>CAUOFW020000788.1:0-193002 GCA_963454935.2 Ilex paraguariensis
CGTTGTGGAAGGTATCATTCTTCTCTACAATTCTTGGGCCCGAATCTTATTCGATCCTGGTGTTACTCATTCTTTTATACGTACTGCATATGCTATGAATTTGGGATTGGATTTCGAGAAGTTAGAAACATGCTTTGACTGTTGACTTGCTACGGAGAACAGTTGGGTACTAGCCGAGTCTGCAAGGGTTGTGTGCTTCATATTGGGGAGCACGAATTGATTGGATTTGATTGTTTTTAGAGATGAAGGGGTATGACGTGATTTTTGGGATGAACTTGTTTATTCACTTTTCATGCGGTAATGGATTGTTTCCGCAAGCGAATTACATTCAATTGTCGGGAGGAGTAATTTTCAGTTTTGTGAATAATCGAGATTCTTTCCATCCATTTCCTACTACGGGGAAGTAAATTCTTAAAAGCTAAGGCAGGGAGCCACTTGAGTTTCTTGGCTAGCTTGATGGGAGATGATCGGGATAGATCCCACTCGGGTATGGTGTTGATTATATCAGATTTTTCAGATGTCTTCCCAGATGGAATTACCCGGGTTACCGCCACAGAGAGAGATTGAGTTCGCAATCGATCTTTATCCGGAACCGAACCTATTTCTGTTGCTCCTTATCGGATGGCGCTTTGGAGTTGAAGGAGCTAAGGAAGCAATTGGACCACTTGCTACGGCAATTGATTCATCCGTTTGAGCACTCACCTTGGGGGAGCCCCGGTCCTCTTTGTGAAGAAGACGGATGAAACACTTCGGTTATGCACAGATTACCGACGGTTGAATCGGGTGACGATGAAGAACAAGTATCCCTTGCCGCGCATTGATGATGTTATTTGATCAATTGAGGGGTTCTAAGTTCTACTCCAAGATGTGATCTCCGCACCGGGTACCATCAAACTGCGTGTCAAGGAGGAGGATATTCCTAAGACTGCTTTTCGTACTCGGTATGGTCACTTCGAGTATACGGTGATGTCGTTCGGATTGACTAATGCTCCAGCAGCCTTCATGGATTTGATGCACAGGGTATTCCGGCCATATCTAGATCAATTTGTAATTGTGTTTATTGATGACATATTGATTTATTCCCGGACACAAGAAGAACATGCACATCATCTCTCGGTTGTGCTACAAACATTGAGAGAACATAAGTTATATGCGAAGATGAGCAAGTGTGAGTTTTGGATGAAGGAAGTGAAGTTCCTTGGCCATGTTGTGTCCGAGCAAGGGGTAGCGGTTGATTCCTCGAAGATTGAGGCCGTGATGAAATGGGAACCACCAAAGAATGTGACAGAAATACGTAGTTTCTTGGGGTTAGCCGGTTACTATCGTAGGTTTGTGGAAGGTTTTTCCAAGCTTGCGATGCCGATGACTCGCCTTACCAAGAAGGGGGAGAAATTTGTGTGGACTCAAGCGTGTGAATTAGCTTTTCGCACCTTGAAGGAAAAGTTGACGACGGCACCGATCCTCATTATTCCGAACAGTGGGAAGGTTACGATGTTTACACCGATGCTTCACTACGAGGCTTGGGATGTGTGTTGATGCAAGGAGGCAAGGTGGTTGCTTATGGCTCGAGGCAACTCAAGATTCATGAGCGGAACTATCCCACTCACGACTTGGAGCTAGCCGCTGTGGTTTTTGCTCTTAAGTTGTGGAGGTGTTACTTGTATGGAGAGAAATTTCAAGTGTTCTCGGATCATAAAAGCCTCAAGTATGTGTTCACACAGAAAGAATTAAATCTCCGGCAGAGAAGGTGGATTGAGTACTTAGAAGATTACGACTTCACTCTCAACTATCATCCGGGGAAGGCTAATGTAGTAGCGGATGCATTGAGTAGGAAGTCTCAGGGTGAAATCAATGTCCTTGCGGCTAAACGGTGGAAAATGATGGATACGTTGGAGGAGTTTGATCTATGGGTTAATGGACCGGAGGATCGACCATGTTTGTTTAACCTAGTAGCTCAACCAATCCTCCGACAAAGGATTGTGGAGTTGCAACGATTAGATCCCGAGTTGACAAAAATTTGGGATAAATTGGAGAGGAATGAGATTGTTGAGGATTGGTCTTTAAAGAATGAGGAGTTACAGTTTTGGGGAAGATTATGCGTGCCAAACGACGACCAAGTGAGGGAAGAAGTGTTGGGAGAGTGTCACCGATCGAAGTTCTCTATACATCCGGGGAGTACAAAAATGTATAGAGATATGAAACGACAATATTGGTGGAGTGGAATGAAGAAGGATGTAGCAAAGTTCATTTCAAGGTGTGCCGTATGTCAGCAAGTGAAGATTGAGCACCAACGACCTGGAGGATTATTACAGTCTCTGCCTATCCCAGAGTGGAAGTGGGATCATATCACCATGGACTTCGTGTCGGGTTTTCCACGGACTTCAAGAGGGCATAACTCCGTATGGGTTATCGTAGATCGACTCACCAAGTCAGCTCACTTTTTGGGGATGAAGACCACAGACTCGTTAGAGATCTTGAGCAGACTATACATTCGAGAGATTGTTCGATTGCATGGAGTTCCACTTTCTATCGTGTCGGATCGCGATTCTCGTTTTGTGGCTTGTTTTTGGCAAAGTCTACAACAAGCTATGGGGACAGAATTACATTTCAGCACAGCCTTTCACCCTCAAACAGATGGCCAATCCGAGAGAGTGATACAGGTTTTGGAAAACATGTTACGGGCTTGCGCATTGGACTTCAAAGGGAGTTGGATCGATCACTTACCGTTGGTGGAATTTGCGTACAATAACAGTTACCAAGCGAGTATCGGAATGGCGCCGTATGAAGCTTTGTATGGAAGACCATGTAGATCCCCGACATGTTGGTTGGAAGCCGGAGAGAGTAGTATGTTTGGGCCCGAGATTGTACGGGAGACAACGGAGAAGATTCAGCTCATTCGGGAGAGATTACGCACAGCACAGAGTCGACAAAAGAGCTATGCGGATAGGAGAAGAAGGCCTTTGGAATTCAAGGAGGGAGATTTTGTATTTCTTAAAGTGTCACCCAAGAAGGGCGTACTTAGATTCGGTAAGAAAGGAAAACTCGCTCTAAGGTACATCGGTCCATTTGAAGTGATCAAGACAGTGGGCAAAGTAGCATACCAACTTCGGCTACCAGTATCATTGTCAGGAGTTCATGACGTGTTCCACGTTTCGATGTTGAGGAAATGTCAACCAGATACGTCGCATGTCGTGGATTTTGAGGATATTGAAGTGCAAGATGGAGTCACCTATGAAGAGCAGCTGGTGAAGATTCTTGATATCCAGGAGAAAGTGCTTCGCAACAAGGTAATCCAGCTGGTGAAAGTCCTGTGGCAACATCATGGCGTAGAGGAAGCAACTTGGGAACCGGAGTGGGAGATGCGAGAGAAATATCTATATTTGTTCGCTACTTGAGGTAAGTTTCGAGGACGAAACTTTCTTTAAGGGGGGTGGATTGTAAGACCCTGTACTAAAAATTAAATAAGAATACTAATATCTTAAGAATTTTTCCAAATATGAATAAAATGAGGATAAAAACTTAGAATCATTGTTGAAATATTAATCATGAAGTTTGAGTTTCGAACGGATTGACTTTTGGGTCAAACTTAATTTTTTTTTTGGATGTGTTTAAGATTGATAAGGGTAACTCAATATAAATATATTAATTTTTTTATCAAAATAACATTACCATTGAATTCAGGAGGTCGGAAAACATTGGGAGAGGTAATATGGGATTTATTAGAAGTTAGGAAGTATTTTAGAAGTAAAACCAAATTGGAGTGAAATTGGGTAAAAATAGGTGATGGACACTGCTTAGTATTTTGATCATAACTTTATATTTTGATGTCCAATTGATCTTAAATTTTGACAGGAAATAGTAGACATCTAGGGCTACAAAAGTGTATTTCATGAAAAATTTCCAATTCGACCTCTAAATGGGTTAAAACTGACCTGGAAATCGCACCAAAAATCTGTGAACAGTACAAAGGAAACCCGATTTTTCTGAACAGAAAATATCGGGTTTTGCTCAATTTTCTTGCCCTATAAAAACCTAATGTCGTCCCTTTAGCATTCATTTCACCCCTCCAAACCCTAGGAACCATTTTAGAGGAAGAGAGGAAGATAGAAATACCAATCAAGAAGGATTTATACCTTGTAGAAATCAAAACTTCAAATTCTTCAAGAATACATTCTCCTCCCATTTTCTTCCATTCTTGCTACCCTCTCACCCAAATCTTTTGAAACCCTAGGAGGAGAAGATTAAGAGGAAAAGAAAGGAGAGCAAGAAGGTCTTGAAGCTTGGGTCTTAGCTTGGAATCTTGATTTAAGGTAGGGGATTTTCTCTCAATCTCTCACATTGAGGCTAGATATATATATATAGATATATATATATGTATATAGATATATGTTTCTTCACTCTCCTTCTCATATATATAATATGAAATACATGATTCTTGTTCTATTTGTAATAAATGCCATGTTTTGAACAATATGAAGGGTGGGTAACCACCAAAGCTCTATTAATTTTTTTTTTATCTTCAAAGCCCTAGTTTTCAAGAAAAGAGAATTTTCTCCTAATTTCTCTTTGTCTTTGATTTTAAAACTTTAGTGTTGAATATTGTATAACAAAATGATATAGATTACGATCTCTTGCATATTTTCTTGGATTATTCGATTATATGACAAATGTGAAAACAAAATTGGGGATTTTACTATATTTGGGAAATTGTTGTGAATTGTGAATATTCTTGATTTCCTCATTGTATGGTTGTTGTGATGGACTTGGATTACCTTCGAGAGATGCCGTAGAGTGTTAGAGGTTAGTCTATCCCAATGGGGGGTGAGATGGTTGCCTAATGCTCGTAGTGGATCGTTGTTGTGCTCGCGATCACTATTGTTCACATATACACCGAGGAAAAGGGTTAGTATACTAGACACCTTGGGAGGATTTCGTCAATGCCGTAAGAGACGGTACACGCCCTTCCTAAAGAGATTTGTGATTGTTGGTTGGAATTGGTGGACTAGGCATGATCGTTAGGTAGATTCACGAGAAGCAATCAACATACATGGTACGGGGATGAACCAAAAATACATGGAATCGGGAGTTGGGTCGTTCTTGCCGATGCATTGGTATGGGACAATGCTTAGGGAGAAGCCCTTCTTAAATAGCTTAAATTAGAATTTTGTTTATCGATGCTAAACTCACTTTATTCTTTTAACTGATTATTGCTATTGTTTAAACTTGAGATCTCTTTTAAAATTTCACTGTTTTCATTCCAAACCTATATATATGTTAGTTGTGAAATGAGACCGACCGTTTGCTATGTTTTTCAAACCTTGTTTGAGTTGAGAGGATTTTTCTACAGAGCTTCGTGCTCACCCCCTACAAATAAAATTTTTTCAGATTTCACACTTGAGGAGGAGTTAGGAGCCGAGGAGCCCACCCATTGGAAGACTCCGCTTGACGGGGATATGGATCCCGAGGTGGACGCTTAGAGCGACACTTTTATTTTGTTCTAGACTAGATTATGCTTAGAATATCCTTTTGAACTCTAGTTCATTTCTGTTATTTCCGCTGCGTTATATTATTACATTTTGGAGATGTAAAGGCCAAGATTAGACCTATTAATTTGGGATGATAGTGTGGATATGACATATGATGAATGCAAGTTTATTTTATGATGGAAAAATAGTCCCGGTGTGGTCAATAGTTATGCATATGTGGACCCGGTGTGGTCAATTGTAATATAATTGTACAGGTTGTGTTTTGGGTAGAGCTCCCCATACAAAGGAGACTCTGCCCAAATTTTGTTAAAATATGAATGGTTGATGAATGAAACTTTCGTCGTGATGAATTTTACTTAATGCTCTCATACGGTAAATGGTTTTTAGAATGTAATGTCACCCACGGGGATTTTTGGGGCGTTACAAGTATAACTAGAAATATTATAAATTACAATAACTGAAACACAAATAATTTACTGGAAGAAGATCTCTTGCTAAAATGAGGAAAGTTCAAATGATTCAAGTAATAATGAAGATTCTTCAAAATATTAGTCAATTTATAGCAATTCTAGTAAACCTGACATTAAGGTAGGTTGTAAAGATAACTGTTGTAAAATAGTTGGAGTCTTAACTAAGCAAACTAAGGAAGAACATGTCCTCATAGATCTCATTAGTAAGATTGAAAATTCAAAGTTAAATGTTAAATACATTACTATATATATATATATATATATATATATATATATTAACACATATATACATCATCAAATTAAATCTAATGTAAAATCAAAATTCTTTAATTTTAGTGCTTTCTAAGATAAGATAATTAAAATTCCTTAATTTTAGTTATCAAATTTTAGAAGTTTCCAAAATTTTTGAAACATATCCCTAAAAAAAATGAATAAGATTTCATATGGATTTTGATTTTCCTATATTTTATGTTTTTGTTTTATTAGAACTCTTATATCTATATAATAAAGTAGTTAGATTTTTTTATCTTGAGCTTTTCGCAGCTCAGATCGATCGATGATTATTAATTCGATAATTCTAATTAGACTTTTAGTCCTTTTAAAACTCTTAGACTCACATTTCTAATATAACTTTCTTTCTTTCTCTATCTCATACACTCAACTCTCATACGTATATAACTCTTCTTCCCTCCCTAACGGACATTTTTAACACACATCCTCTCATCTCTCATTCTCTCTCTCTCTTTCTATATATATATATATATATATATATATAATTCCATATGTATTTTTAATTTTTAAGTTGAACATTATTGAACAATAAATTATCGATTTTGAATTTCTATATTAGATGTTTTGGTATCTGGTGAATGTTTAGAAAATTGTCTAAATTGTTCAGGATTTTATAATGTTAACAATATAGCTTGACGACAAACAGTGTATCAAGTCAATGTGCCAGATTTGTTAAATGTGTTCAAAAGTGTAACTGTAAAGTGTTACATCTTTATGTTTATGAAAGAATCAAGTGAAATCATTTTCAAAATGGAATTCATGTTAATTTTAAGTATATCTTATGACTGTTAATAGTGTAGCAAAGATTGTGTTAAATATAATCAATGTAACAACTATGCACATAGATTCATACAGTAAGTTTCTTTTAGTGTAACAACTCAGTGTCTCATATTATTATTTATGAATGAATCATGTGAAACAATTTCCAATTAAAAACATATGGGATAGATCTAATGGAAAATGTTTCATGTACCTTTGTGTGGAACACACAGTGTAACACAATAATGTGGCCATCGACAAACAGGAAACTTATGAACAGAAACAACGTCAAACTAAAAAAAAAAACTATGACACAAACTTGTAACATCATCCAGTGTTCCTAGATCGAAAAAGAAAATTGGGAAAAAAATCCCTGAGGTCATGTTTGTGTATGGGTGGGTAACCAATGAAAACAAAAGAACTATGAAAAAAAAAAAATGAAAGATACAAAAAGATACCACCCATTGTAGTGCTCTTAGATCAACTAAAGAATTATTAAAAAAAAAAAAAAAAACAGAATAATTATCAATACTATGAATGAAAAATTTAAAAAAAAAACTTAATGAAGGCATAAATTCAAACCTAATAATGGCTTTGGAGAATAAGCATGATGTTATCTTTGAATTTTCCCAAATGATAATAGCTTGTGTTTTGAAGAAGAAAAAGAAGAGAACCAACGACAATGTGAAAAAATTTAAAATTAAAAAATGGCTGAGATACATACAATAAATGGATATTACAGATCTGCCATAAATATTATAAAATCTTTAATACAATAAAATAAAATCAAAACTCAACTTAATTGCCTAAAAAAATGCATGATTTAAGGGAGTACAAATATGTCAGAGAAAAATCAGAAAAAATAAAATTATATACTTAGACACAATTAAATTCTAAAAAAAAAAAAAGACTTAATTACTTAATATTAAAAGATGTGTACTTTTTAAAAATTAAACCCAATTTTGTTTATCCCTTAAAATTAACCCTAGAAAGATAGTGTTATTTGCAATTTTGTACAAGGGTAAAATAGTGAACAAATTTTTTTTCATGTTAAAATATAGTAATGTTATACAATCCAAATAAAACTTAAAAAATTACAATCCAAATGTATATTATATTTTAGATGAGTGAGTTTTATAAAATTTTTCAATGAAACTCCCTCATCTAACATTTATCTGAGAGATGATATGAATTTGGATTGTACTTTTTGGATTGTTAGCATTTTTCTTTAGGGTTAATTGCACTAAAAGTCTCAAAAGTATGAAGTTTATCTCATTTTAGTCCCTAAAGTATTGAATATGTTTCTATATGGTCCCTCATACAGACAGTGTCCAGATTACTAACGATTTTTTATCATAAAATTGTCACATAATACTTAAGTATGGATAAAAAAATAATTTGGATAACTTTTAATCAAATTTCTACTCAAATTTTGGTTAAATACTTACATAAATTACACAGTTTTAATTACGAGCTATCCAAATTTTAGTCAAAAGTTACCCATATTATAAATTTTTTTATTAAAAGCTACCCAAATTTTGTTTAAGAGCTATCAAAATTATTTTTTATCTATATTTAGTTATTACGTGATAAGTTTATAATAAAAAATTATTATCAATTTGGACATTATTTGCTTAAAGGACCATATAGAAATATATTCAATACTTTAAGAACTAAAATGATGCAATTGAAATATTAAAGACTAAAATGAGACAAATCACAAACTTTGAGAACTTATAATACAATTTACTCTTTCCTCCATCAATAGTGTGAATTAACACAATTAATAAATACACATAATAAATGAACTGAATTAATATTTAACATTTATAACTCATTAAATAAAATTTTTCTCATGGGTATTAACACGAAGATCACATGAATTATAATGATACAACCGTCTCCTTCCACCACATTCCAAACTGCACCATACCCATTTACGAAAGGTACAAGACTTTAAACAAAGCCATACAGCAAAGAGAAATTGCTCACAGATAGTTAATCCAAGAATGGAAAGAAGAAAAGGCAGACTTTGAGATGGAGAAATCAGAATAGAAACGTAGCTGAAAAGTTGGAATCTATTCGAAGCCCACAAAACTAAACCTCACCCTTTCAAAACCATTGTCATTCATCCTTGAACTAAGGTTTGGAATCTTTCCATTAGAGTATGGCATACCTACAGAGGAAGCATTGCATCGCAAAGCGCACTGTTGATGTCTTCGCCGTCGACGCTACCGTCTTTGAGGTATTATTACAAATTGGTGCAGTATACACGTTTCATTTCTACAAATGGGATGTTCCTTTCCGTTTAATTCCACTTTCAGAACAATGGGTCTCTCTTCTTTCTTCCTCTGGTTCATTCTTCTTTCCTGTGTTGCCTTTCCAAATGGTATGTGCCTTCTTTCCCTCTTGTTCTGTTTTTGTGTTGACTTTAGAATAGTAATTAGCATAATGGTGTTTCTATCTCGAAGTTTTGTTGTCAATTAGGCCATAAAGATGAACTTTTGAAATTTGTCATACGAAAATTTTGAAGAGTTAGATTAAGGATTAAGCTTTATTTATTTTAAAAGTAGCTTTCAATGTCAATAGGAGCCGCTTTCTCATCTTGTTATGATGGTTTCATATTGGGCATATGCAGTGTACCATCTTCACGAGACTGTTGATGAACATAAAGAAACTGAGTTCATTGGATTTTTTGACATTATCATTGAAATGGAATTTGTTTGATACATTTCGAGCACGCTCTTTTGCATGCGGACATATATAAACCTTGTAATTTGTGTGTGATTCAGATTAAGTTTTGTGACGGGAATAATCTCTTCATACAAATGTAGTTCATAGATACCCAAATGACAATTCAGATATTTGCAATGGAACACATGTTGATTAACTGGATAGACATACTTGAATCTTCATCTGCACAAATATCAAGTTTTAGGCAAATTATGTCAATTAGAATCAATTTAGGTGCATTTGTGGTTTGTGGGGTTAATTAATTTCATATCTTCCCATTGAAATTGAAAATCTAATTCACAAGCATTTAGAATTTCCTTCAGGAGGAAAAATCTAAATCCATGGACAAATAGGATTGGCTTGATTTGTTATCCCGGTGATTATTGACTAATTTAGTCATTTGTTTTCTCTTTGGCAGTTTTAAGAGTGTGTGCTTTCACGGGGACCTATGGAGTAAATTATGGCAGGATTGCTGACAATCTCCCCTCACCTGAGAGCGTAGTAACCCTTCTAAAGGCAGCCAAGATAAAAAACATCAGAATCTATGATGCTGCTCATGAAGTTCTCGAGGCATTTAAAGGGTCTGGTATTGAGATAGTAGTTGGACTCGGGAATGAGAATTTGAGGGACTTTAGTGTTAGTCAGGATCGTGCCATTAATTGGGTGAAAGAAAATGTGCAGCCATTCCTCCCTGGTACTCACATCCGCGGAATCGCTGTAGGAAACGAGGTTTTGGGGAGCGATGATCAGGAACTTGGGGAGGTCTTGCTACCAGCAGTAAAGAATGTTTACAATGCCCTTGATCTGCTGCATCTGACTAATGTAGTACAGGTTTTGAGCCCACATTCAGCCGCTGTATTTGCTTCTTCCTTCCCTCCATCGGCAGGAGCTTTTAAGGAGAGTGTTCTTCCATACATGAAACCACTTCTCCAGTTCTTCTCTCAAATTGATTCCCCTTTCTATATAAATTCTTACCCATTTCTGGCTTATAAGAGTGACCCTGAGCACATTGATCTTAACTACGCTCTTTTCCTTTCAAATCCTGGAATTTATGATGCAAAGACTAAACTGCACTACGATAACATGTTTGAGGCGCAAATTGATGCAGCTTATGCAGCTTTGGAGAAGGCTGGGTTTGACAAGACAGAAGTCATAGTTTCGGAAACTGGATGGGCTTCTCGTGGAGATGAAAACGAAGCAGGAGCCACTGTTAAAAATGCAAGGAATTACAATTATAATTTGTATAAGCGGCTTGCAAAAAAGAAGGGGACACCCTACAGGCCAAAGACTGTGGTGAAGGCATATGTTTTTGCCTTGTTCAATGAGAACCTAAAGCCTGGGCCAACCTCTGAGAGGAACTTTGGATTATTTAAAGCTGATGGCAGCATTGCCTATAATATGGGGTTTACTGGTCTTGTACCTAGCTCAGCAGCCTCATCTCTTTTCTCCGTAAAGGTATGTATTTCCTGAATGCCTCACTGAAGCTCGAATACCTTGATTTCATGCTTTTGTGCCTTGATTTCGTGCTTGATTTCTCAAAAAAAGTGAAATATTAAGACTTTTTTTCGTTTGTTGTTGGCTTAAATTTAATATGCGTTTGGGAGAAGCATGCCTCTTTTCCTCTGCGTGCGTGCGTGTGTGTGTGTGTGTGTGTGTGTGACAGAGAGAGAGAGAGAGAGAGAGAGAGTAAAGACTTCCAATCTAGTAGAGGTCTGTTTGGTCCTTGCCTCGTGAGGAAAAATCCATCTCCAAATTAAAAATACAAGCAATTAGTGCTTGCTTTTTGAGGAAGGTAGAAACTGAGCTGAATTACATTTCAAAGAAAGATTTGAAATGAAGAAGACGAATTGAGAATGAAGTAATCAAACTCGCGTCTCGATTTGCTCTTGCAAGCATAATTTTAAGTTATATTGATCTGGCGACCTGAAACGGTAACCTTCTTGGTTTCATGCTGATATTCAAGGGAATAACGTTGGGTACAGCTAATTGTTGTTTGGGCTCTTTGCTGCGGATGAATGATAAAATAGAATTTGCTCTGGCTTTTGGTTGTGAAGATCAGTTGTGAGACCTCTTGAACTATTATTCCATGCAAATCAAATTGGGGAGAATCAATAGTTTGATGGACCACTAGGGTTAGAGCCATAATGAAATATAGAAATGATCAGGCTGTGGTATAACATCTTTCATCGTCGTTCAACTCAGATCCTTATTTTGTCTAGGTTATGTTTATTATTTGCCGTTAATATGTTTCATTTTGCAGCATACTGGACTTCAAGGTTGGTTTGGGTCCTCCTATTCATTGACCTACATGAGTTGTGCTGCGGCTGTGCTTCTGATTTTGAGTTCATGACTAGTCGAAAGGCTTCATGGTCTCATTCCCTTGTTATATTCAATGCACATACGAATCCTGGAAGCACCTAATGTTCTTCAACTTGTACAGATACTTTAACCCCATGTAACATTGTTTCATTTTCTACTCTTCCATCAAGAGTCCTCATGAATACTTGATGACTGAGTATTGCTGTGAGTTTTTAATTTGTTTCAGCAATGTACAGCAGTCTTCTTTCAAGAAATAAAACATGGTGTGATGATATTGTTTTTCCATTATTTCATTTGTTAAAAAGGCTATCAATCATTTTTCCATTGTTTCATTTGGTAAAAAGGCTATCAATCATTATACTTATGATTTTCTGCATGGAATTGATCTACATATCGTGGAGACGGCTATTTAGTGAAGTATAATGAAGAGTCCATGGTACTGACCCTCATTAATGTTTGCCCAAAACACTATGTTGTAGAGCTGCATGCTTGCACGGGGCTGATGAATTTTAGGGCAAATTACACTTACTCCCCAAAACTATTCACTTTCTCACACCATACAATAGACTATTGGTTTGAATTTCACATTACCCCAATTGTTGACTTTTGTCAAACAAAATAAGGGGAAAATGAGATCCTAAAATGCTAGGAGATGTGTGGTCTCTCTCCTTAAATGGGTAGAATTCAATTTTTGCTCTGATTTGTCGCTAATAAGTGGACAAAAGTCAATGATTAGGCCATTTGGGAAACTGGATAGTTTATTGGGCAATGTGAAATGAGAGGTAAAGATCGGGGGGTTTAAATAGAATTGGATCTTAATTTTGGCACGTAACTTAAAATCATCCTTCATGCATATGATATATTAGTAATAGGTCGTGTCTAAAGACATAGTGCAACATAAAAATTGAGCACTCTAAAAAATTGAGCCACTATATCAAATCGCGACAACTACTTTTTTTAAAATTTTTTTGACAAAACTCAAACATGAAGGCATTCTACAATACAAAATTAAGTATTAATCTTGTAATACAAATATTTTCAATAACATACAAATATTTAAAGTAGCAATTGATTTTTTCCTTTTTTTTTTTTTAGTTAACGCCAACCACAATCAATATTAAAAAAAAATGACAGAATATACTTTAAAAACATAACACAAAAAAAATATTAATATGCGAATATAATTTATCGAATGACTAATAAATAATTAAGATATCTATATTAATAAGATAGAGGCAAATTCAAACTTTTTCAATTGAAATCAACTCTCCTAATTTAGAAAATCAGAAAAACAGTTAGAATTTAATTGAAGTTTAAATATATGGTGCATATTTCACCTAAACTGCTCTTATTAAATCTAATGGCTGACAATTCATCCCACCCAAATAGATTCTCCTGCCCACTTTAACCATACACATGCTAACCATAACTCAAACCAAACCCAGCTGACCATCTCCATCCCAGGCGTCCTCTCTCTCTCTCTCTCTCACACACACACACACACACACAAAGCTCCTCTGCATGGCTAAACCATCATCAAAGATCTCCTATCTCGCCCAGGTACGCCTCTCTCTCTTACGACACACATAAGGTGTTGGAGGTTTCAGGGGTGGGTTTCATTTTGTTTCAGAGGTCAATTGATCACGGTTTTGGGGATTTTGAATTCTGATGTTATAGTAGTCAAGGTGCTTTGCTTTAGCTGCTTTGGTGGATTGTTCTGGTATTGTTCTTTGGCCTTGTCACTAATACACGCTTTAGGAGAGAGAGAGAGATATGTTGGGTTGGTTTCGTTACTTGAAGCTGGTCAGGTTGTTTTAGCAAATTACACTTAGATGCTTTTAGCAAATTACACTTAGATGTTGTTTGAGCAAATTACACTTACAAGTTGTTTGAGTAAATTATCTCCTTTAGGTGTTTTCAATGTTTTGGTTTTAAATTGGTGTTTCACAAATCAAAATCAATGTAGTCCATGTGTTCTTTCCTCTCCAAAAATTTTCAAAAGCCCCCCTCTATTTTACTTATATGAGAGTTCCTTTAAGTATTTAGTTTACCTCTTCAAAATCTTTTTATGCATTCATAAGGGTTTTAGTAAAGAAATCATTTTTACATTTCGGCTTCTAAGACAAAATTGGTTAATTTGCCATCGCGATACAAATGTGGGTCTTGAATATTATCCTTTAATTTCAATTAACCTAAAGAAATTAGGAAAAAAGTTTAAAAAAAACATATTTTGTATTGAAAATGTGGATCATGATTAAGAACTGGGATTGCTTCCAAACTGACAACTTAGAATTGTGATACAGGTTCCAAGAAACATATTCACTTCAATTTTAAATTTTCAACTTAGTTAGGCAAGGTCATATGGAGCAAAATCATAATAGAATAAGAGTGAGATGCAAATTATAAAGGCATAGAAATTACCAAATGCATCAAACATTCACCAGATTTTACACGTTTCGCACAATTGTTTTTTTCTTGCCATCTGCATACCAAGCAATCTCACCTCCTCTGTGAATTTTTTGTTTATTACCACCTCAAAACAAACCAAAAGTTAGCAGTGATAGAACCTCCAAAAATAACAAAATACCATATGTAGTAAAAACCAATAAAAAGGATTTAAAAAACCAAAAAGAAAGTACACTCGATATAAGTCATCTAACTTCCATATAACACCAAGATGAAAATATACCTATATTTAACTCTAGGATCCATATCCTCCAATTGCTACAACAAAAGTCCAAAATTTAAACAACACTGAAACAAATCAAGATGATTGGTTTAGTTGATCTTGTGCTTGTGTCTAAAGATGCTGAGTAACAAAAAACAAAACAACACTTTGCAAAAATTAGAGATTCATTTCACAAAAAGTTAACCCTCAATATATTTTTAAAAAATTTGGCCAGAGTTTTCACAAAAAGTGGGCTCCTAAAAAAATTTTCAACATGTATACATAATTTATTTTCATACCCAAAACGGCTACTAAATGTCTCACTATTATACAATTCTGCCTAACACAACCATTTACTAACTATCACAACCAAGTAAACGAATTCTATAACGTATGAATTCCATAAACAAAATATTCACCATTACACCCAAGAATACTCAATGTTTTAATACTCGATGCAATTAATAATTAACAAAATAAAGAAGATGAAAGCAGTGCATATAAATCTACCCAGCCTAATCTCTTAGCTACTGTATGTGAATAATTTTGAACATGAACTATACAATCGCCAAGAAAATGTGAGAGGAATGTAGGAGAGACTGTGAGTGTGTGATGGTGTGATGGGGGGAGAGAGAGAAATAGAAAGATAGAGTAATGGTGAGAAATGAAGTTGATGTCCGATAAGAAAAAAAGAAAGAAATGTAGGAGATAGGTATGATGAGATGGGTTTGGGGGCAAAAAAATGTAGTGATAAAGATTCAACTTCCTATGTATTTTATTATATAGATATTTACAATTTGATATGTTTTTAAACGTGATCCCATCCAACAAAATTTGCAAGATGTGGTCCCATTACTTTGTGACCAAATCTATATTCGCAACTGCTCAAATTACTATGGACATAATTATGAATTATCAATTTATGAATGATGCGCATTGAAGACAATATAACAAACATATGGTGCACATAACTATGAATTATCAATCTAAGAATAAATTGTATAAATGGACAATTGTGGCGAGATAGTTTAATTATCATAACCGCAAGAAAGTTGAGTTTGGCTTGGACAATCATATTCTAGATGAAGTCAGGGGCCTCTCGAGCACATGACAGTTTCTTTATTCCACCAAACATATTAAAACCTAAAACTTTGGAGCTGTAGTGAAAAATAAAATTTATATGCCAAATAAACATCAAATCAACACTTCCACGTGCATTCACTCCGTGCAATGCAAGGTTATCCCCCCCCCCCCCAAAAAAAAAAGGAAATAAGCATTGGGTTAACAATAGCTTATTATAAGTAGCATGACATATTTGTTCACCAAATATATAGCAAACCATGGATAGTTATGAGAACTCAACAGATAGGAATATTAGTAAACTATAGATCATCATATAAGCATGAAATCAAATGGCCAACATAAAAAGTCAAACCCAACAACATAAAGAAGCACAACTTGAGTAGTACGACAATAAAAGAGAACCCTTCTTGGTCTACGTCAACACCAACTAACATAAGTTCTAAATTTTAAAATATCAAAATTCTAAATTTCACGCAAACCAAGACAAAGGAATGACAATAAAACAACAAATTGAACAAGCACAACTCCTAAACAAAGAGATAGGTAACTTCAATGGTACCAATGGAACAACAATCGATTCAAGCACAAAATCATAATTTTCACTCAAGCATAAAACTCCCTATTCGAGAAAAAAATCCCATAATCCTAATTCCAATCTCAATTATAGCTCCAATTACTCCGAATCTCAATTAAAGCACATAATTCCCAACTACTCCAAAAAATGTTTTAAAGAGTAATCCTAATTCCAATATTTAGTTTCAATTACTCTAAAATACTAATTCCAATAATCCCATAATCATAATTCCAAAAGTTAGTTCCAATCCAATACTAATTCCAATAATCCTAAAAACTAACGTATACACATATCATAATAAATTTGGTAGAAATTTTAAGAAAATAAATAGATCAAGGTAAACATAAAATTCGAATTGAATTCAAATTGAATCTAATCAAACCAAATTCAAAGTGAACCTAATGAAATCAAGTTCAAAAAATCAAAATTGAACAAAATCCAAGAGAGTGTGTGGGGGAAGGAAAGTGTGTGTGAGTGTGTTCTGTGCGATTGTGTTCTCTGTGTGCGTGAGTGATGTGTTTTTTTTTTGGGTTTGGAGGGGGGGGGGGAGGGGTGTTGGGCATTTGTTTTTGGGCGGTGGGTTGTGCAAAGAGGAAGAATGTGTGTGTGGGTTTGTGTTCTGGGGGGTGGGTTATGCAGAAGGGGAAGAGGTGGAAAGGGAGGGATTGCATAGGAGGGGAGCTTGGTGGGGGGGGGGGGGGAGGTGTTCTGGGGGATGGGTTGGGGGGTGTTTGTGCAGAAGGGGAGCTTTGGGGGGAGGTGGGTTTGTGTGTGTGTGACAGAGAGAGAGAACCAAAGAAGGTGGAGACATACCTGGCAAGGGTGTGGCGGAGGCAATGATAGTGTTGCTGTGGTGGCTTCGACTTTGTGACTGGTGTTGGAATAACAGAGAGAGAGAGAGAGAGAGAGAGAGTTTGTGGAGTGAGAGAGAGAGAGAGTTTGTGGAGTGAAAAAAGGGATTGGAAAATGGGAAAAAAAAAAAGAGAGAATGCATGCTGGGCAGAGTGGTTTCTGATTTTCTAACAGTGGAAGTGACGGTGGTTAGGTGAGTGAGAGGTGATAGGTTTAGGGGCGAAAATATTCACTTCAATTTTTGTTCCTTTGTTAGAAGAGAGAGCATTTTCTTTCCCCTTAGACTTAGCATTCACCAATGCATTTGACATTTTTTTTCTCTTTTTATAAAAAAAAATCAATCTATATAAAGTAAGAAAATGATAATTTAAAAAAAAAATGGATTGACAAATGGGCATTCATATAACATAAGAACTCGCTAGTTAAAAAATATAAATGAGAAATGGGTGTGAGGTAACACTATTTCACATATATGGAGACGATTAAGTTCATCTCATTGTGAATAACCACAATTACATTATTCTGATGAAGCATTCGAACCCGTAGACAAAAAAACATTAAATAGCAAATAGGCAGGCAAGAAGATTAGATAAAAAAAATAATAAATAATCAGTGAGAAAAAGCTTATTATATAGTATTTTGTAGATCATCATTCATCTGTGACAACATTAATGAATAAAAATCAAAATAAATAGGTTATTAAACAAATGAATAAGAGGCAAAAAGTCTCATTCCATGAAAGTAACACTCATTTCAATTGAAAAAACTCTAAAATTGATCACAAACCTAACTTCCAATTCGGAAACCTAAACCACAACATTCAAAACACTCGAACTATAACATTCAAAACCAATTTAACATTCGAAACACCCAAATTATAACATTCAAAACACATAAACTATAACATTGAAGCTATAACAAAACTTATCAAACCTCTCTCTCTCACACACACACACACTTTTTAGACCTATGGTTTGCCTTTTTTATACAACAAGGTGGAATGGAATGACACACAAGAGACTACAAAACCCTTTCTTTTTGGAAATGTAGGTGTGACTCGACTTATGAGTGGTAAAAATATTGAGCTAATCATTTTAATCACTAAGCAAATAGGCTTTCATGGGATTGGTGAACCTACTTCACAACTTGTCTAATTGTTAGTGACCATCAACAGTAAAAGGTTAACAATTATGATCCACATTTTCAATACAAAATAACTATTTTAAAAAAAATTTGTTCTCAATTTCATTAAGTTAATTGAAATTAAAAGATAATATTCAAGACCTACATTTGTATCCCAAAGGTAAAGTAAACCATTTTGTCTTGGAAGCTAAAATGTAAAAATGATTTCTTCACTAAAACCCTTATGAATGCATAAAAAGATTTCGAAGAGGCAAACTAAATACTTAAAAGAACTCTCATATAAGTAAAATAGAGGGGGGCTTTGAAAATTTTTGGGGAGGAAAGGACACATAGACTACAATGATTTAGATTTGTCAAACACCAAATTAAAACCAAAACATTGAAAACACCTAAAGGAGATAATTTACTCAAACAACTTGTAAGTGTAATTTGCTCAAATCATCTAAGTGTAATTTGGTCAAACAACCTGACCAGCTTCAAGTAACGAAACTAACCCAACATCTCTCTCTCTCTCTCTCTCTCTCTCCAAAAGCGTGTATTAGCGAAAAGTACACAGAACAATATTAGGACAATCCACCAAAGCAACTAAAGTAAAGCACCTTGACTACTATAACATCAGAATTCAAAAATCAAATTAAATTTTTGAGCTGAATTAAATTTCAAAAGGAATTCAATTTCTCAGCAAAAAAAATTTCAAAAATTAAATCTTAGAACTCAAAAATCAATCCTCAAATATTTTTAAACAAAAATATCTCAAAATATTTATAGCAAACCATAAACCCTGAAAATTTAATTTTTTTGAACAAAATAGATTAAATAAAAGAGAGAAAAGAAATGCACTATCAACAAAAATTATTTAGGTCTAAGACTGATAATGAACAAATTGGCTTTGCACACTATCTATTAAGTGATTGATAATTAATGTGGTAATTAAGTAGAGAGAGTAAGCACAAGCATGATAAAAATGTAGAGTGGTTCAGTCAATGTAACCTACGTTCACTTTGAAGGGCTAGGATGACTTGGTATTTTATTACTATAGGAGTATGTAGAGCTCAAGAGCAAGATGCTAGATGTGATAGATGCCCCCATGTGTATGCGGGGTTTACATTTTATAGTCGCCTCCTAACAACTAAAAGGCTAAGTTGGTGGAGCTAGCATTATTTTCGCAATGAATGAGGTTGTTACAGGGCTCTCCTCAAGATCAAGTCAAAGGATGCCATGGTGGTTGATTTTTTCCAAGGTGGCATGGATGAGGGTCTCAAGATGATCCTGTCTCCCTTTATGATGTAGCTCCTCGAACTTTGATAAGCTTGACTGGGCGTGGACCCCTTTTGGGCTGAACCCCTTGGATCTCTTCAAGTTGGGCTTTTTATCCAAACTGAGCTTATAACATAAGTTGAACCCTTGGGCCTGGCCCATCATTTACCCTCCAATGCCCTGTGTCCAATGAAACCTGAGAAGAGGGCATTTAGTTGAACTTGGATCCTGGCTGATGAAGACTCCTCTTGACTACGAAATCAAATTCAATGTCAAGGCAATCAGTTTTCTAGTAATCTAAGATGAATCCAACTACGTCCATGTTGCGCTTCGACTGAAATGATTTTTTAAATCACATACTAAGGCTCCTCCTTCCTTCTTGATATATTTTAGCTCTGTAGGATATTTCTAGCTTTATAAACTCCTTATTTTATTTCCCATTTGGATTTAGGCGAACTCTGTTGAAACAAGAGGAGTAGTCGGTGTTGGAGGGCTAGAAGCCCGGGTAGGCATCGAAGGCGAGGTGGAGGTGAACATTGAAGCCTGTGCATCAGGAACGCCGCTAGGCGAGGTGATCCAGACATCAAGGCCCGAAGGAGAGGCAACAAATGCGAGACTCCAGGGGTGGCGGGCACCAATGGTGAGGCGCCTTGGGTGACGGGCGCCGATAGTGAGGCATCTTGGTGCTGGGCGAGGCCGATTTGGCAACGGGCACTAATGGGCTGGCGCTTGTGGTGTTGGGTCTTACTAGAGGCGACGGGTGCTGCTTGTGAAGCAGGACTGGGACTTCAGCGTGCTGGGCAAGGATTGGTGAGTGTTGATATGACCCTGGGAGACATTGGGCTTGGCGAGGCAGATACGCCAACAGTGTTGGATGGATGAGGTCAATTGTTGATACTCAATCTAATATAGTCCTGCAGGTTACAAATAGCCTAAATTTCAAAAGTGTGTCTAGAGATGTCAAAAATAATGTTATTCCTACATCAAAATATCTAACATGATTACTGGGAGAGAGAAGTAGGTTACTTGCGTGAGAACAAAGATAGAGTTTGAGGATTGCTCGTGAAAGAGCTGCTCCTTTAGAGACCGAGCTTTTAGCTACCCGCAAGAGAGCCGTTAAGCTGGAGATAGGCTGCCTACTTGAAAGCAGAGCAGAGATAGGCCAAGTTTTTAGCGACCCGCGAGAGAGCCGCTAAGTTAGAGATAAGCTGGCTGCTTAAGAACAAAACAGAGATAAGCCAAGTTTTTTGCGAACCGCGAGAGAAGCGCTAAGTTGGAGATAGGCTGACTACTTGAGAGCAGAGTAGAGATAGGCCAAGCTTTTGGCGATGCTCGAGAGAGCCGCTAAGCTGAAGATAGACTGTATACTTGAGAGTAGAGCAGAGATAGACCAAGCTTTTGGCGACCCCCGAGAGAGTTGCTAAGCTGGAGATAGGCTGCCTGTGAGGCTGCCCGCTTGAGAGTAGAAGCAGAATTTGAGGGTTAGCCTGTCGAAGGGTCACCAAGTCAGAGGCTCATTCCAATAGATGGAGATAAGGAGGGCACAGAGGAGCTGGGCGCCTATGGTGCTGGGCCCCTAGGGCTTGACGCTTAAGGGGTTGGGGGTCTGAGGTGTTGGGCATGTGGGCCCTTGCACCTGGGGACTTACGCCTGAGAAGCTGAGCGCCTGAGTAAGAGCACTGATGGCCCCCTGGCGCTTGGCATCGTTCCTTGAATTTTTTTTATGAAAATGGCTCCCATGCTCCACACTTTGATTTTTGCCTTCATCCTCTTTAAAATGAGGGTCTCTACCATGAGAAGAGGGAGCCGGAGGAGGAGGTGGAGCTCCCTTATGGTTTTGACGAGGGGTTTCCCTGTATGGGGTGCCCAATGGGGCGCCCAAGTGGGGAGCTCCTTGATGCCCAAGGCGTGGTGCTCCTCTGGCTTGATGCCCTCTTTGTTGTCTAGCGAGCATCAATTTCAGGATTTGCTAATTCTGAGTTACGAGCTGCTACATTGTTTCCAACATCTGCTGTGCGTTCGGAAGCAAGATACCAGATGTGATAGATGCCCCCCATCTGTAGTTGGGGCTTACATTTTATAGTCGTCTCCTGACAACTAAAAGGCTAAGTTGGTGGAGCTGGTGTCGTCTTTGGAACGGATGAGGCTGTTACGGAGCTCTCCTCAAGATCAGGTCAAAAGATGATGTGGTGATTGACTTTTTTCAAGGTGGCGTAGATGAGGCTTTGAGGAAGAACTTGTCTCCCTTTATGATGTAGCTCTTCGAACTCTGATGAGCTTAACTGGGCGTGGACCCTTTTTGGGCTGGACCTATTAGGTCTCTTCAAATTAGACTCTTTATCCAGATTGGACTTATAACATGAGTTGGGCTCTAGGCTTGGCCCATCAACGACTACAAGTCTGAAGCCGTTCATCATTCAAACCTTTTTTTATAGTAAAATTAAGTATATTTTTATACAACAACCTATTCGAGCGGAGTAGATTTCCACATTGTTTGACTTCAACTCATTTACAAATTAACTTTGGAAATGCAATTTCAACCGAACAAAATTCAATCAAGGCCAAATCAATTGAATTCGAATTGGTCGTATCTTTTGGCACACTTCTCGACCTACATCCTTTCCAAAAAGAAATGATTAAATAGAAAAATATTTCATTATTGTTGATGAATGAACATTGAGTCCTAAGCATTTTCGTAACATTTAAATTAGTTAAAAGTTTTAATAACTTTTCATCCAATAGCTATATGAATTAGATTGTAGAATTAAATTCCAAAATTAAGTATAAATGGTATTTTTATTATGGTGTCCAAGAGTCGAGCTCCATTGATGCCATTGAAGGAGGCTTTCTTCAACTTTTTGTATGTGGCGCACAACAAGGAAGAGTTGGATTGGTCTGCAAATCAGAATTTTCTTATTTGGGTTCCAAACATTCTCCAATTTTTCTTGTCAGAACCTACTAGTTTCACCACCACAAGATAAGGTAGGTCAGGCACTCTCTCTCATTCGCCATGCACCCACCGCCCTTCACTATATATATGCACTTTTTGACCTTCAAGCTTCCTCATCAATCAAATAGGAATACCATTTTTTTTCCCTACACATTGTTCTTACAGAGAGAGAGAGAGAGAGAGAGAGAGAGAGAGATGGGTAAGTTCATGAGCATGTTGTTGTTTGTGTTTTTGCCGCACCTATGCTGCATTGCACTGCAGTGCAAACGGTTTACGTGGTCGGAGACAGCTAGGGTTGGACGATACCTTCAAATGGAGCAGCGGCGTTCACTACTTGGGCTTCTGGTAAAATGTTCATGGTTGGTGATGCACTAAGTAAGTCCCTCACCCTTTTCTTTGTCAGTCTGAGTCTTTTTAAACCTATATCCGAGGATGCCTAGTAATTTTTTTTTTATTTTTTGATCACAAAGATGCCTTGTAATTAGGCCTCATAATTCTAAGGAACATCCCTGAACACGCTACAAAATTGATATGCAATTAGCATTAAACTTTAGAGAGTTTGGATAGTAAAGGAGTTGATTTTTGGTACTTAATTACTTTATAAATGGATTGATGTAAACAACACCCAACCTTTGATCACTAAGAATTGGTCCTTGAACTTGTTTTTATTGCCATAAAAATGCTGTGATGGCTTTTGATGATACCTAGAATAAATTCTAAGTATGAGCTCGAGTTCAGAGGTCAGATAAAATGGCCAGAACTCCATGATCCAGACCTTGAGCTCCCCTCAACAAGCTCATCTTAGAGGAGGTTATAAGGGAAATGAGAAGGAAATAACTAGTCAACGGAAGACACTTCCGAAGCAACAGAAGGCTATGATCGAGGCACCAAACTCTCAACTGACCAAGATCCTCTCCCAAAATCAAGGGAGATCCTGCAGATGGAAGGTGAAGATCTCGCTGGAGATTCCATAAAGTTAGGAATTAGACTATAAATAATGTACTGAGCCTCCAATGCAAGGCAAGAAACCCTAGCTATAACAGAAATACTTTGTAAACCACATAGAGAGAATATATAGATCGAACGAGTAAGAAACTCCATTAAAGAGCGGGTTACTCGATCTCCCGGGCTGGTGAACCACTGTAATTTCATTGTGCAAACTATCCCTGTTCCCCAAGAGCCTTGCCATAATCCTCACGAGCCTTATAGCTCAGATTCACACTTGCTTATTCGATCCATATATACTGTTCATCCTCACAATTACACCATCACTGTTCATCCTCATAATTACACCATCAGTTTGGTGTCATCTGTGGGAACGACTATTCTCGTTACAAATACACTAATCCTTAAGTAACTGATGGTCTCAACTCGCAACATGAGTAGAAGCCAAGTAAATCCTCTGCAGATGCAGAACCAATAGGAGGCCACTAACGACAAGCAACACGAGAATCTTCAAGATTTCTTTCCCACTGGCGAGGCTAATCCACCCATGATGGATCCCCAACGAATAACGAGATGGAGGCTCTTCGCCTAGCCAATCAGCGTCTGCTCTGGTAGAGCAAAGAGCTCTTGAAGCTCCTACAAGGTTCTCAGCAGACACGACCAGCCCAGGGAGGTCCCCTATAAGGGGAACATCAACACCTTGACCCCCTTAGAGAATTTAACGAGAGGGGCAAGAATGGCCAGGCTCCCCAGCTGCCCCCTAGGAATGGTGAAGACGAAGAAGTGCAGAGCCAAAACGATGGGGGCAAAAAGAACGATTTTTGCCCTATCCAGCAGGAAAAAGAGAATAGTACTAGCAGCAGCACTTCAGGGACATACAGTAGGAGCTCAGTCACATGAAGGAAATCGTGAGAGGTAAAACCCCCATTACGTTGGACGTCTTGGTGCATCAGACCGAGTCTCTATTCACCGCGGGGGTGTTGCATTTTCCTTTCCTCCGAAGCTTATAATGCCCCATATAGAGGCTTTCGACGAGACTAAAGATCCTATGGATCACCTCAACACTTATAAGAACCAGATGGAGTTGCATGGACAAGACGTTGTACGATGCAGAGCTTTCACCATCTCGTTGAAGGGCCAGCCTTGGTATGGTTTAATAGGCTTTTCCTGCCTTAATTGCTTCCTTTAAGGAGCTCTCCATATCTTTCGTGTCGTATTTCATAGGGGCTCGAACCTATCGAAAGCCGAGCTATCACCTGTTAAACGTGAAGTAGAGAACCAACGAAAATTTGCTATCGTATGTCCAAAGGTTCAACTCAGAATCATTGAGGGTGGACGTCCCAGATGAGAACTTCGCCATAACTACTTTCATTGCTGGTTTGGGAGTGCAGTCAAAAGACTTGATGTTCTCTATTTTGAAAAACCCACAAGAAAGCATGGCAGAGATGTTGGCTAAAGCAAAAAAGTATATAAATGGTGAGGAAGCCCTCCTCTCTAAATTGGGAAGCTCATCATCACAGAAGGAAAGAGGGAAGGAAGAGAAAAAAAGAAGCCGAAGTCCCATAAAAGATCAAGAAAGAGACAAATCTCCAAGAAGAGATATAGAACATTCCCCCAAGAGAAGGGGAAATGTTAGAGATTGCTTAGGACCTCTGCAACCAGAACTATAGCTAAGGCATGTGCCTCGACAGTTCACTCCTCTCACCTTTACGGTATCCAAGATCCTGTATGAGGTACAGAATGAGAATTTTTTAAGATGGCCACCTCGAATGAAGGCAGATGCAGCAAGGAGAGATCCCATAAAAGTACTGTGAATACCACAGGGATAACGGCCTCCACACCGATGATTGCATCCAATTGAAAAAAGAAATTGAGTTTTTGATCCAATGAGGGTAGCTTCGTCATTTTGTGGCCCACAAAAATTAGAACCAAGCACTACCACCATCGGCACCCTAGCAGTAAGCCCCTGTGCAACATCAGCAACCTCTGGGGGAAATCAGAGTGATATCTGGGGCATTTTTAGGAGGAGGGGAGTTCAATTCATCTAGGAAAGCTCACTTGCGTAGGATTTGAGCTAATGAAATGCTGGAGGTGCATACTGTGTCCAAGACGCTGCGTTTGGACATGGCTATCACCTTCTTGGACTCAAACTTGGAAGGTTTCCAGCATCCCCATGATGACTCCTTAGTGGTAAGAGTTGTTGTCGCCAACAGAACTGTCAATCGAGTCTTGATAGACAATGGGAGTTTTGCAGATATCAATTTTGCATTTGTGTTTGACAAGATGGATATAGGCAGAGAAAAACTCGAGCCAATAAGTGCTCACCTGTTAGGATTCTCTGAGGAAAGGGTGCTACCCCTAGGATCAATCCAACTCGTGCTGACCCTAGGGGGCCCCCCTTGCCAGACCACCACTGCAGTGCGATTCCTAGTGATTGATACCCCTTCTACATACAACATCTTGCTTGGAAGACCATCCTTTAATGCCATGCAGGCCGTTCCCTCTACTTATCACCTCGTTGTGAAGTTTTCTACAAAAAACAGAATTAGAGTGGTCCGAGGAGACCAGTGGGTAGTGCAAGAATACTACATGGCATCTGTGAAGAAGAAGAAAGAAATTGAAAATATCCAGCTAGATGAACTCGACATGAGAGACCAGTTGGAAACTAGACCAATGTCGTTAGAAGAATTGGAGCCTATTCAGCTTGACGAGGAGCCGGACCACTTGGTTTACGTGGGGTCTAAGCTGAGCATAGAAATTAAAAACCTCCTCATACAGTTTCTGAAGAGAAATATGAGCGTATTTGCCTGGAAACAAGAAGACATGGAAGGTATCGATCCCTCAGTCATTATGCACAAGCCCAGCATGAACCCTACCTGCAAACCCATTAAACAGAAGCGAAGAAATTTTGTCCTAGAACGCCATAAGGCAATCAATGAAGAGGTCAATAAGCTCCTCTATGCCAAAGTCATCAGGGAAGTAGACTACCCTACCTGGTTAGCAAACTTGGTTCTTGTTAAGAAGACCAATGATAAATGACGCCTCTACATCGACTTTATTGAGCTCAACCGAGCCTACCCTAAAGATAGCTTCCCTTTACCTCGGATAACCTGATTTTGGATTCCACCACAGGACACGAGCTCCTTAGCTTTATGGACGCATTATCCGGGTACAATCAGATTAGGATGAACCCTAGTGACCATGAGAAGACCTCCTTCGTAACTGAACAGGGGACGTACTACTACTAAGTCATGTATTTTGGGCTTAAGAATGCTGGAACCACTTACTAGTGCCTAGTGAACTGGATGTTCCAAAGGCAAATTGGAACATCCACGGAGGTCTATATCAATGACATGTTGGTAAAATCGCAGAAAACAGAGCTGCACATCGGACATCTAGAAGAGTCATTCTAGGTTCTTAAGGAGTATAAGATGAAGTTCAATCTCGTCATATGTACCTTTGGAGTGTCTGTGGAAAAATTCCTGGGCTTCATAGTCAACAGAAGAGGAATTGAAGCTAACCCAAATAAGGTCAAAACAGTAATGGATATGTAGCCACCTTCCAACATAAGGGAAATCCAATGACTGACAGGGAGAATAGCTGCCCTGAGTCACTTTGCGTCCAGATCAAGTGATAAATGTCAACTCTTCTTTCAAATCTTAAAGAAGGCATTCCAATGGGATACTTGGTGTGAATAAGCATTTAAATCTTTGAAGGACTATTTGAGCTCACCCCTATTCTAGTAAGTCCTTTGGAAGGAGAGGTACTCACTCTCTACCTTGTTGTCCTAGATTTTTCAACTAGCGCAGCGCTAGTAAAGAAGCGAGACAGAACTCCGCAACTAGTCTACTACCGTAGTAGAGCTCTGAGGGGGGCAGAGGAGGGATATCCAAAAATGGAGAAGCCTGTCTTAGCCTTGTTTGCAACCGTTAGAAGACTCAGGCTGTACTTTCAAGCCCGTACTATTGAGGTTCCAACAGATCAGCCGATGAAACAAGTGTTGCATAAACCAGAATCTTCGGGAAGGTTGGTTAAATGGGTCATTAAGCTCAGTGAATTCGACATCGGGTACAAGTCAAAAATAGCAATAAAAGGACAAATTCTAGTAGAGTTTATCGCAGAGTTCACATCAGAAGCACCTGTGGAGGCAACACAACAGGTACCCGACCTCCCTACATGGAAGTTTTCAGTAGACGGAGTTGTCAACACTGAAGGAAGTGGTGCTGGCCTGATTCTGATCTCTCTAGATATAATAGAAGTCGTATACTCCTTTAGGTTTGGATTTAAAGCTTCAAACAATGAAGCAGAATATAAAATTGTCATTGCTAGACTTAACCTTGCACTCTCAATGGAGGCAGAACAGCTTGAGGTCTGCAATGACTCCCAGCTCGTGGTGAAACAGATAAAGGAGTCTTATGAGGCCAAGGGCGAGAAAATGATCCTTTACCTAAGAAAGGTGTAGGAGTTGATTAAGAAATTTGTGCAAGTTAAGATCAGATATGTCTTTAGAGCTGAGAATTCAATAGCAGAAGCATTGGGAAAGCTAGAAACAGCCTTGTAGGAAAACTTGGATAGTTTAATACCAGTGGAACACCTAGCAGAACCATCTGTGAGTGCTGAGGAAGAAGAGGTGTGCCCTATTTTGGCCTCACCAAGCTGGATAGACCCCATCAGATGATATCTTCAGAATGGAACCTTGCCAGAAGACTCCAAGGAGGCCGCAAAAGCTAATAACCAGGTCAACCAGATTCTCTATCATGTCGGGGAACTTGTATAAACGTGATTTTTTGGCTCCCCTCCTTAAATGCGTGGGAGGTAAAGACGCTAACTACATACTTAGAGAAGTCCACGAGGGGGTCTGTAGTAACCATATCAGAGCTCAGGCCCTATCTGCAAAAGTGTTGAGACATGGATACTACTGGCCCACAATGCTCAAAGATGCCACAGACCTGGTCAAGAAGTGCAAGGTCTACCAGTGACACGCCAATATCACACATTGCCCACCAGAGCTCCTGACATTGGTAGTGAGTCCTTGGTCATTCCAGCAATGGGGTTAGACATTCTTGGGTCCCTTCCCGTGAGTGTGGGACAGTGCAAGGTGCTAACTACAAACTTAGAGAAGTCCACGAAAGGGTCTGTGGTAACCATATCGAAGCTCAGGCCCTGTCTGCAAAAGTGTTGAGACATGGATATTACTGGCTCACAATGCTCAAAGATGCTACAGACCTGGTCAAGAAGTGCAAGGTCTATCAGCTACACGCCAATATCACACATTGCCCACCAGAGCTCATGACATTGGCAGTGAGTCCTTGGTCATTCCAACAATGGGGTTTAGACATCCTTGGGCCCCTTCTCGTGAGTGTGGGACAGTGCAAGTTCGCCATCGTTGGGGTGGATTACTTCACCAAACGGGCAGAAGTTGAACCTCTAACAACAATAACTGAACAGAAAGTTCAGAACTTCACGTGGAAGTCAATAATTTGTAGGTTTGGGATCTCTAGAGCTATCGTTTCTTACAATGGAAAGCAATTCGACAACTATAAGTTCAAAAAATTTTGTACTAAGCAAGGAATAAAAAATTACTTTTCAGCTCCATCCCATCCTTAATTCAATGGACAAGCAGACATCACTATTCGAACCATAAAGTAGCCTTGAAAACCAAGCTGGAATTCCTGCAAGGGAAATGAGTAGAGTACCTCCCAGAAGTACTGTGAGCTTATAGGACGATTGCTAGATCAGCAACTCAAGAAACACCGTTTGCTTTGGCTTTCGAGACCGAAGCAATGACACATGTAGAAGTTGGGATCCCATCCCCTAGTGTTGAATTAGCAGAGTCTGAGTACAATGATGAGTCACTTTTGCTGAACCTTGACCTCTTGGATGAAAAGAGAGACAGGGCTCTGCACCGTATTAAAAGTTACCAGAAGAAGACATCAAGGTACTACGACAGAAGGATCAAGCGCAGGAGTTTTAAAGTTGGAGATCTAGTATTTAGAAAGCTTCTGCTTGCAAGAAAGGACCCCTCTCATGGAAAGTTGAGCCCTAATTAGGAAGGTCCTTGCATCATTTCAAGGGTCGTCAGAATTGGAAACTGCGAGTTACAGACAGAAGAGGGGAAAATCTTGCCTCACTCTTGGAATGCAAAGCATCTCAAAAGGTTCTTTCAGTGAGCTACTCCTGTAATAACATTATTTTTAATAAAATGACAAGTTTTGACCCATCCCTGCTTAATTCATTGAAATGGCTAAAAAGCTTGAGATGAACTCTTCAGCTCATAAGCAAGAGATGAGCTCTTCAGCTCATAATCAAACGATGACCTCTTCAGCTCATAAGTA
This sequence comes from Ilex paraguariensis, assembly GCA_963454935.2. Classification (NCBI taxonomy): domain Eukaryota; kingdom Viridiplantae; phylum Streptophyta; class Magnoliopsida; order Aquifoliales; family Aquifoliaceae; genus Ilex; species Ilex paraguariensis. The sequence goes on from CAUOFW020000788.1 coordinate 29,866, forward strand.
AAAGATGAGTTCTTCAGTTCATAATCCAAAGATGAGATCTTCAGCTCATAAATAAACAATGAGCTCTTCAAGCTCATAAATAAACGATGAGCTCTCAGCTCATAAACAAACTAAGAGCTCCTCAGCTTATAAAATAGAGATGAGCTCTTCAGCTCATAAGACTAAAGCAAAGAAGATATTCAATTCATTAACATGAGATAAACTTTTGCAGCTCATAAACACAGCCGGTAGTTGTGGAAGATAGATTTTGTTCGTCGAATGAAACGGGGTACAAAGAAGGGTCAAAAAGAAAAAACAAAGAATCCTACATCCCCCCAAGCTTCCTCTTCAGTTCATCAACTTTCTCCCCTAACACTGCATTTGTTGTTCTAAGGCGAGCATTTTCCTCCTTCAGCTCATCTCTCTTTTTTTTTTTGTCTCCTAAAGCATGTTTACGAACTTCCCCCAGCAGAAGAAAGCAGAGCCTCTCCAAAGGAAGATCCAGACGAAGGGGAAGAAGAACCATGAGAAGAACCGCTCCTCCTTCATTTTCTTGACGTTGCACCAACGCCCTCCTCTTCATCTGAGGAGGAATAGGGGTTAGGAGAATCTAGAATGGAAGCAAAATCTAGAGCAACTGTTACAGTGTTGAATAAAAAGAGGTTCTCGGATGTCACCAGCTCTGAAAAGGGCATTGGCTCAACGTGGATCACCTGTTCAAAAGAAGCTTAAAGCTATTGAGAAGTAGTATCCATTTGAGCCTTTGAAGTGCTTCCCAAAGGCCCTATGACTTACAAGAAGGGATTCAAATGCTGAAGGAAACTGGAGTGGAAATTGACCCTATTAGCGAACTTAGCACAGAAACAGAGAGGAAACTAGGTCTTGGTAATGGACAGATGGTAAAATATGCCATGGGTTTGAGCAAGAAGTGTTATGTTGATACCTAAGGCATTGTCTCGACACCCAATATTCCAATCAAAGGAGCTGCTTAGCATGTGGAGGTTCACGTGAGGAAACTTTATCGCATTAGTAGGGCTATGCCTACACTACCTATTGATATGAAGGATGTTGCTAGAAGTGAAAGCATAAATTGAAAGGGCATCGTAGGATGGAAAACAACTTATTCGTGTCAATCAGGATACTCATATGAACCTTAGGGTTCTAGACCCAAGAATTATTGCTAACCAGATGATTTTTCACATCTAGTGCCAAATTATTTGTGCAAATTTTTGAACTTAGGTTTTATTGGAATACATGAACCAAAATTGATGACTGGCTCTAGCAAAAGTGACTCAGCTGTTTTCAAACTAAATGATAAAGGTCGATCTACATGCCTGGCATAACCACCTCAGCTTCACAAGCAAATGGCAATCTATTGAGACTTTGGCTGTGCTTTTAAGAATTGGTCCTATTTTTAGAGCAAAGAATTCTTTGCCAAGTCCAACAAGCCCCTTCTCATTGTAAGAAATATCAAACCCACCAGCAGGAACGAGCTCTTCAGCTAAGCAGTCCAAACAATTCTTTAGCTCTCTTGATTTTTATGTTTGCTTCAAGGAGAACTGAAGTGCTCCCCCAAGGAAGGGGGCAAGGGAAATATAAAAGAAAAGCAACACAGCAGCTCAAAGAAAAGTAGTATGAATTTATATCAATAACTCAAAAAAAGTAGTGCGTACGTACATAAGTTAAAATAAAAAAAAAAAAACCTAAATGTTGGCAGCAGGAGCAGCAGAGGAGTTTGATTGCTCAGTAGTAGAAGTTTTCGGAGGTTCTGAAGAAGGTAAAAGAGGAGAAGCCCCAGGGAGACCAGGAGCAAGGACCTCATTTTCAGTTGTTGGTGAATTCAGAACGACAGTTTTGTTCATGAGGTCAACAAAGAAAGGGGCAGTAGCAGGGGCGACAGAAAGAACGGTAAGGAGTTCGGCAGTCGTAGGAACAAAAGCAGTTTCAGAAGGGAGAGCTGCAGAAATGACTGCAGAAGAAACAACATCCTGAGCCAAGACCTTGGTAGGCATAATAGATGTCGTAGCACCACCAGGAGGTAGCTTAGGAGCAAAAGGGGCCAAGGCACCATCCTCACCCGTTGCATTGGTCATCTCGGCCTCCTTTTGGGCTTGGATCTCAAAGTCAAAGTTCAGACCGAGATATGCTTCTTCAGCTCGGTCTTGGAAGGCAACCATCCGATAGCCTATTTGGTAGTAACATCGTCTATCAGCTTGGCAATTAGATCATCTTTCTCTTTGACGATGGTTCTCTGCGCCTCGAGTTCATTTCGGAGAGCATCACTCGTCTTACCCAAGATATCGTACTTTCTTTTCATATTCTTGTAAGAGCCTAAAGCCTTAAATGTCTCCTGACTGGCCTTGGCCCAGACATCAGTCTTAAGTCTATTGTCTTCCTTGATCCTCTCCTCATTCGCCTCCAAATCTTTGATAGTGGAAGCTTGTCTTTCCACCTGCGTCTGTAGGTCTTGGACTTGGGTTTAAAGGTCATTATTAGCAAAATTCAGTTCGATGGCTTTGAGCTCGAATGCCTTTGATGCTTTGGCAGAGCTCTCCAGATCTCGGATTCGACTCGATAAACCCTTCACGAGAATGACTAGTTGGGAACAAACGCAACCAGAAGCAAAATTCAGCATAAAATGGCAACCTAAGGTGAAAGTAAGACCTAAAGGGGATGGGATCTTATAGAAGTAGCTCCATGTAGTGCTGAATTAATGGAGGCTTCAAGGGGCACAACGGCAGCCCTTTGAACATCGGAAGTAGGAATGATGGAGTCAAGGGCACCGGCAGCGAGCTCAACATTATAGAAGAAAGAGCCATCATTTTCTTCTTCCTTGACGTATTTCCCTTTCTTAGCCTTGGAGCTCAGTTGAAACAGTTGGGAAAGTCTCTCCAATGGCCCAAAAAGGTAGGAACAGGTTAAACATGAGAGATCGTCTCCAAAGCCCTCTCGACCTCAGTCGAAGAAGGAGAGGTCGGACCATGCTCAGGAACCTTCCTAGAGGCAGGTGGGGTCCCTTGGAAAGAAGAGGTCTCCATAGGTTGCAGAGAGCTTGAGGGCAGAATAAGTGTCATCTGAGTTGAAGATGGAGAAGCAGGGGGCATTCCCAACCTTGGCACCATGGCTTAGGGAACGAGGCTGCTACCAAATCCAACCTCAGCCTTACGTTTGCCCCCCCTCCTGCTCTTCTTAGCAAAGCAACCTTAGCCTGAAGTGCTTCCTCGGAAGGCTCCATTGAAGAACCTGAAAACTCAAAATGGGCAAATCAGATATAAAAAAGAGAAGGGGCGAGAGCTGAAAGTTAGAAATAGGCAAAGGAAGTATTACCTGCCACCTCCTCGGTGCTAGCAATGGAAATGGGAATAGGGGTCTCGATTCTCACCTCAGGAGGGCTTAACCCAAGCACTATAAGCACCTGAGGCTTGATGAGCTCAGATTATCTCTCTGAATCGCAATCCTCTAGGCTCTACAAAACCCGTCTATCCACAGCACTGAGTTTAGGTTGAATACCTGAGAAGTAAAACAAAACAAGCGAAGCAAGGTTAGCAAGGTAAGTTGTCAAAACTGACCCTAGCTTGCTTAGGCGAGGACTTACCCAGATTGTCAACCCTTGTGGGAGCTCAAGAGATTAGAGATGATGACCTTGACTTTCACCTGCTTAGAAATATACAAAAAGCCGTCAGAAGGAGTGTATTTAACATTGAAAAACTTCTTAAGCAAAGGAATGATGAGAACTCTGAATTCATGTTTCTTGAAGAAAACAAGGAGACCCACCAGTATACCCCAGAAGTTAGGAGAGAGTTGGGTAGGACAAATATTAAAGTGTTGCAAGACATTCTTAACAAAAGTTGAATTGAAAAGAGAAGGCCGTTCTCAAAGGCGGCCACGAAAAAGAAAACTTTCTTAGGAATGGAGGAGTCATATCAGGTATATACATCTGGGCTCCAGGGCTATACACCCAGAGGAAAACCAAAATGAGCAGCTAGAACCTTCAAGTAAGAAGGAGAGACCTCACTAGCACCCACGAGCTCTGCAGCTCTAGAGACAGCACCTACACCCTTCGCACTACCGGAGGTCCCTACACCAGCTACCTTGGCTCTACCTTTACTAGGGTTTTTGGGCGCAGGGGAGGACGACGAGGGAGGCTCCTTGGTGTTTTTCCCGACAAAATCAACGCCAGGGAAGTTATCAATATCCTCACCTAAGTCTCCCAAGTCAGTGTCCTCGTCAACATACCTATGCCCCATCAGAGAAATAGACGAACCCGTAACTTCAGAAGAAGCAGACATAACTAGATAAGAAAAAGGAAGTTTAAAAGACCTGTAAAGAGGGGGAACCTTTGAAAAGCACTCTCTGAGAGTCAAGGGGGCAAGATACCAACAACCGATGACAAATATCCTAGCAACAAAGTAAGGGTCCAAGAAGAGGGGAAGACGAGACAAGGAGTAACCTTGATTCCTAAAATAAAAGAATCGAAGAAGTCCAATAATACATAAACCACCTTAGATTCGAGAGATCTAGAACGGCGAGATGAACAGGAGCTGAAAAGCGTACCTAGTCAGAAACGAGCAACGAACCAAGGCCCGAAGTGAAATTAAGAGGGAGAGCTTCGCGATGCCTTCGAATCAAACCAAGGAAAGTCGAATCTTCGAAGAAAGCCTGAGTGCACCAACGTATCAAGGAGCCAAAATCGCAAGAAAGAGAAGAGAGAAATTCTAGAGAAGGAAGTTGAACAAGGGAGTATTTAAAGCCAGGCATAGTTGGAACAAAACGTGCACAAAAAACGAGGAAAAATGATTACTAAAAACTATCAAAAAAATAACTTATGCACACAAATCGAGGTCACCATGTGCAGGGCTAACTTGGCCTTAGTGTAGCTCAGCTCCTATCCAAGCCCGCTTGAACTAAGGGTAGGGGGCCAACTGATGATACCTAGAATAAATTCTAAGTATGAGCTCGGGTGAGGTCAGATAAAATGGCCAGAACTTCGTGATCCAGACCTCGAGCTCCCCTTAGCAAGCTCATCTTAGAGGAAGCTATAAGGGAAATGAGAAGGAAATAGTCGGTCAACGGAAGGCACCTCCGAAGCAACAGAAGGCTATGATCGAGGTACTAAACTTTCAACTGACCAAGATCCACTCCCAAAATCAAAGGAGATCCTACAGATGGAAGGCGAAGATCTCGCTGGAGATTCCATAAAGTTAGGAATTAGACTATAAATAATATACTGAGCCTCCAATGCGAGGCAAAAAACCCTAGCTATAATAGAAATACTTTGCAAACCACATAGAGAGAAAAATACAAATCGAAGGAGCAAGAAACTCCATTAAACAGTGGATTAGCTGAACTCCCGGATTGGTGAACCACTATAATTTTACTCTGCAAATTATCCCTGTTCCCCAAGAGCCTTGCCACAATTCTCACGAGCCTTGTAGCTCAGATTCACACTTGCTTATTCGATCCATATATACTATTCATCCTCACAATTATTCATCCTCATAATTACACCATCATCTTTCAAAAAAAGTACTCCAGATTTTATTGTTTGTTGAGTTTTTTTTGATTGAATTTTGGTACCAAACAAACAAGTTCTGCATAAATTAAAAGTGGAGCAAGAAAAGCTTTGTTATTAGCCCTATTTGAACTCATCCAAATACCACCCAAGAACATAATTGCTGCAACTATAGACCAGACACATTTTGGAGTCAATTACCGGTCTACTTCATTTCCTAAACAATATTATCAAAAATACAGCACTTTTCAATATATTTACCAAACTGCAATGTTGCGGACTACGATTTTTATATAAAAGCAGGGTTATTAACTCTCTAATTTTCTTGTAAGAACAGAGTTTTTAACTCTACTTTTAAAATGTGTCGTAGTTTAATAAATAAATTTAAAATTACCAATAAATTGATAAATTTATTTGGAAAGTGCAGTATTCTGGTATTTAATTCACACATTTTGATTGAAGGTATTTAATTCACACATTTTGATTAAGGTATTTAATTCGCACATTTTAATTAATCACTACTTGTTTTTTGCAGTCTTCAACTTCTTAACCAACCAACATGATGTCCTACAAGTACCAAAAGCATCCTACAATGCCTGCATTTCAGACAATGCTAGTGGCAATCCAATCATGACCGGACCAGCCAATGCCACTCTTAATGCTGCCGGCGACCACTACTACATTTGCACTTTCGGCGACCACTGCCAGAACGGTCAAAAGCTAGCCATCACCGTCTCTGGTACTCCTGGGGCTTCCCCTCCTACTCCGGCGACAACTACCATCTGATATAACTCTCTCTATCTCACACTCCCATCTCTTAGTTGTTTTAAAATTTAAACACACTTTTCCACTCTTTACTCTCTCTCTCTCTCTCTCTCTCTCTCTCTCTCTCTCTCTCTCTCTCATACACATATACATATCTATTTGATGCAGCCCATTCCCCCCCAATTGCACAAAAAAAAAAAAAACTCTAACCTGCCTTCTCCCTCCCTCTCTATCTCTACCTACACCTGCTAATTTACACATGCCAACGTCGAAGTCAGCAATTAGCCTCTCACTCTCCCTTTGCCTCAACAACAGTATTTCCCTCTCTCTCTCTCTCTCTCTTTGTGTGTTTTTTTCTATGTTTTGTGTTTTGTGTGGGTGTGCATGTTTTTCTGTGTTCCATGTGTGTGCGTGCTTTAATTGTTTGTTGAGTGTGTGCGTGTGTACGTTGATTTCCCCAATTGATTTGTTAACTGTTAATGTGGTCACTTACTTAACAATGTAGTTTTTTTATATTTATGAATTTACAATATTTTTTTAGTTTCTTAAAGAGTGTCATTGGAATTCTACTTAATATCATTTGACAGGTTACCATTTAGAGTGATATTATTTGGATTGATCTGAATTGGACTCTAAAACATTTTATAGTTTTAAGGACTCCCTTCCTTCCTTCCCTTTCTTACTTTCTACTACAATTGAATTTTAATTGTGAATTGCAATGCATTTTTTCCTTGCTCTTGCCAATCACCGTCGACTAATTCTCATAGCATACTTAATATGTTTGTTCATTGCTTTTATTTAATTGTGATGTCATTTATATGACAACAAAATTTAATTGATTGACTACCTCATTTTTTAACAATTCTAAAATTTTCCTTACTCGGATGGTTTAAAGGGTACTCTATTTCAATTATTGTGTATGTGATATTTTAATAACTTCTTTGTAATCATCTTGCTTTGATGGAATGGACGTGAGACTCGGATTCTACTACCTTTTTGTGGTCGTATAATGCTAGCATAATTTAGAATACTAATCTTTTTTGTTAAAATATGATGAGTTCAGATTTTAGTTGTTCTCACTTAGTGACCTCTCTTTCGAGGCAACAGTGCTCTTGGGCCGCCTCCCTCTTTCCTCGATCTTTCGAGAAGGTTTGACTTAGCTTCTATATGTAATTTTTTGATTTTTAATTTATATATCCTTACAATTTTTGGAGTACAAAGTATGAATTGGTAGTTTAGTCATACTATTTTGATAAACCGTCATCTTAACATACAAATTGTGTGGTGAAATTATTATTTTAATACTATTTCTTTCTATGTACATAGGTGGAAGCAAAGATGGAGTAAAAAGTAAAAATTAGTGAACTGGAGTCGTGTGACCGGCTATGGACTAGAAGCAGACAGCCCTTTAATCCTATATTTCAATTTTGGTCTTGAACTTGCTAAAAATACTCAGGTTTAGTAATTTACGTCAGTATTGACAAACCTTTTCCTGCTACTTAAAATACACATTGTTGGTTTTTTCTTTTTCTTGCAGTCTTCTTTTTTTTATGGCTAAATTTGGAATCATATCAGATTTTCGAATTTTCCATTGAGTATGTGCCTTTCTTTACTCCAACCAAATCATTGAACTTTTTTATATTATTATTATTATTTGTGTTACGTTACACTGTAAACCATGACGATTTTGAAATTTTTGATTTTAAAATTGAACTTTTGATTTTATTATTTGTTTAATGGCATGCATTGTGTTTAATAATAATTGTTTACTTAATTACACAACAGCTTTCATACTTAGTATCTTCCGGACTTGGGGTAACTATTTTCCACCTTTATTAGATACGTAGTAAAAAATTTATTTTTTTTAATTTTCATATTTGTTGTAACTATACAAATTTGTTGATTATCATAAATGATTGGTTGAAAGAATATCTATTACAAAATGTTTGGTTGAATTTTAATTTTACATAACTTATATAATAAAGTCTCTTAAAATTAGTTGATAGAAAAATTTGTATGAATGTTTTCTGGAATCTGGGCATTGATGCACGGATAATGATTAGTAATTTAATAAGAACACTAAATCAAAAGGTTATTGTATGCAATTATAAGACACTTGTCTACTAAAGCTAACGAACACATAAAATATAGAAACCAACAGTGAATTATATAGTAGACTCGAAACAGTAGACCATCTTATATGAAAATATCATGTTATATGCTTGGAATTAATAATGACCAATAGTTAACAGTTTATTGCATATGCATAAAATAAAAAATCAAATAAAAATTAGTTTTAAACAGAATATAACATAGATAATAAGAGTTGAAATCAACTTGTCTGCGAGTTCGAAAGACGTGCGATCACTATCCTAAAACAGATGAGCCTCCTTAAGCAACTCTAAGATCTAACTCAGACGTTCGCAGCAGCATATTCTCAATGATCATGTCCACTAGAAGGTTGGAATGAACCTAACTCAAATCGAATTGTCTTAAATCAAAGATAATTGAGGATAATCGAATAGGTATATATATATATAGATGTTGTTGAAATCGACAGTGGAAGAATATGGCTTCTGAAATCAAGTGGAATGTATTATGGATTAGGAGGAAGTCTACCGGATAAACTAGGATAATTAAGCATATGTGAAATATAGTGACTTGGCTGAATGTATTGTCCAGAATAGTTGCTCAGGGACGGCTTAAATAGCCATTGGGTTTGTAAACCATACTTGAAGACTTTACAGTATCTTTCCGTTTGGACTTGAATAGCTATAAAACCAATTTTAAGGTCAGTAATTTTTATTTTCAAAAATACACAATAAATAGGACAAAAAATCTGTAACTAAAGATTCAAAATTTAAATATAAAAAAACGGAAAACTATTATACTGTATAATAGGTGGTGTCTTTCGGACTTGAACTTCACTTAATGTTGACAGTCTTCCCTGAAAGATTATAGTGACTAAAGGCTTGATTAGACTATTGAAACCAAAGTTCAACATGTCACACACAGTACTGATATAGTTCAAGATTCATAGGTCAGTACTATTAATGACCATACACTTGATCTTTATTCTCATGAAAGTTTCAAGAAAATAGTCCAATTTTGATAGTCACGGTCTCACGACTTCTCTCACTTAGATGATTCCTTCAAGGGTACATGTGCACGATACAAGAGTGTTCCTGCCTCGGTCTCATTCAAGGTATCCTTACTGTCACACTACGTATGCACTTCTTCCATAGGGATGAATAGGAAAATATCTCCTCTTAGATATTTCCTCAACAGGGAAAAATAAACTTTTAAACCACGGACTTGAAACAGTAGACCATCTCATATGACAATATCTTTTTATATGCTTGGAATTAATAATGACCAACAACTAACAGTATATAGCAAATGTATAAAATATAAAACCAAATAAAAAAACAGTTGTAAACATAATATAACAAAGATAATAAAAGTTGTAATGAACTAACTTGTGAGTCTGAGAGGTGTGTGATCACTATCTAACTTATATAGTAGACTTGAAACAGTAGACCATCTTATATAAAAATATCTTGTTATATGCTTGGAATTAATAAGGACCAATAGCAAACAGTATATATAGCATATGCATAAGTATAAAACCAAATCAAAAATAGTTTTAAACATAATATAACATAGATAATAAGAGTTGGAATGAGCTGGCTTGCGAATTTGAGAGGTGTATGATCACTGTTCTAAACCAGTTGAACCTTCCTAAGTGAATGTGCAGACAGATACCAATAGGTCCAAGATCCAACTCAGGAGCTCGCTGCAGCACCTCCTCTATGGTCATGTCCACTAGAAGGTTGGGGTGAACCTAACTCAAATTGAGTTGCCCAAACATCCACCACGATGAATAGTTTTTGGAATCAATAGTTGGTGTCATCTATGGAAAATATCTACATTTTCAATTTATATTTACAAAACTCCAAATCTGATGACTGTTACTAGATCAAAGGAACCAGCAGGGGATAAAACCCATGTTCATGAGCATCCAAGTTCTCATCCATGGGTCAAAGGACTGAATTGCCCCCGAAAAAAGAATCAGCAAAAGTCAAGAAACTAGAAAAACTAGTGGAGGAGCTAAAATGCCAAAACCAACAAATCGTCCAACTCTTGGAAAGAGACCAATCTCAAACTAGGGAACATGGATGAGAGAACCAGAATGAGGAGTGAAGCCAAAATGAGGTTGTTCATCCCCAAGTCAATGACCAATGGGAACATAAGTTCTAGAAGGTAAACGAGAAGATGAGAAATGTCATAAATATCATGAAGGCCCGAGTCCCAAAGGTCGTAGAGGCTTTAGTGCAACATACGGAGTCACTGTTCACTCAGGATGTGTCAAACTATGCACTCCTGGAGAGGTTTAAGATGTTGATGAACGAAAGCTTTGTGGAATGAAGGATCCACTCGACCATTTGGAGACTTATAGGTCTCTGATGATGCTTCACAATGTCCCAGACCAAATCATATGCCGAGCTTTTGCAACAACCCTTACGGGGACTGTATGACACTAGTTTAACAAGTGAAAACCCAACTCCATCAACATATTTTGAGAACTCAAAACATCTTTTATCTCACATTGTATTGAAGGTAGAGCACACCAAAGACCCCCCCCCCCCCCGCCTATCTCCTAAATATTAACCAAAGCAAGACGCTTAGAGGTTTTGTCAGTCGGTTCACCACAGATCCACCATAATCTATGGCTGAGCTATTTTTGGGTCTAATCTAAATTTTAGTTTGGGGATACAACTTGGAAGGAAATTGGGTTCAATTATGGTTTCACTATTTGAGTTTTACTACTTTAGGTTTAAAATCGAGCTCAATTTGAGTCAAACTCGAATTTTATTAATTCAATTGGATTAAGATTGTGTCCAAACGCTCAAAACTCCAACTTGAATTTTACCCAAATTTAACTCAGATGGTGATATTTTTGGTCAAACCTAATCCTAGTACTAGAAATATATGTTCAACTATGGAATATTTTAGATTAGACTTTATTTAACCCGTCTAAATTACAACTGTGACTAAGAGTGGAGAAAATATTCAATGTAATGGTAACATCAAGTCATCAATATTACTTGGTATCACCAACTAGTTACAAAATATCATATCAACTTAGTGAGTTCCACTATTTTAATTGCTAAAAAATAACCACCACATCAAATAATTATTATGTTAGAATAGTTTACCAATTTTATTTGATATTTTATTAGTGATAAGTAATACTATGTGTAACTTCATCATCATAGCCACACAGCTAAGGGTACTTGCTTGAAAGGTTAAGGCCATGTTTGGTTTGATTTTCAAAAACAGTTTTTTTTTTTTCAAAACTCTAAAAACAAGCAGAATGTTGTTTGTTTAGCTTTTTTGTTCTCCAATTTTTTAAAAATTTTGAAAATTGAGATGTGATTTTAGAGAACAACAAAATGTTGTTCTCAGTGTTTTTTTGAAGAAACATGAAAACACGGAAAACATAAGTAATGGTGTCTCCACTTCGAATTTCGTTGGAGACAAAAATAGTGACCGACTATTCATCTTCTTCATTGCTGTCTCTCTCTCTTTTCGCATCTTCTCCACCGCTATCTCACTCTCTTTCACATTTGTTCATCTTCGAGTTTCCTCTCTCAATCTTTCAGCGCAACAGATCTGTATATGTACAAATCTGTGTGTGTGTGTATATATATATATATATATATATATATATATATATATATATGTATTGTGTGATGTATGTGAGTGTGGGTATTGTTGCGGGGGTGTGTGTGTGTGTGTGTGCGATGGCTGTGTGCGTTTGTTTTTATTGGGTGAGATGGGAGTGGCTGTGTGAGAAGATAATGGAGAGATGGAGAGTTGCTGAGAAGATCTGAAGATAACAGAGAGAGAAAGAGAGAGAGAGAGAGAGAATGGAGCATCTCACGTGACTGCCTGACTAAGTTTTTTTTTTTTTTTTTCAAGAATGATTAGTGAAAAAATTAGTTTTATGGATCATTGTCCAAACAAGTTTTATTGTTTTCTGTTCTTTAAAAATATTTTCAAAATCATATAACCAAACAAATTTTGTAATATAAAAATATCAAAAAATATTTTTCTAAGACTCTTTTCAAAAACTATTTTCGAATACTATTTTCTAAGATGCGAACAAAACAAGCCCTAAGTTTCTGTTGGATTTGAAGGCAGTCTATCATGCCCAATACCCATTTTCAAAAGGTCCTTCAGATTTTGTTTAATCGTGCTCTGGTGACCATGCACATACAAATCCATATGGGATATGATATGAAGCAGGTTTTACTAGAAATTAAAAGAACATTGTTATAATTAAATGTCACAATTTCCAACACTACACATTATACAATTTTAACGGGAATAATATATTAAAATTGATTAATTCTTGACGCATCCTACAAATGATTAGCAAGTTAGATAGTACCAAAAAGGAATAATCCATTTTTGAAACAATAAAACACATTTTCCTGATAGAATATAAATAAATAGTTCAATGATTTAGTTTTTGTCCTATTTGTTGGCTTTAGTACTATATGAATTACTCTATATAATAGTTATTCATGTGGTTAAACAAGCATTGTGCTAATTGGGGTGAAGCCACATTGACTGGTGTAGGGGCTTTTGCCCCCATTGACTTTGCTAATGTGGGGGCATTTGCCACCATTGACTTGTTTATAAACAGTGCACATATAGTGTTCAAATCAAACACCATGATCCTCTACAATTTAATTTATTATACCCTTATTTTTGAAAATCTATATAATAATCCCAATCTTATTTATCCGTCCTAGCCCCCTAAAATAGATGTTCTACTTCTACCAGTGAACCTCTACCACTTCTGCCACAAGCTGATACAAACGACCCTCCAACGCCCTTGCGGCAGACCACCGCAAGCAACCCTTTATCACTTTTGTTGCAAACTGCTACAATCAGCCCTCTAATGTTCTGGCAGCAAACAACTACAGTTGGCCCTCAAACTGTCACAATTCCTGAGATACCCGTTGTAGCCAGACTTGCAACCAAGACCAACGCACCTCTACTAAGCCCTGCGGGGGCTCTTGGTTGTGAACTTGTTGCAACTGGTTATAACTACGGTCACATAACCTTCCAAATGGGCCTCCTCGCCATCTCTACAATAGCTCTGAAAACCACCCAAGTGTGGGGGCAAATTGTTTTTCCTGCCGACCCTATAGCTATGCCTTCACCATTTTTGACGTACTGGTTTGGAGTTCAGGTTGATGTTCAACTTGTACACAACTACCGCAGGGTCAATGCCTCACATATTTGACCGCTTCCAATCAAAAACTTCTCAATTAGAGATAACTCTACAAGCAGTAGCTTCAGATCTTTCCCGAGCATTTTTCCAATATAGGTTACCTGCTCGAGGTGATCTCCAATCTAAATAGGTTCAAGGTCCTCAATAGGTCGTGGGCGTTCCTCCTCAAATCTGTGATTTCTTTCTTTGCATGGATGCCATATAACACTCGTGATTCGTAACTTGGTCTCCATGTAATTTTCCAGTTTTGCTTTAGTTTGGAAGTGCAGAAGGAGATGATATGTCGATGACATTGCCCTTATTGAATTAAGGCTTGGACGGTCTAGGATAACATTGTATGTCAAAGGCTACTCCAGTGCAAGGAAATTGGTCATGATTAGGGATGGCAGTGGACTGAAGCGGGGACGGAGGGTATAGTCTCCATCCCCGTACCCGCTTAAAAAAACTCTGTCCATCTCCGGTCCACCTCCACTAACGGATATAGTTTTTATCCCCATTTTCGTCTGCAGGTAAATTTATAATCTCCGCCCCCTCCTCGTCCCCCATCTTCACCCCTGGCCCAGTCCACCTTACCCAAGTCCAAACTCAAGTCCAAGACAACATAATATAATATCATAATTATAAAATATCAATTTAACATTCTAAATAATCCAACATAATTATAAATATCATACCATAATTAAAAAGCTTGTCATCTACAACATAATCCAATATAATTTAATTAAAACCTTGTCTACAATATAATTCAACATAATATAATTAAAAGTTTGTCTTCCATGTAAATCCAACACAAAATAATGTAACATAATTTAATCAAACATTAAAAAAAACATAAAAACACAAAAATCTACACTTTTACAAGCTAAAAATATTAAAAAAATCAAAAAACAAAACAATTTTCAAAAGAAAAAATCATTCAATAATATATAAATGTGTATTCACAGCAGCATGTATGTATACATATATTTATACATATAAAATAGTAATAATAATAACGGGTAAAGCGGGGCAGGGAGGAGGCGGGGTGGAGGTTTATATGGGTATCCGCGTATACGTCCGTTGTCCAATACGTATGGTCAATTCTTGGTCCAAACGGGGTGGGTTTGGACGAATACCCATTTTTACCTAGTCCACTGTCATCCCTAGTCATGATGGTGGTTTGGCGTGGGGCCTGTCCGTTAGTGACCGATATGACTATGGCTCCCAAATGATAAGCGTTTTCACCAGAAAATTCAATTAGCGGATCAGTGACATGTATAAATTTTTCCCTTCCAATATTTAGTTTATCGAAGGTAAGGGTAAATACAATATCCATGGAGCTCTCGCTATCAATCAAGACTCTTCTTACAAAATAGTTGGCTATGGTAAGTGTAACCACTAGTGGATCATTGTGTGGGTGTTGAACTCCTCCAAGGTCTTCATCTGAGAAGGCAATTGGTGGGTCCATTCGAGGTTTCTCCCCTAGATTGATCGAGTTGATCTATAGCTCAAATTTCACTTTGCGAACATGCGCTCGTTTTGTTGAGCTGCTCTCTCCACCTCTAGTAAATCCTCTAGAGATTATAGTGACCTCCTAGATGGGCTGCTTGTAAGGAGCTTCATCTCGATTGAGTTGCGTCTCCCCCCTTTCTTGACATCTGTGAGATCCCAAATTTTTAGAAGTAGTTTAAGTGTAAAATATTATGAGTTTTAATATGAAAGTATAAGAAATAGTTAAGTTTTGTGGTTGATATATATAATAAATGAAATAAAGGGGAGTAAAGTATAAATATCTTAACATTTATACTTCTTTGGTCTTCACCCACGTGAAAACTTTGAAAAAAAAAAAGAGACAAGACAAAGAAAGAGAGAGAAAGAATAAAGAAATGAGATTTCAGCTAGCATTAAATATATTGTAGAAAAAGTTGTGGAAAGATTTTTTCAACACTTGCCAATTAATTTGGCAGAAGACATCCCACCTTCTTGGCATATAAAGATAGTCAAAAATAAAAGAAAGTGGAGGAGGTCTTGAAAGGTAAACCGAGAGACAGACAGGGAGTTGTCTGGCAGAAACAAAGAAGAGAAAAATGGGAAGTAGAGGGCTACCCGAAAATAAGAAGAATGAAACGGAAATCAGAGTTATTGAATTCAAATAATGATTCTGAGGTACAGGGTGGTATACAATATACTCTCTTTAAATCTCTTTGCAAAGAGTATTTCTTTGATTATCCTTTGATTTGTATTCCAACTTGTGTTATCATTATTTTGAAATTTTGGTTGAATATCGTTAAATATTTTGATCTCATTGATCATGTTCTTGATCTCATTAATCATGTTCTGCGGATATTGAGACGGGATCGTGATAGTCAATAACCGGTGCATCGCCAACCAAGACACCCGTGAGATCGGGTTGAGGTGGGATGATTGGTGAGGTGTCAGATCGGTTTTAAAATTCTGCATGACATGTGATATGCAAATATGCTATTTGTATCTGTTGATTGAGATATTTTGTGATACTCGATTATTTGTTATTCAATGTCCTTGAGCATATTTTTTTTTCGTCATATTGTATACTTCCCCGCTTTATTTAATATTTTCATGTTGATTTTAGAGAAAAGATCGGAACGAGATAATCAGAGTATTAAAGACGAGGAGATGCCGATGGAATTGATGTTTTAATCCTGTTGAGAGATTTATTTATATTGAGAGATTTATTTATATTGGGAGATAATTTTGATAAATAAAATTTTATTGGGACAATTAGTGCTCTGTTATTTTTATTTGGATATTTTTATATCAATTAACGTCTCCGAAAAGAAGGAAAAAAAATCGGGGCGTTACAACATCTACGCTCAATATTGCTCCCAAAGTGTCCTTTTGAAAAAAAGATCTTATATTGGATCCTTGAACACTTGGCAGTCCTCAGTATTGTGGTCATGGTCTCTGTGGAACCGATAGTATTTTTCCCTTGACCTTTTACTAGGGTGGGTTCGCATCTTCTCAAGCCACTTGAGAACTCTTTCGTCTTGAATCTAATAAAAGATCTACTAAACTGAGGTAAGATTGATAGTTCCATTGGAGAGGATACAATCAAAGTGGCAGCATCAGATATTATGAGAGCAATTGTAAGAACATCGGTGGGTTTTGCAAGCCAGATAGTTGAAAATACATCTAAGCTTACATCATCTGCACTACTATTGTCACACCCCATCCCAAGAGACCCCTTTGATTTCCCATATGAAAACATAACTCAACACGTGCCAATACATGAGTTTGTAATGCAATCATGCATTTAACATTAATACCACCTAATAACACCATAAACAGATAACTTATATAGCAGAGTACATAACGGTATTACTTGTACCAAAGCAAAGATTAGGGATACCATCCCTTTATAACAACAGGGAAAAACAAACACTCTAGTACCAAATATACATAACTAACTTCCTTAAGTTTTCCCCTATCTCTACCATGCTAATGTAGTAGTGGACCTCACTCTAGTCTTCGGCATCTTGAAACCAATAATTTTCTCAGTGTACTAGACATCATAGTCAAAGGAAATATAACAAAAATATGCATCAAATATTATTCCACCAAAATATGTTCACAATCTGAGGAGAACAACAAAATCAAAGTGTTTTCAACCCACTTTGAAACTCAAATCAACCTCATATATCAAAATATTAAATATCCACATAAGCAGGGAGTCAACAACACCATTTAAGTAATGTTAGGCTATCTACAACATTTAAGTAATGTCATGTTGTCTCACAACAACTATATAGTATCCAAATCAACAACATGTAAGTCATGTCAAGCTATCAACACCTCTAGCACATGAATACTACTCAAATTACAAGCTTTTCAACAAACCACAAAATTTTCAATAAATCACAAACTTTTTTTAAAAAAAAAATTTGATCCATATTTTTAATATTTCTATTTATTATAATGCACAGTACACTCAAAAAAATATTTATTTTCAGAAAGTTGAAGTTTAGAGTTGAGTTCACTACAACACTAGCAGAGTCGAGATGAAAGGTTAAGGAAATAGGTTGTGTATATTTTGTACAAGAGTGTTCATTTCTTTGTTGATGTTAGGGATGAATTCCCTAATGTTATGTTTTGATTTAAGTTACACAGTTGTGCACTCTGCCATAGAGTTGTATAGTTTATCTCTTTTATGAGATCATTAGTTGGTATTATTGGTCTAAATACATTCTTGAATTACATGCATAGGTATCGCCACGTATCAAGTTATACTTTCATCTTTTGGATACCAAATAGGTCTCTCGGGATGGGGTGTGACAACTATAATCATCTATTGTTATAGAGTCTATATAGATTACAGAGCCTCCAGCATTGTGGAGGAGATAGGTACTTGTCACGTTCGGACATCTCTTAATTCACGTCCAATTGTGTGTCTATACTCCCAACCAATCAAAAAAGCCCAATGACGCGAGATTGACTTCATCTTACTCTTTTGGGAAAAGTACTTTGGACTTTTTAGAGCTTTTACTAGATCTAAAAATTTTCCAATTATTTTTTCTTCTTTAATTTGGTGATTAGCACATCTTCCATGGTTGGCTAATCTCTTAGACTAAGGCTAGGGGAGGTTTCATTTCATTTGGGTATGTAAATTATAGCAAAGCTTTCTCTCTATATCATCTACTAAATTATTGTGCTAATTGTGATGGATGCTTGAGATTCCCTTTGAGTTGAATAGCTAGATGTATATACTTGGGTTGAATTGTTAGGGTTTTCATCTAATTAATTGATTTTTTGATTTTTTATGAACTTGGATGTTTGATTGGTTAATTGCTTGATTTATCATTGACGTTGGGTATGTTAATGATTGTAATTAACAATTGAATGTTTGGATTCATTTAAATTAACTTATTGATTATGTCGTATGAGAATATCCTAATTAATTATTGCCAAATCCTCTATTTGGGTTCACTCCCTAGTTGATTCCCAATTGAGATTAGAAATTAGGATTAATTTACTATCCAAGTATTATTCAAATAGTACCCACTGCCTTAGTGTTTTTTCCACATTACATTTTTTAAACAATTTTAGTTTGTTTGTTTTCAATTCCAATTACCAAATCACTCTCTCAAACACACAACATATTTTCTTTTGTTAATTTCTTTTGACACTCTGAAATTCCCATCTCCTTATGGATCGACCTTGGACTCTACCAAGAATTACTACTTGCTTGACAATCTATACTTGGGTTTAAAACTTCCGAAGCGAGGCACCTACCGGTTCATCAGGCAATAGATAGAGGTTCTAAAAGTAGCTGTGAAGCTCTATCGGTTAAAGAAAAACAAAAACTTTGCTACCAGTTGGTTCAGAACAAAGAGTAGTGGTACTAATAGCTGTGAAGAGCTACCAGTTCATGAGAAATAGTAACTTTGCAACCAGTAGGTCAGGACCTGTTTCCTACAGGTTCATCATTGGTTTATGTCGGCAAGAGCTCTTTTTGGAAAGGAATCAGCTGAGATCTTTTTAAGGCATTCTATTGGTGGGGAAAAAAAGGGAAAAGTCAATCAATATTTCCTATAAATACCAAGGCAAAGCAAGGTGAGAGGGAATAGATCGATCAATCTTTTATTATTCTTTACCTGTTTCTTTTCCTCTCCAGCCTTAGAAACTAGGGTTTAGATCTTTAGGTTTTTGACATATTCTTCATTTCTTGTTCTTTATAATTCCAAAGTATCGGTTCTTTTTAGTCTCTTAATTTTCGCAAGAAGGAGTATGTTGATTTTATTTCTTGTAATCGTTTACAGTTTCAATTTCAATTCAAGTTCAGTTTCTCTTGATTATGTCTTGAATAATTGCTTTTAGTTTTTCTTTTGTAATGAGTTAGCAGTCAATTTCTGGTATTATTGGATGAGGGATTCTCATCTGTGAATAGGTAGTTTCACCTAACTAAGGTATACGATGTTAAAGTTATTTTATTGATTGAATAATTAATTTTTGAAACATGGTTGATATTTATATTCCTTTTCTTATCCATAGAGGATTCGGTGTGACATAGATAATTCTTGGAATTACTACAATCAACACGACTGTAATTCTTTCACTTATTTAAATACACATTATTTGTTTTCTTGACTTTAAATTGAATATTTTTCCTTCAAGGGTGTTTGATTACAATCTTGAATGAGTTATAAATTATGTCAAAATTCCTATTTGCAGTGAGATGAGCTCTTAAGATTGTACAATTTCTTTTAAATATTGATTTTTAGCTTATTATAACGACCTGCTGTTCGATGATCGAGAATTGGGTAAAATATGTGTGTGCACGATTTTGGGTTCAGAGATTAGACAACCGAACTACAAATTGATAGCCAGGAGTGTGTGCGTATGTGTTCAGGTGATGATTAGGGTGTTAATTGAGGATAGGAATTTGGCTAGTGAAGAGAAAATAGGTCGAAAAGCACAATTGGATGAATTACGGTTAGTGCATATCGGAGAGTTAGAGGTGTGGGAATTTCAATCGCGGATCAAATTGGAAGCTGAATTGAGTTCCAAAAATTAAATCGATAATTTTCTAATGCTTGATTTAATAAATATGTAATTAATTTGCAGAATTTGCCAAAAATGTGAAATTACCAAAATGTCATTAAAAACACCTTCAACCTTTTAGGCTTGCAAGATGGCTAATTGAGGGCTACATGGAGGGCACCCAACTGGTAAGGGAAGGCTAAGTATGATACTTGGAGGTATAAAAGTGAAGAAAATCTAGTGGAGGATAGAGAAAGAGAGGAGAGAGAAGTTAGAGAGAGAGCTTCACTTTGAATTTTGAATTTCATCCAGAGACTATTTCAAACGATTTGAGGTATACTTCTAAACTAATTAGGATGTTAGGAACTCATTTATAATATTAGTTTTTGATTTGGTTAACTGTAGTTTCATGAATTTGTGTTTGAAAGTCTTGGGTTCAAGGGTTCCATGAATGGGTTTGAGGATTGGGATGATTTTGATCTATTTGGCTGATTGGGTTGTGTTTCTAGGTGATCAAGGAGATGTTTGGTGCTGGTTTGGTGGCATACCATGGCCGAAGGTGGTGGGGTGGTGGTGAAGAATTTTTTGTCATGGTGGGTTTTTGAAATCTTCGTTTTGGCTATTAAAGCTTTATAAAACGTGTTACCATGCTAAAATTAACCTTAGGAATCTATTGGTGGCAACAAAAGTGGGT
Organism: Ilex paraguariensis; assembly: GCA_963454935.2. Lineage (NCBI taxonomy): Eukaryota > Viridiplantae > Streptophyta > Magnoliopsida > Aquifoliales > Aquifoliaceae > Ilex > Ilex paraguariensis. The sequence goes on from CAUOFW020000788.1 coordinate 50,620, forward strand.
TTAGAGGTCATTAGGCAGGGTGAAGATAGGAGTTATAGGTTTAGCCCTGTAACTTTGACTTCATTTTCGGATTGGTTTAAGCTTAATCCGAAGCTTGAAACCTACGGGGTTTGATAGAGTGATGTGATTAGTGTGTTCAGGTTCAGAAATTAGGTTGAATGGGGTACAAAAGAGTAATAAATAGAGGGTGAAAGAGGAAGGGTTGAAGCTAAAGTGGAGAACCTAGGGTTTTGGTCAAAGAAGGCCAAGGAGGAAGATGAAGTGGATGGAGGTACCACAAGACACCCCAATAGTCTCCAATTTTTTATGGGCCTTTGGCCAGTGCCAAAAGTTCCATAATGTCAGTGTGGATGTCCTAGTTAAATTTGAGCTCAATTCAATTCACGTATCAATATGTGGTGTAAAATGTATATTTTACCCTTCGGTGCAAATTTAACCCAGTTTTTGGTTAATTTTGGTCAAATAAATTTTATATTCACTTTTAATTAGTTAAATTGAGTATGTGTATGAAATTTTGTTGAAAAATAATATCATTTCATTTTGGGAAATATATATACAAATTTCATTACATTTTGGGAAACAATGAAATTTTGTTGAAAAATAATTTGACTGGTAGGGTTTGGCAATTCTAGTTCAAACGATGCTTTATTTTTAAATCATTCCATATGTTATTTATGATCATTTAGCATGTTTTGAAATATATGATTGGGTGTTTTGAATATTGACTTGGATCTGGATTCGGATTTGGGATTGTTGAGTGCAATTCACCCAAATTGTTTGTATTGATTGTATTATTGAAAATGATTGAAACTTTGGGATTCTTTTGGAATTAAATGTAAGTGTGCAACAGTTGAGTTACAGAGGGTTATATTCACGGTTGAGGCCGTAGAGGGTTTCTCATTGAATTCGTAAATGCTTGGGTGGCCTTTGGTCTTTAGACTTGGGCACCGAATTGTTATTAGGGAGCGTATCTTCCTTGGGGTGAAAGTCCCTAAAAGGTTGGATCGTATGCTCGTATTGACCCTGAATGATCTACTAGGATGATCGCCCACCGATGCAACACTGTATTGATGCTATGATCCTATTATTATTTTCAACTTAAATTTATTTTCTCAATATTTTCTGCTCTATAACTTATTTATGAAATGAATTGTTTTGATATTATCCAATCATGTTAAATTATGTTATTTTCAAACTCGCATGTTTTAAAATTGAACTACTTTATTGAGATGTTGTTTTACCTTTTCAGATTAGCAAGTGACGGGGAAGTTCGTGAATGATTGAATATTCAATTTGCAGAGTTTTTATTCTAAGTGTTGAATAATGTTGTTGAACTATGTAAATTATAGTGAGCTTGATGTACATGTGTGAAATATAACAAGTCTATAATTGAGTCGTATTATAACTGTGGATAGTTTGTTAATCTATCAAGCTTAATAGTAAACACTAGTTATAGTTATAAAATTTGTATCAAAGTTTATTCATTATTTGAAGTATGTATCATTTAGTACTTATGAAGGCTTTCAGTAATCTGATTATTATTGTTGGCTATAATTTCTGTCTTTTTATATTTATCATTAGAGAAAATAAAGACAATGTAAACTAGTCTTTAAGAATAATTTTCCATTCATGTATATCATACACCTTGGCCTTTTAACTTTCCTAGAATATTAACCACATAACAAGACCCAAGACTCAACCATTTGTATCCCCAAGTCAACTAGATACATTTAACAATTAAGTATTATCTAGTATGCTATTTTAACACTCCCCCTTAATGCTTTGTTAATCTCCCAACATATCTCTTAGAAACTCGAACTTATCTTTACGAAGTGCTTTGGTAAAAATATCTGCCACTTGCTCTTCGGTCTTACAATATTTGACTTGAATTTTATCATCTTCCACAACTTCTTGAATAAAATGATGTTTGATTGCAATGTGAATAGTAGCCATGATGATAGCTGATTTATCATGACGATAAACGAGATTCTTTGTCATGATGATATCTGATTTATTATCACATATGATGGAGTGCTTCACATTACTTTTCACCAATATCATCCAAGATTCTTATCAACCAAATTGCTTGAGAAGTAGCCGATGATGTAAAAATATATTCAGTTTTAGATGATGATTGTGCCACACTTGGTTTGTGCATGATTCGTGATAAGAAACTTGTAGCAAACATGATGTCCGACCTTATAACTGTCAAGTACAAATGACTTCCAACCAAGCTTCTATAAAAAGAAGCTTCAATTTTTTTATTTCCATCATTTTTAATAACTTTTCATTCACAAACAATGGAATAGACACAGATTTGTAATTTCTCATTCTAAATATCTCAAGAAGAGTTTTGCATACTTCCTCTAACAAATAAAGACTTCATCTTCTTGTTGATAAATTTCAATCCTAAGAAGTAATGTAGAAGCCCCAAATCACTCATTTCATATCTTTTCATCGTCTCACTTTTAAAATGTTCAATCATTTTTTGATCACTCCCAATAAAAACTAAGTCATCAACATAAAATGACACAATAAGAATACCGATCTTACCTTGTGTTTGATATACAAGGTTGGCTCACTTTTGTTTCTTTGAAAACTGTTTGTATTAAAGTATGAATCAATCTCACTATACCATGCTTGAGTTGCTTGTTTTAGCCTATACAAAACCTTTTTTAGCATGTTCATTTGTCCTTCTTTACCATTGATGGCAAAGCCTTAAGATTGTTCTACATAAACTTCTTCTTTCAACACAGCATTCAAGAAAGATGATTTTACATCTAATTGATAAAGAAACATGCCCCATTTGTGAAGCAAGAGCAACAAGAAGTCTTATTGTATCAAGTCGAGCCACCGGAACAAAAGTTTCTTCGAAATCGATATTAGGTTGTTGTTAAGTGGATTTAAAAAGTTTATTATTGTACAAACCTTGCTTTATTTTTTTGAATTGAACCATCAGGATTTAGCCTTATTTTTTAAATCCACTTCACTCCAATGAATTTTTTATTCTTTCACTTTTCCATCAACTCCCAAATGCTATTTTTCTCTATGACACGAATTTCACTTTTTGTTGCTTTCTTCCAAGCATCTTCTTTGATTGCTTCCTTAAAAATTTCAAGTTCAACCACAAAAAAATTGCATTTAGCACACACATCACTAAGACTTCTCATTTTTCTTGGAGCTGAACTTGGAGATAAAGTGCTTAAACTTAAAGGAAGTAGAAAGAGATGAAGGAGAGTTGGGTATTGGAGACATTTGTGGTTAAACTTCAACTTCTTCATTTTCATTTCAATACTCACAGCTTCCATAACCTTCATTTGCTACAACCACTTAATTTTGAACATTCTTTTCTTTCCAATTCCATGAGTCCTTCCCATTAAAGAGAATATTTCTACAAAAATCATTTTATTTGTCTTCAAACTAAAGAATCTATAACCCTTTGATTTTGAGTTATAGCCCACAAAAATGTATGTTTCACTGCTTTTATCAAACTTGTACCTCACTTTTTTTGAAACATGTACAAAATAAATGAACCCAAAAACCTTTAAGTGGTTCAGTGATGCCTTCCTTCCACACCATGCCTCAATTGGAGTTTAGCTCTCTAAAGCCTTTGTTGGACATCTATTCATCAAGGAAACCACCGTGTATACCGCTTCAGACCCAAAATGATTTAGGTAACCCCTTCTCATAAACCATCGATTTTTCCATTTCAACAATGGTTTTATTTTTTTCTTTCAGCCACTCCATGTTGTTGTGGAGTATACTCAACCATCAATTTTCTTTTCATACCAATGTCTTCACAAAACATATTAAAATCATTAGAATTGTAATCACCATCTCTATAACTTGTAAATATATTAATGTAGTATCTACTTTGCCTTTCAACAAACTTTTGAAACTTCTTGATACTTGAAAATTTTCAGATTTTTTTCTCATAAAATAAACCCATGTCATTTTTGAAAAATCATCAATAAAGATTATGAAGTATTTGTTACCTTCATAGAAAGTGTTCTTGGTTTTCCCCATACATCGATGTGAACAAGCTCTAATGGTGATTTGACTCTCCAAGAATTTTCTTTTGGAAAAGTATCTCGATGATGCTTTCCAAGTTATATACTTCATAAACTTCTTTTAGTTCTTGTATAGATGGCAATTCATAAACCATGTTCTTTTGTTGTAGGCTCTTCAAGTTTTGAAAGTTCAAGTGCCCAAGACTTCTATGTCAAAGCCCTCTATCTTAAACAAAACATTGTCTGAATACTGAAAAATGAGAGAAAATTTTTGGTTTTTCTCCATCTCAATTTTTGTTATAACTTGCTTTTTCTCTCCAAAATCATAGACCGTGTAAGAGTTGTCTTTAAACAACAACAGAGTACCTATACTCTATAAGTTGATCAGCACTCAACAAGTTTTGTTCCAAGTCCGGTACTAACAAGATATCTTAGATGTTTCTTATTCTTTTCTTTGTTTCAATGACAATGGTTCCCTTGCCTTTTACTTAAACCATGACACTATTTTCCATCCTTAATTGAAAATTATAAGGGACGTATATGTTTACAAAAATATTACCATCACCGGTCATATGGTTACTACAACCATTATCAAGATACCATACATTGTTTCTTTGCTTCGACATTGCTTGACAAGCATAGAAAATATTTTCACTTCTTTCTATTCTTTGAAAAATATAGCTTGTTGATTATTCTTGAACCAACAATCTTTTTCCAAATGACCAAATTTTTTGCAATTAAAACATTGAGGCTTTCCACGAAACCAACAATATTTATCAACATGACTTGATCTTTTACAAATCCCACATTTTTATTGAGTAGATGCTTCATTTGATCTTCTTTCAAAATTTCCTCCACCACTTTCTCTTGAATTTCTTCCTCATTCTTTTCCAAATCATTCTCCTCTTAATTGTTCACTTTTAGATTGATTGGAATTAGATGATTCATGACTTTTGGAGTCAACATTAAGCTTGAATTGAAAAATACTCTCAACAAATTTTTCGGCGTGCCTACTCAACCTTTGCTTAAATGCTTTAATGGAACCCAATAAATATTGAACACCAAAAGAAGAAATATTTTTGGTTTATTCAATGATGGAAACAATGGAATCATATCTTTTTTGGTAAACTAATCAAAATTTTCTCAATAATTATTAAGTCCAAAATTTGATCTCCATAAGTTTTCCTTTGATATATAATCTCCATAAGTCTAGATAAGAAATTATTTAAGGATTCATTTTTTTTCACTCTACAATCTTTCGTCAAGGATTGTAGTTTCACGACTCTTACTTTCGTAGTACCACGATACTCATCTTATAAAGTGTCGTAAGCTACCTTTGACTTTGTTGCATTGATATTTATTGGGAAAATGATGTATGTTACTCCTTGTTGAATCAAATGAAGAACTTTTGCATTCTTTTTTTTTCTTTTAATTGGTTCCTTTGAGTCGTTGTCATCTCAGTTATCATCTATTCGGTTGGATCTTCATATCCAATTTCAATCAAATCCAAAAGATAATAAGAGAGAAGTATAGTTTTCATCTTCACATACTAATAATCATATTTTTTACCATCAAAGACAGAAAAATGCAGTTGTTGTGCACCGATAGACATGTTGATTCTATTTGTCATTTCAATCTTCTTCACTAGGACTTTGATCATCTAATGAGAAGTTTCATGCTCAACTATGTCGAATTATCTCTGATACCACTTATGCTAGGTATAATTTCAAACTTAGTATATTTGTCATAGAGAAAACAAAGACAATGTGAACTAGTCTTCAAGAATAATTTTTCATAGATGTATTTCATATTTTCAGAGCACATATAGGTTGCAAGGTACATCTTAACCTTTCACTTCTCTAGAATATTAACCACATAAAAAGACCCAAGACTATTTGTACTCCCAAGTCGACTGATACAGTTAACAACTAAGTATTATCTAGTATGCTATTTTTAACATTATGAAAATGTATCAAGGTTTTAAACTCATCAATTCCACAAACACTTTCAAAATTTTGGGGTTTTACTTTTCTTTTTACTCATCATCATTTGAGTTGCAACTATTTTTCCTAAGGAGATGACTTCAATAATCAACCGAGTTACTGCGCTTGGGAACCCATTTTATAATTTAGCCACTTTAGAAGTCAATCATACCTAGCTTAGCAGGCTCATCTCATTTCTCCATAAAGGTATGTATTTCTTGAATGCCTCACTAAAGCTCGAATAGCTCAATTTCATGCTTGATTTCACAAAAAAAATGAAATTGAGTTTGAAGCAGCATGCCTTTTTTCCTGTTTTTTTGTGTGTGTGTTTCTGAGTAAAGACTTCCAATCTAGTAGGGGTTGTTTTGTCCTTGTCTTGTGAGGAAAACTCCATCTCCGAATTGAAAAGAAGATTTGAAATGAAGAAGACGAATTGAGAACGAAGTAATCAAACTTTCGGTCTCTATTTGCTCTTACAAGCATAATTTAAGTAAGGATATTTTTAAGTTCTATTGCCTTGTCTATGTTACACTTATTATTTGCCATTTATATGTTTCATTTTACAGGATACTGGACTTCAAGGTTGGCTTGGGTCTTCCTATTCATTGATCTACATGAGTGTGTGTTGTAGCTGTGCATCTAATTTTGAGTTCCTGACTAGTCGAAAGGCTTGATGGTCTCATTCCCTTGTTATATTCGATGCACATACGATTCCTGGAAGCACTTAATGTTCTTCGACTTGTACAGATACTTTAACCCTTTGTAACATTGTTTCATTTTCTATTCTTCCATCAAGAGTCCTCATGAATACTTGATGATTGAGTATTGTTGTGAGTTTTTAAATTGTTTCAGCAATGTACAATAGTCTTCTTTCAAGAAATAAAACATGGTGTGATAATATTATTTTTTCGTTCTTTCATTTGGTAAAAATGCTATCAAACATTATACTTCTGATTTTTTGCATGGCATTGATCTACAAATCGTCGAGACAACTATTTAGTGAAGTATAATGAATAGTCCATGGTACTAACTCTCCTTAATGTTACCCAAAATACTATTTTGCTGAGCTACATGCCTTCATAGTGCAGATGAATTTTAGGGCAAAAAAATGAGATCCTACAATGCTAGGTGATGATGTATTTATCACTATAGAGCAGAGGCAAGAAATTGATGGGCATTGAGTTACTTAGTCTGAGCTCCTAGGCTCTTGGATTTGGACCAGCGAAAGGGGATTAACACATAGAGAGTTTATAGTAGTTCACTAGCTCAAGAGCTCGGCTAATCCACTCTCAAGAGAGTCTCTTGCTCCTAGAACTTATATTGATAAGAAAAGAGATTACAGAATATTTGTTCAGGCTATAATGGCTTATTCTTCTCTATTGAGGGTTATGCCTCTTATTTATAGTTGATCCTGGGCTTTGCCGAATCTTCGGCAAAATCCTTGCCTCTTCCTTGTAACAGTTGCTACTATCATGCAACGACAGCAGAGGGTGTTGGGGCAATTGCGACTCTCCTGCCTAGATATACACATGTTTCTGGTGTTACCACATGGGTGGCACTCGGGTGGAAGTCAACTGTCCTTTGTGCTACCCTTATGGAGATGTGATTGTAGGGATGGGAGGTATGACCTTAAACAGAGATGGGCAGGATGTTTGGGCTGGGAATGTCTGAGGCCAATGCTCAAGCTCAACCTTAGACTCATTTTTTGGGTATCATCAATTGTCCCCTAGTCCCTAGTCAGATAAGTTACCACTAGCTTGGAGGCACTATGAATCATGAGTTGCTCTACTTCTATGGAATATGCTATGTTGAGCCCTGTGACAATGGTTTCATATTCAGCCTCATTGTTTGAAGCTTTGAACCCGAATCTGAGGGCGTACTCAATATCTATTCCATCTAGGGAGGTCAAGATTAGTCCAGCACTGCTGCCCTTAGAGTTGGAAGCAACGTCTATAAAAAGTTTCCATGTCAAGAGATGGGGTATCAACTGGGTTGTTCCCAAGGACGCTTCTTCACTTGTTGTGAATTATGCGGTAAAATTTGCCAAAATTTGTCATTTGATAGCGGTTCTGGGCTTGTACCTGATGTCAAATTCACTGAGCTTTATTGCCCATTTGACCAGCCTTCCTGACAATTCTAGCTTGTGCAAGACCTATTTCATTGTCTGATCTGTGGGGATTTCTATTGTATAGGCCTAGAAATAGGGCCTAAGCCTTCTTGCAGCTATTACTAGAGCTAGTACCAACTTCTCCATCTTTGGGTATCTCTTATCTGTTCCCCTCAAACCTTTGCTGCAGTACTAGACTGGTTGCTAAGCTCTATCTTGCTCCCTAACTAGTTTTGTGCCAGTTGAGAAATTTGAGAAAGTAAGGTATAAAGTGAGCACCTCTCCCTCTCTAAGGCTCACAAGGACCGGGGGAAAACTGAGGTAATCCTTGAGGGTTTTGAATGCCTCCCCACACTGTGCATCCCACTAGAATGCCTTTTTCAATACTTGGAAGAAGGTTTGGCACTTATCGCTTGATTTGTAGACAAAGCGACTTAAATTTGGTATCCTCCCTGTTAAGCATTGAACCTTGTGTTTGAAGGTGGTTGCATGTCGATTATTACTCTGACCTTCTCTGGGTTTGCCTCTATGCCTCGGCTATTGACTATAAAACCCAAGAATTTTTCAGCAGAGACTCCAAAGGCATATTTGGCTGGGTTGAGTTTCATCCGGGACTTTTTGAGAATTTGAAATAACTCATCAAGGTGTCTGATGTGGAACTTAGCCTTCAAAAATTTTACCAACATGTCATCAATGTATACTTCCATTGAGGTCTTGATCTTCTTTTGGAACATGTGATTCACCAGCCGCTAGTATGTGGCTCTGGCATTCTTCAATCCAAATGATATAACCTAGTAGCAATATGTTCCCTGCTCAGTTATGAAGGAGGTCTTCTCCTAATGATTTGGGTCCATCCTAATTTGGTTGTATACTAAGAAGGCATCCATGAAACTTAGCAGCTCATGCCCTGCTATGGCATCCACGATCAAATCAATTCTGGGAAGCGGGATGCTGTCTTTGGGGCAAGCTCGGCCTAGATCGGTGAAGTCAATGTTGAGGCACCACTTGTTGTTAGCCTTCTTGATAAGAACCACATTGGCCAGCCAAGTCAGGTGGTCTACCTCTCTGAAAACCTTGGCATGGAAGAGCTTGGAGACCTCCTCGTTTATTGCTTTGTGGCACTCTGGGGTAAAGTTTCTTCATTTCTACTTGATAGGCTTGAAGGCTAGATTCACGCTGAGCTTGTGCGCGATGACTGAGGGGTCAATCCCCTACATGTCCTCCTGCTTCCATGTGATACATCCATATTCTTTTTCAGAAATTGAATAAGGAGGTCCTTAACATCCTTGAGCAGTTTTGACCCCACGTTCACCAAATGTCCTGGGTCTTCATCGAGCTGGATCGGTTCCAACTCTTCTAAAGGTGTGGGCCTTGTTTCCAACTCATCTCTCATGTTGAGCTCATCCATCTATATGGTCTCGACTTCTTTCTTCTTCATAGATGCTATGTAGCATTCTTGCGCCACTCGCTAGTCTCCTCGGACCACTCAAACACCATTCTTGAAGTAAGACCACTCCAACGCCATTCTTAAAGTTAGACCACTCCAATGCCATTCTTGCTAGGAAACTTTATTATGAGATGGTAGGAAAAAGGAATGGCTCTAATGACGTTGAGGGAAGGTCTTCCTAGCAAAACGTTGTACGCTGATGGGGCGTCAACTACTAAGAATCTTACTTTGGTGGTGGATTGGCAAGGAGGGTCTCCCATTGTGTGCATAAGTTGGATTAAGCCCAGTGGTAGCACCCTCTCTCCAGTGAACCCAAGCAAGTGAGTCCTCATTGGTTCGAGCTTTTCTCTGCTAATATTCATCTTGTTGAAGGCGAATGCAAAGCTGATATCGGCAGAGCTCCCATTGTCGATCAGAACTCGATGAACGAGTCTATTGCCAATGATGGCTCTTACCACCAAAGGATTATCGTGGGGATGCTGGCAGCCTTTTAGATCTGCATCCGAGAGTGATATGTCCATGCTCAATCGAGGTGCCTTGGATACAAACTGTATCTCCAAAAAGTCTTCAGCTCAAATTTTGCGTATGTGGACCTTCCTGGTTGAGCTGGTTTCCCCACCTCCAGCAAATCCTCCTAATATCACCCTAATTTCTCCCAAGGGCTATTGGTGTTGCACAAGAGCTTGCTGCGGAGGTGCTGGGGGTGGGTGAGCTCGATTCTAATTGTCTTGTGCTGCGAAGCAGCGTAGCTGACCCCTCAAAATTAGGAGCTCAATCTCCTTCTTCAGTTGGATGCAATCGTCAGTGTGATGACCATGGTCTTAGTGATACTCATAGTACTTTGTAGCATCCCATTTTGCGGGGTCAGCTTTCATCCGAGGTGGTCACCTCAGGAACTTTTTATTCTGTACTTCGTAGAGGACTTGGGACACCATGGCGTTAAGGGGAGTAAACTGCTTTGGAGTGTTCCCTGGCTGCAACTCTTGAAGTGGGGCATCTAGGCGATCTCTAATGTCTCAACTTCTTTTTGGGGAGTGATATTTGTCTCTTCGTGGATGTTGGGCCTTTTGTGGAGTCTAGTTTGTGTGCTTGATTCGGATGATGACCTGACCCGAAATAATGTTGCGTGGTTTTTTAATGGAAAATTTTCTGAGGCTTGGACCATGGAGCGAAGGCTTGGACTGATAAACCCAAGTCGCAACACTCATGGACAAATCTCGTGGGGGTTCGGGGGGCAACGGCCCCGAGGAAAATTTTTTGGGTCTGTTTTGTAGCCCACTGCGCAGGACATATAAAACTCATTGTTTTGGTGATTAAGGTTTATGGCGTTTTGTACAGCCGCTCTCTGTATTCATCTCTCTCAATAGTGAAATTCCTACAGCTTCATGGACGTAGGCAAATTGCTGAATCACGTAAAATCTGTGTCTTGTTCTTTCTTGTTTCTTATTACTTTATGTTCTTGGTTTGTTCTTCGATTGTGTGTGTTTGTTTGTGGATTTAAAGCGTGTTAAATCCCAACAGTGGAGACCTTTCTCGACTCCTTTCCGTCTTTGAACTTCGGTCTTATCTTTTCTCTTTCTCCTTGTAGGTACCTGAGTTACCAACTTTTGAGAGGAATGCTTCCTCGTCGTTGATGTACTTCTCTACCTTGGCAAGGACCTCAATCATACTAGCTTGTAAGTTCTTAGATATATAGAACATTAAGTCCTTGAACCGGACTACCAGTCTAGCAATGAAGGCAGTGAGGGCAAATCTCTCATCAGGGACGTCTACCTTTAGAGATTCTGAATTGAACCTCTAAACGTAACTTCGTAGTGTCTCTTTGGGTCCCTGTTTCACATTCAATCAATGGTAGCTCAGATTTTGGTAGATCCAGGCTCCAATGAAATGTGATACAAATGATACAGAGAGCTCTTTGAATGAAGAAATAGAAGCTGCGATCAGCCTGTTGAACCAAGCCAAGGCTGAGCCCTTCAGTGTGATAGAGAAAGCTCGACATCGCACTGGGTCTTGATAACAATGCAGCTCATCTGGTTCTTGTAGGTGTTGAGATAGTCCATGGGATCCCTGGTCTCATCAAAGGCTTCTGTCTGCGGCATTCTGAACTTTACTCCTAAGAAATATATTAATAAGAAAAGAGATTACAGAGTATTTGTTCAGGCTATAATAGCTTATTCTTCTCTATTAAGGGTTATGTCTCTCATTTATAGTTGATCCTGAGCTTTGTTGATCTTCAGCGAGATCCTTGTCTCCTCCTTGTAACGGTTGCTACTATCATGCAACAACCGCGGAGGGTGTTGGTGCAGTTGCAACTCTCCTGCCTAGATATACGCATGTTTTTGGTGTTACCACATGGGTGGCACTCAAACCAGCTGTCCTTTATGCTACCCTTGTGGAGGTCTGGTTGTTGGGATGGGAGGTCTAACCTCAAACAGAGACGGGCTGGATGTCTAGGTTGGAAATGTCCGAGGTAAATGCTCGAGCTCATCCTTAGACTATTTTTTTTGGGAATCATCACTAGGAGATGTGGTCTTTCTCTCCTTAAATGGGAAGAATTCAATTTTTGCCCTGATTTGTCGTTAATAAGTGGACATAAGTCAATGATTGGGCCGGTTGAGAAAGTGGAGAGGAATTTACCAAAGACGTGCCCCTCAAAAATTTATTTTTCAAAACTAATTATTTTTAACTTATTTTTCAAACCAATTCACTTTTGCAAAACATCATTTAGAATGACACCTTCATGGTCCAAAACGTCATTTAAAATAACGAGTTCTAATAACAAAAAATAATTAAAATACATACAAGAATAAAAATGTCATTTGAAGTGAGTTTTAAAAAACGTCACTTAATTTTAGGAGGTAACTTAAAATCATCCATCAGCCATATATGTAGCCTAATGTTCAAGAAGCACAATTGAGCTATGACTTACGAGCACTGAAAGACCAAAAGGTAATGCACAAAAAGTCAACTATTTCGTAAAAGTCTAATTTGCTAGAACTTGTTGCCCAACTTTGAAAGCTTCAAACTCCGAAGTTTGGTTTGTTGAATATCCATGCAAGAAACTTTCTAGTCATGAAGTTTTGGTTTTTCTTCCTCCCAATATGTCAAATTTTCGTTCACGCGGTGGTTTTTGTGAATTCTTTTCAGATACAGTATAATTCAATTCAATTCAATTCAATTCAACAAAACAAAGTCTTAATATGAATTATTTATGATCGACTATATTAATCATATTTCTCCATTGCACTATTTGCGAGTTCTTTGTAGGTGGTAAGTCTAATGATGTTTTTGCACTCGAAGAATTAGTCTGGGTTAGCAAAAGTAGGTACACGAAATCTCAAGAGTTAGTTTAAGTGATAATAGGAACGATGTGTAAATTTAGACGTTTTCAGTTTGAATCTTAACAATTCATTTGAGTCAGGCATGAGGGATTTATCTCTCATAAATACCTTAATTTCATTGTTGATAGTTTGCCTTTGAACGGACCGGTGAAAGAAGTGGTCGAAATATGCGTAAGTTAGTTCGGATACCCCTCAATATTGAACTAAAAAAAAAAAATTATATCAAATGCCCCTCAACGTTGAACTAAAAAAAATTATAGGGAAACGAAGGGGTCAAACAACTTACTCCATACCATCACCCACCCTTACTAGCCGAAACTCAAGCTAAAATATGCTTAAGTGCCGTTCGATTGTAATTGGTTAAGATTGAATTCTAGTCGAATTTCTGTTAATTTTAAATTCTTGTCCAAACATGGTTCGGTAGAATCTTACGAGCATTTCGAGCTGAATAAAATTTCAAATAGAATTCAATTTTTCATTAAAATCTTTAAAAATTAAATCTTCAAACTCAAAAGTCAATCCTCAATATTTTTAAACAAAAATATCTCAACATCTTTATAATAAACCATAAACCCTGAAATTTTAATTTAAAAAAAAGATTAAGGAAAAGAGAGAAAAAAAAATGCCCATCGTCTGAAATCATTTAGGTCCACGTCCGAAGTCCTTCATCATTCAAACCTTCATTTTACAATAAAATTAATCATTTTTTTATACAACCACTTATTTGAGCCAAGCAAATTTTCACGTTGCTTGACTTCAACTCATTTCCAAAATAACCTTAGAAGCGCAAAACTTAATTGAGGCCAAATCAATTACATTCAACACACCCTCGCCGAAAATAAATAAAAAATATAATAGTAATTCATAGTTGTTGATGAATTAACATTGAGATTTGAGCGTCATTGTTAGAGTTAGATCAGCTAAGAGTTTTATTGTCAAATGGATCAACAAGTAATATTTTTATTTTCTGAATATACCATATTATGGAGAAATCAATAGTCAAGCTCCATTGATGCCATTGAAAGAGGCATTCTTCGACTTTTCGTATGGGGCGCACAGCAAGGAAGAGTTGGCTTGGTCTGCTAGTCGAATTTTCTAATTTGGGTTCCAAATTTTCTCCATTTGTTCTTGTCAGAACCTACTAATTCCACCACCACAAGACAAGGACCGGCGTTGAAAGCTCATCGTCCGTGGCAGGTCAGGCACTCTCTCTCATACGCCAAGGCCGTGTCCAACACCTTCCATCCCTTGACTATATATATGCACTTTGTGACCTTCAAGCTTCTCATCAATCAAATAGCAATACCACTTTTTTCCCTATACATTGTTCTTACAGAGAGAGAGAGAGATGGGTAAGTTCATGAGCATGTTTGTTGTTTGTGTTTTTGCCGCAGCTATGCTGCACTGCGCTGCAGCGCAAACGGTTTACGTGGTCGGAGACAGCTTGGGTTGGACGATACCTTCAGGTGGTGCAGCGGCGTACACTACTTGGGCTTCTGGTAAAACGTTCATGGTTGGTGATACCCTAAGTAAGTCCCACGCCCTCTTCTTTGCTAATCTCAGCCTTTTTAGACCAATATCTTAAATGCCTAGTAATTAGGCCTCATAATTCTAAGACACATCCCTGAACGCGCAACAAAATCGGCATGCAATTAGCAATGTTAGATTAAAATTTAGAGAGTTTAGATAGTAACAAGTTGATTTTTGGTACTTAATTACATTATAAATGGATTGATGTAAACAAGAGATATGCACTGGACCCAACCTTTAATCACTAAGAATTGGTCCTTGAATTTGTTTTGATTGCCATAAAAATGGTGTGATGGCTTTCCAAAAAAGTACTCCAAATTTTTTTGCTTGCTGAGTTTTTTTTGATCGAATTTTGGTACCAAACAAACATGTTCTGCATAAATTAAAAGTGGAACAAACAAAAGCTTTGTTAATAGCGCTCTTTAAACCCATTTAAATACCACCAAGAACATAATTGCTGCAACTATAGACCAGACACATTTTGGAGTCAATTACCTGCCTACTACATTTCTTAAACAATAAAATCAAAATACAACACTTTTAAATATATTTACCAAACTACGATGTTGCGGATTACAATTTTTATTAAAAAACAGAGTTATTGACTCTTCGCTTTTCTTGTAAGAACAGAATTTTTAATTCTATTTTAAAATGTGTGATAATTTAGTAAACAAATTCAAAATTACCATAAATTGATAAATTTATTTGAAAAATGCAGTATTCTGGTATTTAATTCACACATTTTGATTAATGATTCACTTGATGTGGCGTTTTGCAGCCTTCAACTTCTTAACCAACCAACATGATGTCCTACAAGTACCAAAAGCATCCTACGATGCCTGCATTTCAGACAATGCCAGTGGCAATCCAATCATGACCGGACCAGCCAATATTACACTTAATGCTGCTGGCGATCATTACTACATTTGCACCTTCGGCGACCACTGCCAAAACGGTCAGAAGCTAGCCATCACTGTCTCTGGTACTCCTGGGGCTTCCCCTCCTACTATTGCAACTACTCCTCCGCCTCCGGCCACGCCTTCTCCGACCTCGCCTTCTCCAACCTCAAACACCCCTAGTGCTTGTCCTCCAACTCCATCATCGACTCCACCAACTGATGGACCCACGGCATCAACCACACCGGGCGGTGGAGCTTCCCCTCCTCCTCCAGATTCTTCATCATCTGCTGTGCTTTCTAGTTTCTTCCTTATGTTCTTGGCCTTTGCCATGACCTTCTGCATTTAGATTGTAGAAGAGAGTGGATAGAACTTTATGTTTTTGCTATTTTTGAGGGTTTATTGTTACAGAAAAATATACCAATTTTTTATTTATATATATAAATCTTCCGCAAATCTAGGAGTTAATATTGTTTGTCTTTAAATTTTCGCGGTTGAGATTCTTTTAAGATTATTCATTTGATAGTCCCAATTGATCACAAAAAAAAAAAAAAATTCTGCCCAACTTTTTTAGGAAAACTTTTATTCTTTTTACAACTCTAACACTCTCATCTCTCTTATGTATCTCTCTCTTGTACTCTTATCTCTCAAATATTTATCCTATCTCTCAGACGTTTTAAAATTTAAACACATACTCTCCCACTCTTTACTCTCTCTCTCTCTCTCTATCACACACACCTTTTTGATGTTTCCCATTTACCCCCAATTACACACATAGAAAAAATACTCCAACCAACCTTCTTCTTCCCGCTCTATCTTTGCCTACACCCCGCCAACACACACACATCGACGTCGGTCATCACTGAAGTCAGCGATTAGTCTCTCACTCTCCTTCTGCCTCAATCATGGTGTTTGTCTCTCTCTCTGTATGTGCGTTTTGAATCCCTATTAATTCTTGATATTAGGGTTTATTTTTTTAGATTCCTAAGATATGACTACTCCTGCTAACAAAAAGACATAAACCAATAGTAGATTTTATATATAATTATCAATGATCCAATTTGCATCACTGAAGCCCCCAAGTACACTTGAAAATCCACTATAACATAAAGAATAGTCTAAGGTTCCTTTAAGATACTTAAAGAGTCTCTCTAAGATAACCCAATGCTCTTTAATTTGGATTATGTGTATATCTACTTAGTCTCGCCACGGAATATGAGATATCCGGCCTACACTTATTAGTTATGTATAAGTGCTAAAGACAAAATTGACCACTGCACCAATATTGACCATTCTGTCAGGTAGTGATGGATTCGTGGTTTATAGTGATGCCTCACATCAGGGTTTAGGTTGTGTGTTGATGCAACAAGGTAGAGTGGTAGCTTATGTCTCCAGACAGCTAAAAGTGCATAAGTGCAATTATCCTATCCATGATTTGGAACTTGCAGCTATTGTATTTGCACTAAGATTGTGGAGACATTTTCTATATGGGGTTATATGTGAGATTTATACAGATTACCAGAGTTTGAAATATCTGTTTACCCAGAAAGACTTGAATCTGAAGCAGCGGCACTAAATTGAGCTTATTAAGGATTATGATTGTACTATTCATTACCATCCAGGAAAAGCAAATATTGTTGCAGATGCTTTGAGCCAAAAATATCAGATAGATTGGCTAGTTTGTGATAGATTTATTTGTGAATTTGAAATATTTAAGAGTGTAGTTAGGGATAGAAGAGACTATAGTTTTACTTGCTACATTGACTTTAAGACCAGTGCTAGTGGATAGGATCATAAAGGCACAGTGGTATGATCTCCAGATTGAGAAATTGAAAAAAGAGGCGAAGACTATGGTGAAAACTGATTTTATTGTTGACAGTGCTGATGTTTTATTATTTAGTTCTCGGTTATGTGTACCTAACAATGTAGGGTTAAAAGAGAGATTTTGGAGAAAACACACAGTTCAGCATATGTTATGCATCCAAGTAGTACAAAATTGAATCGTGACATGAGAGAGTATTATTGGTGGCCTAGGATGAAACGAGAAATAGCTGAATTTGTGGCTCGATGTTTAGTATGTCAGCAAATGAAGGCTGAGAATCAGAGACCAGCCTGGTTATTACAGCCTCTACCAATTCCAGAATGAAAATGGAAGCATATCACTATAAATTTTGTGAGTGGTTTGCCCCCTACGCAGAGAGGACAGGAGACCATTTGGGTGATAGTTCATAGATTAATGAAGTCTGCTCATTTTCTAGCTATTAAGATTTTCTATTCTCTTGATAGGCTAGTTAGATTGTACATTGATGAGATTGTTAGACTATATGGTGTACCTGTATCTATTGTCTTTGATAGGGATCCACGCTTTACTTCGAGGTTTTAGCCTAACTTACAGACTGCATTGGGCACCACTTTAAAGTTTAGTACAACATTCCACCCATAAACAAATAGACAAATAGAGCGTGTTATTTAAACATTGGAGGACATGCTGAGAGCTTGTGTCATGGATCTTAGAGGTAACTGGGATGATTATTTGTCTTTGATTGAATTTTCTTATAATAACAGCTACCAGATTTCAATTGAGATGGCACCATATGAAACATTGTATAGGAGAAAGTGTAGGACCCCAGTGTGCTAGAGTGAAGTGGGTCCAGAGATTGTGCAGATGACTACTTATCAGATTAAAGTTATAAATGAGAGATTATGGAGTGCATAGAGCAGGCAAAAAAGTTATGTAGACAATCGCCGATGTGACTTAAAATTCGAGATGGGTGATCGAGTATTTCTAAGGGTATCACCTTGGAAAAGGGTCATTCGATTTGGCAAGAAAGAAAAGTTGGCTCTCGGTTATATTGGTCCGTACAGCATTGTGGAGCGGATTGGAGCTGTTGCATACCGATTAGATTTACCAATAGAGTTGTCCAGGTTGCATGATGTATTCCATATTTCTATGCTACAAAAATACTTGTCTGACCCATCACATGAGTTAACTTCAGAACCGATGGAGTTACCTGAGGATTTGACTTATGTAGAGCAGTCAATTCAAATTTTGGGTAGGAAGGAGAAAGTATTACGCTCAAAGACGATACCGTTGGTAAAGGTTTTGTGGTGTAGTCACTCAATAGAGGAAGTAACTTGGGAGACTGAGGAGAGTATGCAGACTCAATATCCTCATTTTTTTAGTAAAGGTAAGTAATTTCAAGGACGAAATTTTTATTAGTAGGGGAGAGTTGTAAGACTCAATAATGCATTGTATGTATATTAACATAATTATGTGGGTTAGATTTCAATTACATGAAACTATGAAAATAGTGGTGGGTTGATTTCGAAATCACTTACAAACTTGGGGGAGGCAAGCGTAATTACCCAATTAAGTGAGTCATCTTTACATGTGTTAACTTAAGAAGTAGGTGAGTCATTTTGATGGCTATGTGGCTGTGTGTTGTGTATGTCATGTGAGTGTGTGTGTGTGTGTTTAAAGTGTAGAGTGTGTGTGTGCATGTGCGTGTGTGTGTTTAAAACACAAACTAGTGTATGTGTGTGTGTTTTGTTTTGTTGAAACCGTGAGTGAGGGAGAATAAAAGAGAGGAAAGAAAAATATGTGTGTGTGTGTTAAGCTGAGAGGAAGGAAGGAGAGAAGGAGAGAAAAACCAAGTTGGTGGCTGTTGCTAGCTTAAACTGAGAGGAAGAAGAAAGAAGGAAAAAAAGAGGAACTTGGGGGGGGGGGGCTTCCATGCCAGATCGAGAGTCAGAAAAGGCAAGAAAAAGTGGGAAAAAAGAAGAAGAAAACAAGAAGAAAGTAAGGGTGGGCATGTGTTCATTTTAGTGTGTGTGTGTGATTAATTTTAAGTATTTGAGTATATGTGTGGGCTGTTTTAGTTTAATTTCAAAACAAATTTTGTGTGGGTTTATTTAAGTGTGTTAAATATAAGCATAGGCTGTTAAAAAAGGAATTTAAGTGGGTGTTTAACCGGGTGTGAGAAAAATGTGAAAAATAAATATTGAGATGCTTGGGTGTGGAATTGAGAGTTTAAGGGTTCAATTAGGGGGGCTATTTTGCATGATTTAATGAGTGTGTGAGTTTATGTATGATTTTTTTAAAAGAAACGTACGATAGAAATTGGAAATTGATGTCTGTAACGCCGAAACCCTCATTTATAAATATTATTATCACATGTGTGAATTTTAATCCAATTGATCCGAACTTTTGCATGCTGTGTTTTTAATTGATGCTTGATGTGATAATGTAAATTTCTAATGCAAATGAATATAATATCTGGTGCGAAATGTATGAAATGTTTGAACGTGTGATTTTAGGATTCAGGGTCGCAATGTGTGGAAATGGGCCTCCGGCCAATGTGTTTGGCCTACTTAATCTTAATTATGATTAATGTGAGTGATTTTGGATATTTTGGGAGAAAATGTGATCCCTAAAGCTAATGTGTCAGTGTGTAAGTGGACAGTGCGGTTACCGGGGCACTTTGGGTTGAATCATCTTGCAGACATTAGTGCATGATTAATTATTCAATGTGATAAACATGTTAATATTGTAATTATAATTGTGTTAGGTGGAACAGGTAAAAAATTCGATGTTGAAACAGATACTATAACACCAAAGAGATCCACCGGTGAGTCCGAAGGCCCGTAAATCTGTACACTTGAGGTGAGTGTATATCTCTACATCTTTTTAAAATGCTATTATAAGAGAATAGTAATGATTGAATTTAATAGCATCTCTCCAGGTTTATATGCTATGTGACTGAATGATGTTTTATATTATGTATTGTGGAATGTAGCGCACTATCTGTGATAGGAGCATCGATGTCTGATCACTGGGCGTGCAATGGTGTGGTGGTACTATGCTGTTCCCAAGAGGTTCAGGAGATACGGATCCATGTGGGATCAATTACTCGATAAGGGGTGGTATGGATGTGTTGTGACTTGTGAATTATTTAGAATTGGATTGATGTTGTTGTTTGATACATATATCTATGTAGTATCTACCTGCTTCTGTTTATTAATATCATTTCCATTTCATATACAGCATGTATACTCACTGAACACGTGGTTTAGCTCACACCCCTATAGGTTCTCCTTTTCAGGTGTTATATAGGAAATTGCAGGTGAGTTCACTGTCCAGTTGGTTGAATATTGTCCCATGGAATTGAGTTCAGTCTAGAGTAGTCCAATAAAGTTAGTGTGATATTACTCAAGGAGTATGTCGGTTGATTATGTATTGTTTTAATGAGTTAGTGATACAGGTTTAGGATTTGTGTATTTATTTTGCTAGGTTGTATATTATATTGAGTGAGAGATTATTATGGCAGGTTAGTCGTGTATAATTATAAACAAACTCAACAAGCATACTTTGTGATGTATGCTATGTGGGTATGGGATTGAGTATATGTCTATGACCTAGAAAACAAACAATTGGTACATGTGTTATATATGGTACAAGTTATGAGTCAGGTATTATCATCATGTTTAATGTCTAAGGTGATGGGTGGTGATGTTGCACCTGTGGAATTATTTGGTACTTTATTAATTCATATTAAAAATGTAAACAAGTGTATCAAAAACCTAGTCACGTCTCATCCTTGGGAAACCGGGCTGGGGCGTGACAGAATCCTTGGAAGTCCCAAAACAAAATCCATGGTGAAGCGTTCTCATTTCCATCCTAAAATAGGAAGAGACTACAATAGACCTGCAGGATGTTGATGCTTTGTCTATACATGTTGACAGAGAAAACATCTAGAAACAAATTCTACAATTTCTCTCTTTATTTCATTCCACCAATAATACTCTATCAAATCTTGATATAATTTTAATACTCCTAGGGTGTATAGCATATAAAGAATTATGAGCTTTATCTAGAATGTCCTTCTTTAAGGTAGTACCATTTGGCACACAAAGTCGAGTACCAAAGCACAACATATCATCACTACGAATGACAAAATCTGTCTTACTTCTATCCTATACTTCTATTCTACTTTTCTCCAATTGTGGGTCTTGATGTTGTAACTCTTTGGTACTATCCACCAGCACAGGTCTAACTTTGAATTGTGCTAGTAGAACATATGTACCAGTCAATACCATATCAATCTCAACTCAATAATATTACGCACACGGTTACACTAAATGCATGACAATCTCTCCAATAATTTCCTATTTATTGCATCAGCCACCACGTTAGCTTTTCCTGGATGGTAGTGTATCGAGCAATCATAATCCTTAATTAATTTTATCCTCCTCCTTTGCCTTAGATTCAACTCCTTTTGTGTAAATAGATATTTTAAGCTTTGGTGATCTGTAAAAATCTCATATGTCTCGCCATATAAATAATGTCTCCAAAGCTTTAAAGCAAAAACAATAGCAGCTAACTCCAAATCATGAGTAGAACAATTCCTTTCATGGCTCTTTACTTGTCTGGAAGCATAAGCAATCACCTTACCATGTTGCATTAACACATAACCCAAACCTTGATGAGAGGCAATATCACAACTCTACCACTACCCAATGGTATAGTCAGAACTAGAGCTAAAATTAATTTCTACTTTAATTCTTGGAAACAATGTTCACACGCATCATTCCAGTCAAATTTCACATCCTTCTGAGTCAAATGTGTCAAAGGAGCTACCAATACTAAAAATCCTTGTACAAATTTGCGATAATATCTATCAAGACCTAAGAAACTATAAATCTCCATTACCGTAGTTGGTCTCTCCCACTTTACCATTGCCTCCACTTTTTTGGGATCCACAAAGATACCATCACCTAAAATTACATGTCCCAAAAACACAACTCTATCCAACCAAAACTCACATTTACTTAACTTAGCATATAACTATTTTTCTTGTAAGTTCTATAACATAATCCTCAAATTTTGTTCATGTTTTTCTTTACTTTGAGAATACACAAGGATATCATCAATGAACACAACAACAAACGAATCAAAAAAAGGCTGAAATACCCAATTCATTAAATCCATAAGGGCAGGTGGCACATTTGTCAAACCAAACGGCATCACTAGAAATTCGAAATGACCATACCTAGTTTGAAAAAATTGTTTTTGAAACATCGCTACTCCTTACCTTTAGCTGATGATAACCTGCCCTGAGATCAATATTGCTAAATCCTTTCGCACCTTGCAACTGATCAAATAAGTCATCAATATGAATTAAGGGATATTTGTTACGTATTTTTACCTTATTAAGCTAGAAGTAATCTGTAATACCCCACATGCGTTTAAAAAAATAAATAAATAAATAAAAGACATAGGTGTTCAGTAATTATTTCATTTGAAATGATAAAATAGTATAACTCAAGGAAAGAGTAGTTAAAAGATTAGTTTCGGTATGAAAATGTACAAAATAAATCATAAAAGAACTTGAACTAATTAGGTCGATGTAGAAAAGTATGTAGGATAAGTTAGGATTAAAGTTGGAAGGATTGGAAGTGAAAAGGGGCGCTCAAATGGGCGCTGGGGCGCTGCTCCGGGTACATTGCCTACTCCGGACCAGTTGTCGTAGAATCGTCATAACTCTTGCTACAATGGTCCGATTGAGCTGAAATTTTGACACAATGCAGAAGACATCTAGATCTACAACTTTCATGTTTTGCACTTTTTCAGATTCAAAGTTTATCATGATCAAAAATAAGGAAAACAGTAAGTCTGGAAAACCCCCAAAACAGACGATGAACAGTAAAAGTCGGGATTTTTGGGTTTTAAAACACCCATTCCAAGCCCTATTTCTCCCATTCTTCATTTCCCTTCCACTCTAAATACCTTAGAGCCCTAAGAGAAGAGAAAAGGGAGAGAAAAACACCAAGGTCAAGAGAGATTCCCACCTCATAAAGATCAAAACCGAATTTCTCAAGTTTTCTCTTCTCCACCCATTTCTTTTGCTTCTATTCCTCAACCACTCACACCCAAATCTCTAGAAACCCTAGGAGGACGAAATTAAGAGGAAAATGAAGGAGAATAGGAAGATTTTGAATCTTGGGTCTTAGATTGAAGCTACAACCAAGAGGTAGGGGATTTCTTCCTAATTTCTTACATTGAGGCTAGGGTTTATGTATATACATATGTTTTCCACTCCCATCCATATTTATTTGATATGATTTGTATGATTCTTAATTCTCCTTGTAATAAATGCTATGTTTGAATAATGGGATGGTTTGGTAACCATTAAATTTCTCTTTTTCATCTTCCAAACTTGGTTTTAAGAAAAATTGAGTTTTCTCCATATATTGCCTTGGTTCTCACTTTATAAATTTAGTGTTCGATATTGTTCAACGAAAATGATCTTTATATTGATCTTTTGCTCATTTTAATTCCATCTTGCTATGACGCTTTACTTGTGAAATTTGGGTATTTTGCGATTAATTGGTAAAATGTGAATTGATTGAGAATATGTTGGTTTACTCATTGTATGGTGGTTGGGAGGGACTTGGATTACCTACGAGATATGCCGTAGAGTGTAAATGTCAGTTGAACCCAGTGGGGGGGGAGATGGTTTCTTGCACTTGTAGTGAGTTGTCATTTGGTAATGCGACCACTATCGTACGCCTGGAGTTCGAACTAGGGTTGGTATACCATTCCTGGGGAGGGACTCGTCACTGCCATTGGGATGGTAGACGCCCCTTCCCTAAGCACTTGTGATTGTGATTATAAATGGGTGGACTAGGTATAATCGTTGGGTAGATTCATGAGAAACAATCAACATACATGGTACGGGGATGAACCAACATAAATGTGATGATTGGCTGGAATGGCTTGGCCGGTGCATTGGTATGGGACGATGCATCGGAGGGAGCCCCTCCTAATTGACTTAATGTTGGAAATGGTTTGCTATGGTTAAACTTAATTTATTTCTCTCCTTAACTACTGTATGGCTTAAACTTGAGATCTATTTAAAATGTCCCGTTTTACTTCAAATTCATATATGTTATTTATGAAATGTGACCGACCCGTTTTGTATTTTATAAACCTTGTTGGAGTTGGGAAGATTTTGCTACAGAGCCTAGTGCTCATCCCCTACTGTTAACATTTTTCAGACTATATCCTTGAGGAGGAGCCAGGAGTCGAGGAGCCCGTTCTTTGGGAGACTCCGATCGACGGGAGCGTAGATCCCGAGGTGGACGCCTAGAGCGGCCCTTCTATTTTGTTCTAGACTAGGCTATGTTTTTTTGAAAGATTGTAAAGTCTAGTTATCTTTTGAAATTCCGCTGCTTATCATAGTTTAATTCTTTGGGAATGTACATGCCATTGTGGGCATATTTTTTTTGGGTTAACATGTAAATTTGATGGATTGATTATATAGTAGTTAATTGGACCCGGTGTGGTCATTATAGTAGAATTGCACAGGTTGGATTTTGTGGTAGAGCTCCCCGTACAAAGGAGACTCTGCCCGAATTTTGTTAAAATATCAATGGTTGATGGATAAAAATTTCTTATTTATGGATTTATTTAGTGCTCTCATGATTGTGAAAGGTTTTAGAATGTAATGCCGTCCGAGGGGGTATTTGGGGCGTTACAAAGTTTGGTATCAGAGCCTAGGCTTTAGGTCTTACATGGGAGCTGTAGGTTATGGACTACCACTAGAGATGTAGGTTTAGGGTGCAGGAAATGGTTGAGTTAATTTTTGTATATGCCTTGTGCTTAAATCAAGACATCCTACATATCATTTTAGTATGTCTTGTACATCAATGAAACTAAATTGTGAATTGATGTGCAGGATGGACGGTGAACGTGTACGTGGACGTGGACGTGGGCGTGGCCGTGGCCGTGGAGGTCAAACATATCCACCACCACCACCACCTCCCGATGCCATGGATGGCATATACCAATGCTTGAGGGAGCTCACCACTTTGGTACAAAACCAAAATGGTAACAACAACCACCACAACCATAATGGTGGAGCACATCCTTTAGCCCAAGTACCGGGCAACGGAGAGGAGACTAGGAGAATGGTAGCTCTCCGAGAGTTTCTGAGGCAACACCCACCTACTTTCCAAGGGAGCTCCAATCCCTTGGATGCGGATAAATGGATCCGCCGTGTGAAGAAGATGTTGGACGGAATGGGAGTGGCCGAGGACTTGCGGGTTGGCTTGGCTATCTATTTGTTGGAGGGGGAAGCCGACCATTGGTGGGACTCGGTGAAAAGGAAAATGAACACGGATGCTCTCACTTGGGCGGAGTTTGATCAAGTCTTCCAAGACAAGTACTTCCCGGAATCGGTCCGAGATCGAATGAAGACCGATTTTCTTATTCTACGACAGGGCAGCCTGACTTTAGCTGAATACGAGAGGAAGTTTGATGAGCTATCCCGCTATGCTACGGAGTTCATATCTACGGAGGCCAACAGGGCCAAACGCTTTGAGCAGGGATTGAGGCCTGCCATTAGGGAGAAGCTGGTGGCTCTCAGGATCCGGGACTACGGGGATTTGGTGGACAGAGCTGCACTTGTAGAGAAGGACATGGAGGATACTCAGCGACGACAGGGCCTTATGAGGGGAGGTCCGATCCGGACGGGTGCTAGTAGCAGTGGAGCACAGAGGGCGGCACCCTACCGTCGCTCGGATCAGGCAGGGGGACAGAGACCCCAGATGGGTCGAGGAGCAGGAGGCGTATCGGGGAGGACAGCCACCGACCCCCGTCAGTGCTTCGCATGTGGAGGAGTGGGGCACTTCAGACACAATTGCCCATCTCTCCCACCGAGAGACAACCAGGTGACAAGACAAGTGGCTGCAAATAAGCCACTACAGCAGCAGAGGCCTGTAGGAGCTCCAGCCCCAGGTGGCGCCACTCAGGGGAGAGTCTTTGCCTTGACCCAACCGGAGGAGGATGCCTCCAACGCAGTTGTTGATGGTATAATTCTCCTCTATAATTCTTGGGCCCGAATCTTATTCGATCCCGGTGCTACTCATTCTTTTATACGTACTGCATATGCTATGAATTTGGGATTGGGTTTCGAGAAGTTAGAGCATGCCTTGACGGTTGACTTGCCTACGGGAGGACAGTTGGGTACTAGCCGAGTTTGCAAGGGTTGTGTGCTTCGTATTGGGGAGCACGAATTAATTGTGGACTTGATTGCTTTAGAAATGAAGGGGTATGATGTGATTTTCGGAATGGACTTGTTGTCCGCTTTCCGGGCGGTAATGGATTGTTTCCGCAAACGGATTACATTTCAGTTACCGGGAGGAGTCGTTTTCAGTTTTATTAATAACCGAGATTCTTCTCATCCATTCCCTACGACGGGTAGTAGATTCTTAAAAGCGAAAGCGGGAAGTCATTTGAGTTTCTTAGCTAGCTTAATGGGAGAAAACCGGGATAAAATTCATACGGATGTAGTGCAAATTGTATCGGAGTTTTCGGATGTTTTTCCCGAGGAATTACCCGGATTACCGCCACATAGGGAAATTGAGTTCAAGATCGAACTCTATCCTGGAACCGAACCTATGTCCATTGCTCCCTACCGGATGGCACCTTTGGAGTTGAAGGAGCTAAGGAAGCAATTGGATCACTTGTTAGCGATTGGGTTTATCCGTCTAAGCACTTCACCTTGGGGAGCCCCAGTCCTCTTTGTGAAGAAAACGGATGAGACCCTACGGTTGTGCACGGATTATCGGAGGTTGAATCGGGTTACCGTGAAGAATAAGTATCCGTTGCCGAGAATTGATGACTTATTTGATCAGTTGAAGGGTTCGAAGTATTACTCCAAGATTGATCTTCGCACGGGATATCATCAGCTGCGAATTAAGGAGGAGGATATTCCTAAGACTGCTTTCCGTACCCGTTATGGTCATTTCGAATATACGGTGATGCCGTTCGGATTGACTAACGCCCCCGCAGCATTCATGGATTTGATGCACAGAATCTTCCGGCCTTACCTCGATCAATTTGTCATTGTGTTCATTGATGACATATTGATCTACTCACAGACTCAGGAGGAACATGCTCGTCATCTCTCTATTGTGCTACAAACATTGAGAGAACATAAGCTATACGCGAAGATGAGCAAGTGTGAGTTTTGGATGAAGGAAGTGAAATTCCTTGGCCATGTTGTGTCCGAGCGCGGAGTAGCGGTTGATCCCGCCAAGATTGAGGCTGTGATGAAATGGGAACCACCGAAGAATGTAATGGAAGTACGGAGTTTCTTGGGGTTAGCCGGTTATTATCGAAGGTTTGTGGAAGGGTTCTCCAAGCTAGCGATGCCGATGACTCGCCTTACAAAGAAGGGGGAGAAATTCTTGTGGACTCCAGCGTGTGAACTAGCTTTTCGCACCTTGAAGGAGAAATTGACGACAGCACCTATCCTCATTATTCCGAGCAGTGGGGAGGGCTACGAGGTATACACTGATGCTTCACTACGAGGCTTGGGATGTGTTCTAATGCAAGGAGGGAAGGTAGTTGCCTATGGCTCGAGGCAACTCAAGATTCATGAGCAGAACTATCCCACTCACGACTTGGAGCTTGCCGCGGTGGTCTTTGCTCTTAAGTTGTGGAGGTGTTACTTGTATGGCGAGAAATTTCAAGTGTTCTCGGACCATAAAAGCCTCAAGTACATATTCACCCAAAAGACTTGAACATACGGCAAAGAAGGTGGATTGAGTATTTAGAAGATTATGATTTCACACTTAACTACCATCCGGGGAAGGCCAATGTAGTTGCAGACGCTCTTAGCAGGAAGTCTCGGGGTGAAATCAATTCTCTCGCGATAAATAGGTGGAAAATGATTGATACTTTGGAGGAGTACGATCTATGGGTGGATGGACCGGAGTACCAACCATATTTATTCAACCTTGTAGCTCAACCGACGCTTCGACGACGGGTGGTAGAGTTGCAATGCCTAGATTCGGAACTCGATTTGATTAGAGTCCGATTGGGGAATGGAGAAGCTATTAAAGGATGGTCTTGGAAGAATGGAGAGTTGAGATATGGGGAGAAGCTATGTGTTCCCGATGATTCGTCCTTAAAGGAGGAGATACTTGGAGAGTGCCATCGCTCCAAGTTTGCTATCCACCCCGGTAGCACAAAGATGTATAGGGACATGAAGCGTCAATACTGGTGGAGGGGAATGAAGCGAGATGTGGCCAAATATGTGGCAAAATGTGCGGTGTGTCAGCAGGTGAAGATTGAGCATCAAAGGCCAGGAGGAGTCCTACAGTCCTTGCCTATTCCCAAGTGGAAATGGGATCACATTACTATGGACTTCGTGTCGGGTTTACCACGGACGTCGCGCGGGCATAATGCAGTGTGGGTCATTGTGGATAGACTCACCAAGTCTGCTCACTTTTTGAGTATGAAGACCACGGATACATTCGAGACCTTGAGCCAGTTATATATCCGTGAGATAGTGCGGTTACATGGAGTTCCGCTTTCTATTGTGTCGGATCGTGACTCTCGGTTTGTGGCGCGATTTTGGCAAAGTCTACAACAAGCCATGGGGACAGAGTTACATTTCAGTACCGCGTTCCATCCCCAAACAGATGGCCAATCTGAGAGGGTGATACAGATTGTGGAAGATATGCTACGTGCATGTGCGTTGGACTTCAAGGGGAGTTGGAGTGACCATTTGCCGTTGGTGGAGTTCGCGTATAACAACAGCTATCAGGCAAGCATTGGGATGGCACCGTATGAAGCATTGTATGGAAGACCGTGTAGATCCCCGACGTGTTGGTTAGAAGCGGGCGAGAGTAGCTTGTTTGGGCCAGAGATTGTTCGGGAGACTACAGAGAAAATTCAGCTCATCCGGGAAAGACTACGCACGGCACAGAGTAGACAGAAAAGCTATGCGGATCGAAGACGAAGACCATTAGAATTCCAAGAGGGGGACTATGTATTCCTTAAGGTGTCCCCCAAGAAGGGAGTATTTCGATTTGGCAAGAAAGGGAAATTAGCACCAAGATATACCGGACCCTTTGAAGTGATCAAAGTTGTGGGCAAAGCGGCATATCAGTTGCGGTTACCAATTCAGTTGTCTGGAGTACACGACGTATTTCACGTGTCCATGTTGAGAAAGTGTCAATCGGATGCAACGCCGGTCGTAGACTTGGAAGACATTGAGATTCAAGACGGAGCAACCTATGAAGAACAACCGGTGAAGATTCTTGACGCCAAGGCGAAAGTGCTTCGCAACAAAGTAATCAAATTGGTGAAAGTCTTGTGGCAACATCATGGAGTGGAAGAAGCTACTTGGGAACCGGAGCTGGAAATGCGGGAGAAGTATCCATTTCTGTTCGTTACTGGAGGTAAGTTTCGAGGACGAAACTTTCTTTAAGGGGGGTGGATTGTAATACCCCACATGCGTTTAAAAAAAAATATAAAAAATTAAAAGACATAGGTGTTCAGTAATTATTTCATTTGAAATGATAAAATAGTATAACTCAAGGAAAGAGTAGTTAAAAGATTAGTTTCGGTATGAAAATGTACAAAATAAATCATAAAAGAACTTGAACTAATTAGGTCGATGTAGAAAAGTATGTAGGATAAGTTAGGATTAAAGTTGGAAGGATTGGAAGTGAAAAGGGGCGCCCAAATGGGCGCTGGGGCGCTGCTCCGGGTACATTGCCTACTCCGGACCAGTTGTCGTAGAATCGTCATAACTCTTGCTACAATGGTCCGATTGAGCTGAAATTTTGACACAATGCAGAAGACATCTAGATCTACAACTTTCATGTTTTGCACTTTTTCAGATTCAAAGTTTATCATGATCAAAAATAAGGAAAACAGTAAGTCTGGAAAACCCCCAAAACAGACGATGAACAGTAAAAGTCGGGATTTTTGGGTTTTAAAACACCCATTCCAAGCCCTATTTCTCCCATTCTTCATTTCCCTTCCACTCTAAATACCTTAGAGCCCTAAGAGAAGAGAAAAGGGAGAGAAAAACACCAAGGTCAAGAGAGATTCCCACCTCATAAAGATCAAAACCGAATTTCTCAAGTTTTCTCTTCTCCACCCATTTCTTTTGCTTCTATTCCTCAACCACTCACACCCAAATCTCTAGAAACCCTAGGAGGACGAAATTAAGAGGAAAAGGAAGGAGAATAGGAAGATTTTGAATCTTGGGTCTTAGATTGAAGCTACAACCAAGAGGTAGGGGATTTCTTCCTAATTTCTTACATTGAGGCTAGGGTTTATGTATATACATATGTTTTCCACTCCCATCCATATTTATTTGATATGATTTGTATGATTCTTAATTCTCCTTGTAATAAATGCTATGTTTGAATAATGGGATGGTTTGGTAACCATTAAATTTCTCTTTTTCATCTTCCAAACTTGGTTTTAAGAAAAATTGAGTTTTCTCCATATATTGCCTTGGTTCTCACTTTATAAATTTAGTGTTCGATATTGTTCAACGAAAATGATCTTTATATTGATCTTTTGCTCATTTTAATTCCATCTTGCTATGACGCTTTACTTGTGAAATTTGGGTATTTTGCGATTAATTGGTAAAATGTGAATTGATTGAGAATATGTTGGTTTACTCATTGTATGGTGGTTGGGAGGGACTTGGATTACCTACGAGATATGCCGTAGAGTGTAAATGTCAGTTGAACCCAGTGGGGGGGGAGATGGTTTCTTGCACTTGTAGTGAGTTGTCATTTGGTAATGCGACCACTATCGTACGCCTGGAGTTCGAACTAGGGTTGGTATACCATTCCTGGGGAGGGACTCGTCACTGCCATTGGGATGGTAGACGCCCCTTCCCTAAGCACTTGTGATTGTGATTATAAATGGGTGGACTAGGTATAATCGTTGGGTAGATTCATGAGAAACAATCAACATACATGGTACGGGGATGAACCAACATAAATGTGATGATTGGCTGGAATGGCTTGGCCGGTGCATTGGTATGGGACGATGCATCGGAGGGAGCCCCTCCTAATTGACTTAATGTTGGAAATGGTTTGCTATGGTTAAACTTAATTTATTTCTCTCCTTAACTACTGTATGGCTTAAACTTGAGATCTATTTAAAATGTCCCGTTTTACTTCAAATTCATATATATTATTTATGAAATGTGACCGACCCGTTTTGTATTTTATAAACCTTGTTGGAGTTGGGAAGATTTTGCTACAGAGCCTAGTGCTCATCCCCTACTGTTAACATTTTTCAGACTATATCCTTGAGGAGGAGCCAGGAGTCGAGGAGCCCGTTCTTTGGGAGACTCCGATCGACGGGAGCGTAGATCCCGAGGTGGACGCCTAGAGCGGCCCTTCTATTTTGTTCTAGACTAGGCTATGTTTTTTTGAAAGATTGTAAAGTCTAGTTATCTTTTGAAATTCCGCTGCTTATCATAGTTTAATTCTTTGGGAATGTACATGCCATTGTGGGCATATTTTTTTGGGTTAACATGTAAATTGATGGATTGATTATATAGTAGTTAATTGGACCCGGTGTGGTCATTATAGTAGAATTGCACAGGTTGGATTTTGTGGTAGAGCTCCCCGTACAAAGGAGACTCTGCCCGAATTTTGTTAAAATATCAATGGTTGATGGATAAAAATTTCTTATTTATGGATTTATTTAGTGCTCTCATGATTGTGAAAGGTTTTAGAATGTAATGTCGTCCGAGGGGGTATTTGGGGCGTTACATAATCAATATACAATCTCAATGTCCCATCCTTTTTATTCACAAATAAAAAAGGAGCACCCCATGGTGAAACATTAGGCTGGCTAAATTCTCGATCTAATAAATTCTATAACTGTACCTTCAATTCCTTTAACGCCACAAGAGCCATGCGATATGGAGTAATGGATATTGGTGAAGTACCAGGAACTAGCTTAATAGTAAACTCCACTTCTCTTTTTGAAGGCAGTTCAGGTAACTCCTCTGGAAAGACATCTGAAAACTCTTGAACTACTGGAATATCTTTGAGTTGTACTTCTTCCTCTTTCTTGATGTCAATTACATAAGTAAGATACCCTTGAAAACCTTGTCTAAGTAATTTTCTAGCTTTCATAGCCGAAATAAGACACGTAGGGGTCATTTTTTGATCGTAGAAAAATCTAAATTATGTTTCATTTGATAGCTTAAATATCACCTCTTCCCCAAAATAGTCTATAGTAGCAAGATATGTTGCTAACCAATCCATCCCAAAATAATATCAAAATATTGAATATCAAGAGGTATAAGATCAACATATAAATCTCTGTCATCCACATGTAACACATAACTCTTTTATACTTTCTTCACTATCATTATCTCTTCTACTAAAGTAGAAACTGCTAAACTAGTATCCAAAAATGTCAAGGGTTGGTCCAAATGCATGCTTAATGCACATGATACAAATAAATGTGTAGATCTTGGGTCTATCAGTACAAATGCAACTCTACTAGAGATAGAGAGTGTACATGTAACAACCTCAGGAGTGGCTTGAGCATCCTAGTAGGTTATAGAAAATACCCTTCTTGGAGCAGTAGACTTGTTTGTTGCTTTTCTCCCACGCCCACAATTACTGGAAGAAACATTACCACCAGTCCTCACACTACCAATTAAAGATGAAATAAATACAGACCCTCCTTAGCACTGAGAAGTTATATGTTTGGGTTCACCACATTTGAAACACACAATATCTCAATCTAGTTGTGGGCATTCTTTAATAAAATGACCTGTCACCCCATATCGATTACAAGTGGCCTGTCCACTCTGCTCACTTGAAGATCCTGTATTACATTGGTTGCTAACTCTTTGCTCAGATGGACTCTGTGTCTGCCCTCAAAATGTTATCCCATAATGGAAAATGTGTCTGACTTAGGTAACTCAAGTCAACACATATCAATACAACCCAAAGCAATTCACCTTCAGCTTTAATCAGATAGGGTATGGGCATCTGATTAACCTTAATTAATATATAAATTAGAATAGTTAATAAATTTGAATTAGTGTGATAACATAACTAAAAACTATTAATTAGACTCAATTAGGGTTTGTGCATAATTAGGATTTTATGTGTATTATGTTTAAAATTTTCAAGGTTAAATACTGAATTACCAGAGAATACAAGGAGCAATGCATAAAAGTTTGAAAATACAAAGGCTAAAGTGTAATTACCACACATGAAGAGTCAGCATAATGCAAGTGGAAAAATCCAACAAGGTTCCACCATCCGAACGGTGGAGGGGCATCCGGACGGTCCTCTTTGGCGGCTCATCAGCATCCTCCTCCATTCTCCTTTATAAATAGCCACGCAGCTTCAATTCAAAAGGAGGCCGGACATAAGAGCTTCAAAGAGAAATCCAAGAGAGAAAAAAAGAGAGAAAAAAGAAAAAGAAAAACTTGCAACTCGATCCGGTCCGTCGTATACTTCAGTCCAAACTCAGTAATTATACATTTCTGTTGTATCTTTCTATTCGGATAGTTGAACTGTCGTCACCTTTTCGTCATAACTGATAATAAAGATGATTGTGTTTCAGTTGTTCCTTGTGAAAGACATTTTAGAGTCTATCTTTTAATTTTAGTTGTAATGAAAACTGTCCGCACTCCTTGCTTGTCTGTAGCAATGGGGGCGTGAGTAGTTACTTATATCCTCTAGTGAGAGGTAAACATATGTATAATACTAGTTACATTATGAAGATGCTAATGTTTTATATATTTATATGTCTATATATTATATGCTTCATGCATGATACAGTGATGTACATAATTTCGGTGATGTGCCTGGAATTATGTCATCAGTGCATCATCAATCTGTCGGTTAAACAACCACGGCATTCCTATCGGTATAGTTTATCCTCCACCAGAACGCTGAGGATGTTAACTAATGCATGGTACAAAACCTAAATGATCCTCATGAATGGATTGTTCTTCTGGATTATCAGGGTTATTTAATTACTATATATATATAACTATCAGACTAATGACCTTAGTGATCCTCGTGAATGGCTTGTCCTTCTAGATTACTCAGATCGTTTAACTAGTATAAATGATAATATTATCAGTCTAACAACCACGGCATTCCTATCGGTATGGTTTATCCTCCACCGGAACGCTGGAGATGTTTAACTGGTATATGTATCACAGATAGAGTCAACTGAATAATTCAAGTATTCTTCATAAATGGCTTGACCTTCTGGTTTGCTTGGATTAGTCAATTGACATATCTATAACCAGCTAACCTAAGAAGTTGTTGTGTTATGACTAATACCAACAGTTGACCTAAGAAGTGATTGTGTTATAGTTTATTATGTATGAACCTACTATTATGAAGACAAATGAATAATTCAAGTATTCCTAATGAATGGTTTGTCCTTCTGGTTTGCTTGGATTAATCAATTGTCATGGATACCACTAGCTAGCCTAAGAAGTTATTGTGTGATGGTTTATATACATCAGACCTACCAGTTGACTTGTCAGTAACATGGAAGTTGATTACTATAAGGTAGCATTTTCAGTATTTAACCAATATAACACATAAGGGATCCTTGAACTGAAGGATACTTTTAAATATTTTTTAAATCTATCTGCAATATAATAAAACTAGTTATCAATCTAAGCTCACATCACAAGCTACATGTTGTCATATCTAAGATAAACAACTTTACTATTTTTATTTTATTTCCTAATTACACACACTCTTCGTGGGATCGATACTTGGACTTAAAACCGAGAAAACTACAATTCGATCACTTATACTTTGATGTATAATATTAATCCGATCACGAAAAAAGTGCGAATCAAGTTTTTGGCGTCGTTGTCAGAGAGTTATAGTAATTTGAAATCAAATGAGATACAAAAGTTGTTGAGTTGTATTATATGTATAAAAAGTGTGTTTTCTTTTTAAATAGTTTATGTTTGTTCATTCATCCGTAGGATCTGTAAATCAGTATCTCCTTCATCTTCATCTACACTAGAATCATTTGAATTAAGTATGACTAGAAATGTACCTAGGGAAGAATAACCTAGAGAATAAGAAGTAGTTCAAAATATTCGACCATTAAGAGAATATCTACACCCTACACAAACTAATGTCCCGTCATGTTTTGTTTTTCCAACAGATACTCCAAATCTTAATAATAAGCCAGGAACAATACAATTATTACCACAGTTTCATGGTCTAGAAACTGAAAACCCTTATGTTCATATGAAAGAATTTGAAGAAGTATGTGGAACATTGCAAGATAATTCTGAAATTGTTAGACTAAAACTATTTCCTTTTTCTTTAAAAGATAAAGCAAAACAATGGCTTAGTTCTTTAAGAGCTAATTCAATCACAAACTGGCAAGCTTTATAAGCTGAGTTCTTTAAAATATTTTTTCATGTACATTGCACCAATACATTAAGACGTCCAATAATGAATTTTTCTGTAAAAGAAGGTGAAACTTTTTATCAATGTTGAGAAAGATTTAAAAATCTTCTCCAAGCCTGTCCATGAAAATTGGACCTTAGTTGGTTTTTTCTATGATGCTCTTCCTCCTGCAATGCGACAATTTGTTGAAATGATGGCGCAGGGGAATTCATGAGTAAAAATCTTGAAAAAATTTCAATTTTTTGATACTATTTCTGAGAGTTCCCAAATGTGGGACTCAACTTCTTCAAATATAGTGGAAACAAATCCACATACATCCGAAAGAGGAAATATGTGTTAAAAGAAGATGATAATTTAAGAACGAAAATGGCAAGTTTATCTTGAAAACTAGAAGCTTTAGAGATAAAAAAAAATAAAACAAGCATCTGTTATATCTACTACTGATCAAATATGTGAAATTTGTGCGTTGTCAAGACATCCTACAGTAGAGTGTCCAACTATATCTACATTTAAAGAAGTGTTAATTGAACAATCTAATGTTATTCCAACTTATAATAATAAGGCTTATTTGAATCCATATTCTAAAACTTATAATCCAAGATGGAGGAATCATCCAAATTTTAGTTGGAGAAATACACAAGCTACAAATCAAACACAAGGTCCACCACAACCACAAAATTAACAACAATACCAACCATATCAACCCCCACAAAGAAGAACTCTAGAAGATACTATGAATCAATTTATTCAAAGTCAAATGAATTTTAACACTCAAACAACTCAAGCTTTGAATGATTTTAAAGCTCAAACTTCTCAGAGTATTAAGGATATTAAGAGTCATCTAGCTAAGTTGACTCAGTTTCTCAGTATGCTAGAAAAGGAAAATTTTCCATCTCAGACAAAACCGCCGCAAAGTCAAGCTAATTCTATGTCATCTGAACATTCCCCAAGTCAAGTACAAGCAATCACAACGTTAAGAAGTGGCAAGGTAATTGATAAAACTATAAAACCTAAAATTTCAAAAAAAATGCGTAAGTCAATTCCTGTTAATGAACGACTTGAGTCAGAACCATCAATTGAAAAACAACCCAAAGTACAAAATGAAAAAGATTAACCATGTCCTATTCCTTTACCTTTTCCTCAAAGAGTTAGGAAAGCTACATCTGAAAAAGATCAATTTGAAATTTTTGAGCTGTTCAAACAAGTCAAAATTAACATTCCTTTGTTAGATGCTATTAAACGAGTTCTAACTTATGCTAAGTTTTTAAAATATCTTTCCAAAATAAAAAGAAGAAAAAATGTACCAAAGAAAGCATTCCTAACTGAACAAATTAGTACTATAATCCAGCATAATACTCTTCTTAAGTACAAAGATGCAGGAAGTCCAACAGTCTCATGCATTATTGGAAATTTCCGAATTGAAGAAGCTCTACTAGATCTTGGAGGTAGTTGTAATTTAATGTCATATTTGGTCTATACACAATTAGGATTAAGTGAGCTTAAACCTACCAATGTCACACTTCAATTAGCAGACTGATCAATAAAAACTCCACGAGGAACTGTGGAAGATGTTGTTGTCCAAGTTGATCAATTCTATTTTTCAATAGATTTTATTGTTAAAGACACAGAACTAATTTATCATAGATGTGTATCCACGCCTCTAATTTTAGGTTGACCGTTCCTAGCTACATCAAATGCGTTGATTAATTGTAAAAATGGAGTCATGAAACTTTCATTTGGAAATATGGCCTTGGAATTAAATATTTTTAACAGTGTAAAACAACCTAGAGAGAAACAAGAAATTTGTGAGGTGGATGAAATTGATGAGATTGTAGAGGAGAAAATTAACACCTCTTTTTATTCTGACCCTCTACAAGTCTGTTTGATTAATTTTGTTGTTGATAGTGGAGATCCTGATGTGCAATTTTATGCTGACTTGTTAAACCTTTCACAGGAAGTATCAGGGAATATAAGAAACTCTCCTTGGGAACTTAAACCTGATTGATCTATCCCCTATGCACTTCTTGTATATAGTAGTTATAATTTCTCTTTAGTGTTTTCATTTCTTTTGTATAGGTTCTTTGTTTGTTTTACAAATTAGGTTTTGTACTATATATCTTACTTCCACGCTTGATTAGCATGTCTTTATTTTCAATATTTTATATATTCAAAACAATGTTTAATTTAAGTTGGGGAGGTATGGGTGTAAATTTACTGATGTGTAAACTTACTTAGGCATGAATTTACTTATATTTTTGTTTAGTGTTTTTAGTTTTTTTTATAAATTTGTTTGTCTTTTACTGAAATTAAAGATTTTTTATAAATTTAAAAAAATATATATATATATATATATTACGGTGATATATAAATATATATATATTTTTGGTTAAGTTTAATTCTACTACGTCATCTTCCAAAAGATATCCACGCATGTATCATGCAAAAAGCTTGAAGAGTTAGAAATTTAGAAATTTTTGAAAGTCAATCAAGACCCCTATGAGGAAAAAGTACATTTGCAAAGAATCGACGAGCCGATTGTCTTGGTAGTTATGTAAGATGTGGTCGTTTACAACATTTAAGACAATATAATCAGTGTACGAAACTAATTTCAGGTCGAGCGTTAGATCATCTCCGATGGATTAGGTATGGGCAGAGTAAAGACTATCATGAGACGTCATCC
Source organism: Ilex paraguariensis (assembly GCA_963454935.2). Taxonomy (NCBI): domain Eukaryota; kingdom Viridiplantae; phylum Streptophyta; class Magnoliopsida; order Aquifoliales; family Aquifoliaceae; genus Ilex; species Ilex paraguariensis. The sequence continues at coordinate 88,869 of CAUOFW020000788.1, forward strand.
TATTCCACCACAATGTTAACAAGATACGTAAGAAATGAAGATAATCGTGTCACTGGTAATATTGATCCAGACAGTTCTGACTCTGAATCAGTATGATTAAAAGAATACATAATTTTGGAAGAATTGTACATAATTATAAATAAATATACATATTTATAACTATAAATTAAATTAGGAAACTCAGTAAATATGAAATAACAAATAAAAAAAATAAAAACCCACCAAATTTTGTGACAAGAAAAAGAGTGGTTAGCAAAAAATTTTTGTAGAATATAAAAAATAAACTGCAGGATTTTAAAATAAACAAGAAAAGAATATTCAAAAAATTAGAAGAAAAATCTGCAAAAAAAAGAAGCAAAAATCGAAAGTTTGCACCGTCTAGACGGTGGGCTAGCCGTCCGAACGGTGGAGCTTAATATAAAAAACTGTTGTCCATGCAAACCGATCATTTTTGCACTCCCTCAAACCAGAATTTCGAAACAGCCGAAATCTCCAAGGAAAAAACTCTCAAATGTGCAATATTTTACCCTTTTTTGTCTAATCTGTTCCGATTATCTTCTTACCCAAAACATTTTGAAAATAACTACCGATTAGAATCAGTTGAAACGGAGCAGTTGAGAAGAAATCAAGAAAAAATGGATTCAAGATGAAGAACGAGAGGATCCTCAAGTCAGGCACAAAGAGAACAACCCGAGCAACCTCAAGCACCTCCACAACAACCAGGACCGGGAAATATTTTCAACGAGGTGATGTTTGATAATTTTGAACAACAGGCCTGGTACGATGCTTATTTTCTGACTAAAAATATTATTTCTGAAAGGCCGGTTATTTATGAAGATTTTGAGAACATAGGCATACGTCAAATTCTTGCAGCTAGATGATGGTTACATTATGTTAGATTATTTGTTCCTGCTTATGACTGTTTAGTTCGAGAATTTTATAGTAATGCTGAGATTATTGGGGAAAGACAATTGCAGGTATTTGTACGAGGTATTATTTTTCAAGTTACACCGGGTACTATAGCCGAATTTTTTCAACTCATGCAAAGACCTGAAAACCCGCAATATCCGTACACCGAATTACCTGATTTAGATACCATAGGGAAAGAGGTGATGGGTAATACAAAATTTGGTTGGGGTAGACCGAATAAATATATCAAGCAAGGAAACCTGACTGATAAATACCATATTCTGAACTTGATCATAGTACACAGTTTGTTACCCCGTGACCAAAAAAATCAAATATACACTGAGTAAGCTTATTTTTTATATGCATTCAAGATGGGGCATTCCATTGATCTGCCGAATTTAATCCTGAATCAAATGGTACTTGTTGTGGATAGAAAGAAATCTTCACTCCCCTATGCTATGCTAGTTTCTCAGCTTTGCAGGAACAAAAGCGTGATTATCAATCCAACATGGAAGACTGTAGACTATTTTGGCCCATTAGATAAAACTTCATTGAGAAAGAGTCATGGAGGACAACAAGAAAAACAACCAGAGGTACCCCCTCTAGCACAAGAGGAGCCATTCCAAGGCCCTAAAGAATTCATTCCACCAAAACAACAGCAACCACAAGAGGATCAACCATACATACCGGTGGATGACAGAATTGGCAGACAAATTCTGCTAGGATTAGAGACCACTGTCACCCAGCTTGGTAACAGTATCACAGATATCAACAAACGTATGAAAAATTATAAACAAAACCAAGCAGCAATCTTGAAACTACTGAGACAACATTTTGGAGGAGGTCCATCTACTTCCTAGAAAAAACTGGAGATTCTACCAAAAAACTCTGATATCTGTCACTCAGCTTTTTAATTATGCACTTTTACTTATACATTTGAACTTTAATTTATGTTTTGCACTTATTTGCTTTTGAACTCATATTTTTTTAAACTTTCGTGTGTTTTAAACTTCTTTGTTTTGAACTAATGTGTGTTTAAGTTTGCTCATATTAATTCTGAAACTCATGTTGTTAAGTTAGGAATTAATAATTCATATGATTCACAGCTAAATTACATTTTTATTCTCATGCCTTGCAAGAATAATCTTAATCTAATCATACCGGATTTTCATATTTTAGTTGTGTACTATCTTAATATTTTTGTTTAAACTTAGTCTTAAAAGCACAATTAGATTTCTTTATTATTAAAAATCTTGCGAAATATTACACTCTTTACATATATAGTGGAGATGTAAAACCTATTACAGATTTTGAACCAATCTTTTTTGGAGAGATACTCTACATCTACTCAAATACAAATATTCGATTCAGCGGTAAATTTTTCTTGAATAATCTCATTAACTTTGTTTTGATTAGTACTTATTAAATTGTATTATTATCATTATCCTTAACTTTCATGCAGATATTATACAGATATATGATTTCTGAAAAATGATCTTAGGTCATGTTTGATTAAATCTTGAGTTTTGACTATTTCTTTTACAAAATTATATCCTTAGTTAGCCATGATTGAGCCTAAAAATAAATTCTTTTCTTAAAACCCAAAAATAATACACGAGCCAGATAAAAAGATATTAGCTTACCTTTGCTATCTAATTTTCTTGCACCCTCGTCTAAAGCAGCAAGATATGGAAAAAAAAAAAAAGCAAAAGAAAGAGACAAGGCAATTCAAAGAAAAGAAAAATCTGAAAAAGAAAATAGAAAAGAAAGAAAAAAAGCCAAGAAAGTAAAAATGGAAAAAATAGAAAAGAAAGAAACATGTGAAGACCTAGAAAAATAGAATGAGGTGTGCCACAATACTAAAAAAAGATAACATTTGAAATTCAATGACGTCATTTCATAAACCTTAAACCCGTGACCACCTTACAACCCTAATAAAGTCTTTTTTGATTCCAAAAATCATATATTTGTATTAATTCTATCAATTCTAAAAAGGAAAATGTTAGTAGTATATTTAATATAGTGTTAATGCTCTTTTATGAGATTATGTCAAATTCCAATTTTATTCAAATACTGCTCTTTTAATTAACTATATGTGAAATTATTTGTCTTGTTAACTGTATTCTAATCACAGTAGATTGTGAGAATAGTCACTATAACAGGTGCGTTTTTTTGCTAAGTGTATTTCAGGGAAGGATTGACATCAAAACTACCAAGAAAGAGGGTAATATTTCTCAAGTAATTTTTGAAAATAAAGAAATCATTACACACACACAAAAGTTTTTATAAAAAAATGTAGACAATATTAAACTAACATGTGTTACTCTTATAGTGATCAGAGAATGAAGTATCTTGACAAGACATATGGACTATTAATTTAATTTTACTTGTGAAAAATATGAATCATGAATTCCTAATTATTGAAGTTTGTAGGTAGCTTTACTAGAAACCTTCACGAGACAAAACTCGTCCACTAGGAATCACCTAGGGGTTTAAAGGCTTGTTGCATCTGCTAAATGCAATCGTGAAAAATTTACGAAAATGATTTTACCTCTGTTTGTATTTTATTATATTTTGTTAATAGTTTTTATTTTACTAGGGACTAGTAAATTTTAAGTTGGGGACTGTGATTAACCTTAATTCATATATAAATTAGAATAGTTAATAAAGTCGAACTAGTGTGATAAAATAACTAAAAACTATTAATTAGAGTCAATTAGGGTTTATGCGTAATTAGGGTTTTATGTGTATTATGTTTAAAATTTTCAGGGTTAAATGCTGAATTACCAGAGAATATAAGGAGCAATGCATAAAAGCTTGAAAATACAAAGGCAAAAGTGTAATTACCACACATGAAGAGTCAGAATAATGCAAGTGGGAAAATCCAGCAAAGCTCCACCGTCTGGACGGTGGAGGGGCGGCCGGACGGTCCTCTTTGGCGCTCATCAACATCCTCCTCCATTATCCTCTATAAATAGTCATGCAGCTTCAATTCAAAAGGAGGCTGGACACAAGAGCTTCAGAGAGAAATCCAAGAGACAAAAAAAGAAAAAGAAAAAGAAAACTTGCAACTCGATCCGGTCCATCATACACTTCAGTTCAAACTCTGTAATTATACATTTCTGTTGTATCTTTCTATTCGGATAGTTGAACTGCCGTCACTTTTTCGTTATAACTGATAATAAAGGTGATTGTGTTTCAGTTGTTCCTTGTGAAAGACGTTTTAGAGTCTGTCTTTTAATTTCAGTCGTAATGAAAACTGTCCGCACTCCTTGCTTGTCTATAGCAATGGTGCGTGAGTAGTTACTTATATCCTCCAGTGAGAGGTAAACATATGTATAATACTAGTTAAATTCTAGAGATGCTAATGTTTTATATTTATATATCTATATATTATATACTTCATGCATGATACAGTGATGCACATAATTTCGGTGATGTGTCTGGAATTATGTCATCAGTGCATCATCAACTTGCTAGTTAAACAACCACGGCATTCCTATCGGTATGGTTTATCCTCCACTGGAATGCTAAGGATGTTAACTGATGCATGGTACAAACCTAAATGATCTTCATGAATGGTTTGTCCTTTTGGATTATCAGAGTTATTTAATTATATATATATATATATATATATATATATATATATATATATATATATATATACTATCAGACTAATGACCTTAGTGATCCTCATGAATGGCTTGTCCTTCTAGATTACTCAGATCATTTAACTGGTATAAATGATAATATTATCAGTCTAACAACCACGGCATTCCTATCGTTATGGTTTATCCTCCACCGAAATGCTGAAGATGTTTAACTGGTATATGTATCACAAATAGAGTCAACTGAATAATTCAAGTATTCCTCATGAATGGCTTGACCTTCTAGTTTGCTTGGAATAGTCAATTGACATATCTACAACCAGCTAACCTAAGAAGTTGTTGTGTTATGAATAATACCACCAGTTGACCTAAGAAGTGATTGTGTTATGGTTTATTATGTATGAACCTACTATTATGAAAACAAATGAATAATTTAAATATTCCTCATGAATGGTTTGTCCTTCTGGTTTGTTTGGATTAATCAATTGTCATGGATACCACCAGCTAACCTAAAAAGTTGTTGTGTGATGGTTTATATACATCAGACCTACCAGTTGACTTGCTAGTAACATGGAAGTTGATTGTTGTAAGGTAGCATTTTCAGTATTTAACCAATATAACGCATATGGGATCCTTGAACTAAATGATACTTTTTAATATTGTTTAAATCTATCTGCAACATAATAAAACTAGTTATCAATCTAAACTCACATCACAAGCTATCATATGTTGTCCATCTAACATAAACAACTTTACTATTTTTATTTTATTTCCTAATTACACACACTCTGCGTGGGATTGATACTTGGACTTAAAACTGAGAAAACTACAATTCGACCACTTATACTTGGTGTATAATATTAATCCGATCACAAAAAAAGTGTGAATCAGTGTCCAATTCTTTATGGTTTGGGAAGTTATCTCTCAAGGAAAAGCAACCCCACTTATTAGAATAAGAAAGGCTTGTTGTTTTCAAGTTATTCTCAGGGGAGACAAACCAGCATGTCCCACCTCGTATCTTCCTTTCGTATTACTTTTCTCTTGACTTTGTTTCTCCTTCCCATCTTTTTCAAATTTCTCCTTCACTTCTTTTTCCACTCGTCTTGCCATATTTACTAGTCAATAAAAGTATTTGCATGATAAGCTGTAAGTGGCAACTATATAGAATGCTCTAATCCCTTTTGAAATCTTCTACATTTGGATTCTTCAGCTCTTATCATCTCCAATGCAAAGCGAGAAAATGCTAGGAATTTAGATTCATACTCAACTACAGACATCTTCCCTTGTGATAAGGTTCTATCCTCTTAACAAGTCACTCCTTGAATGTGAAAGAGTGGAAAGAAAAGTTTTTTTTTTGTCTCTGGTCCCAATTTGGAATTTAGGCCCTCTGAGGCTCCCTCTGTCAGCTTATGTAGGGTTTCTCGCATTTGGGGAACACCTACCCCTCTTCCAAGTAAGTGTGCTCTATTTTAGTAATTTCCTGTTTTGTCTTTGGATTTTCACCTTCATTCTGTTCAAATGCAAGTAGATCAAAGGACCTCTTCGAGCTTGATTACCCCCACAAAGGACCTCTTCGATCTTGTGAGTGATTAAGCTCTCTTTGAGTGTCTACTAGGGCTTTCTCTTGGTGGCTCCACTATCCTGCCTGTTACAATCTATTTTCCAAAAGGTATAAATATTTTTTTCTAAAATTTGTCTTTGCTTCAGATTCATTATAACTTTTGCAACTTCTCAGCTATAGCCTCTAATGTAATTGACAAGAAGTCCCTCTAGATAGTTGTAGCCAAGAAGGAATCTAAAACCAACCCCTTTTTATGCAAGAAGCCGAGGATGTCCTTCTCTCGGGTGAAGGGGTGCCTCCGAGTTTCGATACCTCTACAACCTCTTCTCCATTTTTCGCCACCACCCCAGGGGATGCTCCCCTTCTAGTTGCTAGTGTTTGGGTTAGCCAAGTCTCTCCCTCAAGTAGAAGCTCCCTTTACCGTATTGGCAGACAAAGGGAAAGGTTCGATTTTGGGGGGTTACTGTAGAGAAGTCTCACACCATACCATCTCATCTAGCGAGCCCAGTAGGTGCTCATCAGTCCATCTGGGACAATGTGGATAAGGCAATGGTCCGAATCCACCGATTTGTTTATAAAGATGAGGTGCAAGTTGCTTTTGACTTGGGGCCGTCCTGAGTGACCAAAAACTTGGCCCTCACAGTTGAAAAGGTATACCTCTGAATCCGTTAGGCTTGTTTCGCTTCTACTTCTTTTTTTAATCTCTTATTCTCTTTTTCAGCTTGTCATCCTTACTACGAGTTAGAAACGAGAAAAATCCATTCTCTTCGCTCCCAACTAAAAACTAAGGAGGAGGAACTAGGCTCTGCTCCTAGGAATGCTCTCTGCTTCAGGGATATTGCCAAGAAAACCTCAAGTAGATTTGTTTCCATAGAGAAAGATAGAGACAAGATCTCGAAGCATAATATTGAGCTACTGGTTAGGCTAAATGGGGTTCTGGCTAAGCTTACCGAGCTTTCTGGGCCGAACGAGGACTTAGAGGGCAAAAAAGAGACCCTCACTCAGAAGGTCCTAGATCTTTATGCTTCTTTTGAACAGAAAGAGCTTGAGCTAAAGGTTGCTAAAGCACTGACTTTATCTACGTATCAAGACTCCATGGAGTTCAAAGCGGAGATGTTAGAGTACTATGTGGATGGGTTTGAAGATTTCATGAGATGGGTCTAGTAATAGTTGAAGATGTTAGATTTTAGGTGATGTTAGAGTACTAATCTGAAGTTTTCTTCTTTCAAACTTGGTGAAGATGTAGGCCTAGTAATAGTTGAAGATAAGAAGGTGGGTGATGGTGATGAGGTGAGCTGCTTGCCTCCAACAAATACAAGGGAGGAGTTGGCTTTGACTTGTGCCAAAGACCCTCTTAATGCTACCAAAGAAGTGGTTGAAGCAGTTGTTGGCTCTTCAGAAATTAATTCTACTGTTCTTGCCTTGCCTTCTAAAGGGATTGCTTAATGGTTTTATGTAATCCTCCAAATATCTTAATAGAGAACTTTTGTTTTGATTTTTGTCTTCTCCTTATCTTCGTATTTTTTAGACTTGACTCCGAATGGACTTTGGGCTAACCCATGCCATATCAGAGACAAAATATTTATTTTAGGCCTAGTTTGGGCTTGATTCACCAATGGGCCTTAGTTAGTGGGGGAGAGAAACTTGTGTCTTCTTCATAATGTTTGAAAAGGTGTGCGAGTGACAATTACACTACCTTAACTATCATGCCGCCAAAAGGAATGACTAATATCATTTCATTTCCTTGATGCTTTGAACACTGGTCACTTTGTCTCCCAAGTGAAAGTATTTTGCATTTAAACCTATTAAAAGAAAAGATAAGCATCCTCTATTTAGGCTTCTCCAGAACTCTTCCACTATCTTCCTCAAACATTCTTCTACATTTGGCTCTTCCAACTCTCTCATGGATGTTGAATGTCAAAACGTAATCTTTAGGAGAGGTGCCGAACTTTTCATGGAACCAGTCTGGGCTGACCTTATAGTTCTAAGCGTCATGACAATGGTGAACCTGTTGGCCATTCAAGAATGCTACAACTTCCCCATTGGGATTCAGGTTCACGTCCCCAGACCCGACTCCTCTTGCAATGTCGTCTCTCCTTGGGCTTGCTTCTTTTGAGCACGCCTTCAAGGCTAGTCTCCGAGTTCTCCTCTCTCCTTTCATCAGGGTCGTTCTCCATTACTTCAATATGTGCCCTGCCTGCATCCCTATGGAGGGGTGGGGCATAATTTTTGGTGTAATGGTTCTCTGGCACTTAGTCAACCTAAGCCATTCTCCAACGATGGTTGAGTTGAACAACCTCTTTCCTTTGGCCCCCGATTATAACGGCTTCTATTAGTTCCTCCAAAGAAAGGACATGCCTGAGCTTGTCTCTAAACTCCTACACCCTTCTCCTAGCTAGGAAGGGAGATTCTTCTATGTCAATGGAGATGGCAAGGAGTTTGAAGGGGTTATAGAAGTCAATCCTCGGGTTTTCCTGATTTAATACCCTTCATCTAACACATGTTTTGTCACTGCTTTTACTATGAACTTTTTTGCCTTAAATGACTCTTGCTTGTTCATGTTTTCAGTTGAGAGGCCTCCCTTATGCCCAACTGGACAAGCCAGGATTGAGAGGCCTACTGAGGGAAGACCCAGGCCTCTTAGGAGTTTAACTACCCCTGAGAGACTTGTCTTACTTGAGCATTATAGTACCTAGAGACCTGACTTTGATATGCGGCCATTTTTATTTGGGATTCTTCTCTGTTCTCCTGGAGCATCGGGGTTATTTACAAGTAGTCGATCATTTATGCTGAGATCCAATTCTTTGGTCCGATGGGTCACCATCTTCATTTCTTTCGGGATTACCGCTTCCGTTCCAAAGGCTTTGTAGAAAGGTGTTTCCCTTGTTAGAACTCTTATTGTGGTCCTATATACCTACGGGATACTTGGGAGCTACTATATCCAAAGACCTTTTGATTGTTCTAATCTGGTTTTAATATTGCATAGTAAAGTTCGATTAGTTACCTCTGCTTGCCCATTCGCTTGTGGGTGACTAGAAGAAGAGTAGTGATTGTGAATCCCAAGCTCAGAGCAAAACTCTCTAAATTTTTTATTATTGAATTGTTTACCATTGTCACTCATTATGACAGTCGGGATACTAAATCTGCAGACAATTAACTTTCAGACAAAACTTTGAATCTTTTGCTCTGTTATCGTTGCCAATGTTTCTGCTTCCACTCACTTGGTGAAGTAGTCTACTACAACAACCGTAAACTTGTTTTGAGCTTTCCTTATTGGGAGTGTTCCCACATTGTCGATTCCTTACTAAGAAAATGACCATGGGCTTGTGATTGGATTGAGTTTCTTTGTTGGGAGTCTTGGAACTACGGCGAACTTCTGACCCTTCTCACACCTCCACACATAGATCAGAGCATCCTTCTTCATGGTGTACCAAAATTAGCTTTTCTGAGGATCTTTTAAGCCAAGGAATGACCCCCTAAGTGGTTCTCACATATTCCTTCATGGACCTCCTCTAGGACATAGGCAAATTCTCTTGAAGTTAAACACCTGAAATAAGGACATGAGTAGCCTCTTTTATAGAGCATTTGGTTTAGGACCACATATCTTCAGGCCCTTCTCCTTAGCTTTCGAGTTTCATGGGTCTCTTGAGTTAGTATTTCGTGTTGTAGATACGCCATTATTTCATCCTTCCAACTCAGCTCTTGTTGAACTGGGTTGGCGCTGATACTGCACGTGCTTGGCTCTAGCAGAAACTATTGATATGGTTCTAGTTAAATTATCAAAGAGTGTGGATTCTAGTCGAGCTAGTGAATCTACATGTGAGCTTTGCGACCGCGAGACCTAGGTAATCTCAAAGTGTTTGAAAAATGCTATCTTTTCAGTTGCAATTTTCAAGTAGGAACTCATTCATGGTTCTCTAGCTTCATAGTCACCCTAAAGATATCTTACCATAAGTTGTGAGTCACTGTACACCTTCAAGCTCTAGCCAGCTAGAGTCTTTCGATGAGAGCCTCATATTCTTCCTCATTATTTGAGGCTTTGAATCCAAAGCGTACTGCATAAATCAAGCTTCTCTTCAATTGATGAGATAAGAATTAATCCAGTTCCTCCTCCTATTGAACTGGAGGACCCATCTACATACATTTGCCACTCTCCTTAGATGCCAACATCATCAAGTTCTGGTGCCTCATGGGTACACTCTACAAGGAGGTCAGCAACTACTTACCCCTTTATAGTTGTTCGGGGGCCACATTGGATGTAGAACTCCCCGAGCTCAATGGACCATTTTGATAATCGTCCAGACATCTCCAACTTCTGAAGAACTTGGCATAAGGGGATATAAGTGAGTAATATAATGAGATGGACTTAGAAATAGGGTCTCAGTTTTGTGGATGTAGTTACCAGTGCAAAGGCTACCTTCTCCATCGTTGGGTACCTTACTTCTGCTCCTCTTAGCATTCGGCTTATGTAGTAGATAGGATGTTGTGTCTTTTCACACTAGCTTACTAGAATCACGTTTGTTGCCTCTCAAGTCACTGTGAGGTATAAGGATAGGGGTTTTCCTTCCACTGGCCTTACTAGAACCGTGGCTTGATGATGTATTCCTTAAATGCCTAAAAGGCATCTTCACACTACGAAGTCCATTCAAGGGCCTTCCTAAGGTCCTTAAAGAAGGGAAGTCACTTGTCACTTGCTTTGGAGATAAATCTATTTAAGGCTGCTACTCTTCCTGCTAGCACCTGGACCTCTTTAATGCTTCGTGGAGGCCTCATATCCATGAGTGTCTTGATTTTTGTTTTGGATTCTCCTCTATCCCTCTTTGGGTCACCATGAAGCCCAAGAATTTCCCTAAGGACACACCAAAGGCACACTAAGCTAGATTCAGCTTCATATTGTACCTTATGAGGGTGTCAAAGGTCTTTTTTAAGTACTCGATGTGTTCCAAGACCTGGAGGCTTTTTACGAGCATATTGTCAGAATATACTTCCATTGAGTGGCCAATGAGGTCCTTGAACATGCAATTTACCAATCTCTGGTAGATGGCCCCTGCATTCTTCAGACCAAATGGCATGATCTGATAACAGTAGGCCCCCTCCTCTGTTATGAAAAAGGTCTTTTCTTGATCTGGTTCATGCATCATGATCTAGTTATACACTAAGAATGCGTCCATAAAGGAAAGTAACTCATACCCTATTGTGGCGTCAACCAAAATGTCAATTTTCAGCAGTGTAATCTTTTGGGCAAGCTTTTATTTTGCACCAGTACCACATTGGATAACCATAGTGGATACTATACTTCCCTAACAAACTTGGCGTCCAAGAGCTAGGCTACTTCCTCCTTTATCATGTGATGTCACTTTGGGGTGAAGCTTCCTCGCTTCTGACGGATTGGTTTGAAGCTTGGACTAACGTTGAGCTTATGCACAATTACATCAGGGTCAATCCCGCTTATATCAGATTGCCTCAGGGTAAAGACGTCCTTGTTGGAGTTAAGGAACTCAATCAATGAAGTGCTCATGCTTTCCTCGAGCATCCTCCCAATGAAAATGACCTATTCATGGGAGTCTCCAATCTAGATGGGTTGCAAGTCTTCTACTGGCCATAGGCATTTTGGTTTCTCTCCATGGTCTAAAGAGTTGACTTGAAGAATTTCTTGCAAAACTACCTTCCCCTCATGGAGGATACATAGCATTCACATGTTGTAACCTGATTTCCATGCACTTCTCCAATTCCTTCCTTGGTTGAGAACCTCATGAGGATGAGATATATTGATGTGCAAAAGAAGCCGTATCGGAGGAGCCCTCCCTTCCAGCACATCTCTCCCATCATAATAAATATAGGGACACTAAGTACGCTGCTAAAGCAGCGTTGGTAATCATGAGAAAACTATTATCCGCAGGTGTAATCATTGTGATAGAAAAGACGTTTCTAACCCCAGGCCAAGACTAAAAGGTCATCCTCCTGACTTGGAGCTGGGGGACAACTGATGATGATGGATTTAAGTTTGGGCCCCCTCTTGAGCCCAAAGCCTCTGATGGGCTCATCAAAGACAAATCAAACTACCCTTCTGAGTGACATCTTCCATATCTGGGCTAAACCACAGCCCTGCTCCATGAAAAGCCCAGGATTGTCCAACCCAGACCAGTGCCCAAGTTGGCACCCAATGAGCTCGATGATAAGCGTTTGCTCAAGAACACAGGCTCGGTACCAAGCGGATTTGATATAAACCCGATCATGCCACATGGATAAGGGACAGGGGGACAATGCCTAACAATTCTAACGAACAAATATTCCCTAGTAGAGAAGGTATTGAATATATTTCGTTTTAAGGATAGTGGATGCAGAAAACATCATGTAATGAAGAGGGGACCACCAAATCAGCCAGAAAATGATGAATTATCGAAACCCTAGTACCAAGGGGTATAAATAGGAGACGAAGTTACTGTAAAAAGAGAGAACGCCATAGGCAACCTAAGAAATTCTTTGTACAAGGCTTCTATCCAAGCCTTCTATAATCGCTACTTTCTTCTTTAACCAATATAGTCTTCAAGGAGTAAGAACCTCCATTATAGTGAATGTAACCTCAATCTTTCGGCTGAGGTAAACTACTTGTATTACTGCATTCACCATTTTTCACACACTAAACACACCCCCACCCACAAACGCACACAAAGTTCCTCCTGGACCTCACTACATCACGGTTCTATAATTAGGTAAATAGATTTCGAGCACCATCAATATTCAAAAATAATACGAGATCTTAGGGAAATTATCGGTCCGGGATTACCAGCAGATGTCTATAGTAATTGAATTCATCAACTCTTGTTTCACCTAGGTATAATCATTAATTCTGGTGCTATCGTCCTTGTGAATAGAGAATTTTGCTCCTGGTGTTTCTTTGGTTAACAAATTAACAAGAATGTTTTATTCTCATCTCCTTCAGTAAACCATTGCTTCCCTCTTTTTTTCTTTTTCCTGTAAAAGCTGGCTTCTTCATCTTTAAGTTTGGTGAACATTGGCGTAATTATTTTCTATTACTGTTACCAACATCAAATTTTTTATTTTTTTTTTCAACATCGCACGCCAACATACGTACAATTATAATTCATATAGTACGCCCTTCATCTCACTTTAGTTAACATAATTCTAAGTAGTGTTATTTTAGACTTCAGAGTTTTCAATTTTGCACCTAAATTGTCCAATTAATGACAGTTGTTTAAATTAAGATGTCTAAAGTAATTGAAGGACAAAAGTGACATTTTTTGGACACTTTAAGGACTTAAAATATATATTGAATTAAATGCCACGTGGCATTTCTCTTATCAATTTTACTGTGCCATGGAAAGTAGGAAGGAAGAAAGAAAAAGTGGAAGGGATAAACTTTTCATTCTTCAAGGAAAAAAAAATTATTTTTTCTCTTTTTTGTTTTATAGTTGAGATGAAAAGTAAAAATGATATATTTTTCATCATTTGGTATTAGATGAAAAATAAAATTAAAGAAAAAATATGCATGCTCAATTTACAATTCTACTCTTACATTAATTTCCAAGTAATTAATTGCAAAGAGTAAAAAAGTCAAATAATCCTTAAAAAAGTCAAATTGTCCTACTTTCCTCTCATTTTCCTCCTATTTTTGAGGGGAAAGCAAATTGTGGGCAGAAGAGAAAAGTTATCTCTCCAATTTTCCTTTCCATCATTCTTTTCTTAGATACCAAACGGTGAAAAGCCTTTTCATCCACCCTATTTTCCACCCACTATTTTTCATCCATCCTACTTTTCTTCCAACCAAACACAGGGTAAGAATTAAAGTGATACAATAGGAAGAAGATGACCGAATACAGAATGCAAAAATGTATTTTGCATTTGGACATATATACCTATATACATATAGATAGCCTTGCCCTACCAGGACAGCAGTTCATCAAATCTCAGAATTCTAAGGTGAAAGGTTGAATGATATGTTATATATCCAGTAATAACAACCTTTGAACTAAATACTAAATTAAAAAAAACTAAATACGATCCTTGATCCAGAAAAATAAATAAATAAATACAATCTCATTCCCCTATATCCTGAAAGATGTAATTCACTACGTCCATGTGGCAAATGCATTACTATTTGCCTACCACTGATGTAATACTGATTGAAGTTTCATCTAAACGAGGCAAGATAGAATGGTGAATTCAAAGGTCGTACTTATGCCCAAGGCTCCCACCTGTAACGGAATGATTCCTAGATCCAAACCCGCTACCTACCAGCACTTGATATCGCTTCAGGTCTAACCACTGGTTCCATGCAAAGGTTAGAACCCAAAATGTATCCTTGCCATCAGTGGTGAGAAACCACTTGCTAACATTTTTCTGGGTCAAAATCAAGTTCAGGATGTTGATGTATATTAAAAAGCCCAATTACCTTCACTGAATATAGCATATCAAACAAACAAAAAGGGCAAGTGCAGAAGACTTCCGCCATTTAGAAAGATCATATGTACATAGTCTTAGCACGAAAAACTCTCAATCATACTCGATTTAAGAATCCCCCGACACCAAACAAATGCAACGTGAACTTGAATCATAAGCCACCTTATATAAGGTTGCTTTAATTAAAGTTAACAACTAGACCTAGAATTTATATAAAACAAAAATGATTGAATATGAATTGCAGACCCAAAAAAAAAATTTGGATCGGTTTGTTATATATTAAGAATGATACAAATTGAAATCTTGCATGTACAGATTTTATGAAACAGAAAACTCTAGAATTAATTCCTACCACATTCCAAAGTTTCTAGCTCTGCAGTTGCATTTTGTGAACTAGATTTTGTGACCGTAGATGTTTCCATCGCTATTGAGAGGTGAACATCGTTTTCTTCCAGCATTCTGAAAAATGCATGAGGTGCCCAACCTGCATGTTCCAAAAGATAAGAGAGAATTTTAAAGATAAATTAACATTAGATGCATCAAAACAAACCCCAACTCGAAAATCGGGGATATCAAACATAAATTAAGGAAGCATGGCTCACTATCAACAATTCAATATCGGAAATACAATATTTTGATGTGTTTCAATATGTTTTCAATCAATATTTCAAAAATATATTTCTTATTTTTTTCTTTGTTTTCATTTTATTTCCAAAATATAATTGAAACGTTTTCGAAATAACCTACACTACGAAATTATAAACCGAAATAAAAATTTGGTCCTTTGACTACAAGCAGCCTAGTTTCTGCACTCAAAATTTCGAAATAAATTGCTTGAAAAAATAGTCACGGAGTAAAACCAAGTGTTACTAGGCAACATGTATTGCGTCAAAAAAAGGAGAAACAGAAAAAATTCCTTGCCTGTCATTTCAGCCACTATATGCATTCATAATACAGAAAGAATTTGAACTTGACACTTAAAAAGAGTAAAAAATGTTTTCAATCAGGCCGTGCTTTAAAGTGGTTAGATTAGTAGATTTAGCTTAATAAGGTACCCTTTTTTTTTTTTGGTCAAACATATAAAAATAAGATACCATTTGGTAACAGTTTTTTTATAGTACTTTCAATACTTTTTTGGCTTTTTTAAAGGCTTTTTACAGGTAGTGTTTGTTTTTGCATTTTTGTTTGTTGGGTTTTCCTTGTCGAGGCTTAGTTCTTCTAACCATAATCACATTTATAATAATTACTATTTATAATAATATACTATACATGTATATTAAGATTACAATTCATGTATTAAAATGTATCTAAATCACTTTTACAAAATAGTAATTAAATATGATCTTATTTTTAGACAAAATCATTTTTCATTTTAAAAAGTCGATTTAGAAAAGTATTATGAAATAGTACCTAAAATTTTGAAAAAGAGATTATCAATATCTTCATACTGCTTCAAACGGGTTACACAGAAAAAAAAAAAAAAAACAGAAGAAAACATAAACGACTTGGTTGCCTGCTCTGGCTACCTTTGTTCTTTGCAAACAAATTACAACATGCAGTTTATGAAACAGGAGTGCTTCAGATTTCTGTATGGTCTTTTTAGATACAGAGAAATGTGTGTCATAATCAAACAATGATAATTACCCTACTAAAACTTTTCGTATCCATATGATGAACCATAATAGGACATCACATTGCGTAGCCTTGTATCAGTTTAAGAAACATGAATCGTGCAAACATATTGTCACATTCAATTTTCTCTCTACCCTCCCTCTCGCCCTCTCTCCATCTCTCAGTCGCACTCTCCTGGGAGAGAAGATCCCTCTCCGTCATTTGATCCATTTTTAACCGATCATTAAAGAAAAATGGAAACAAACATAGTTATGAACCATAAATAACAGAAAAAAAAAAAAAACACAACAAAGACAATTAAAATAACCAAGCCACCTCAATTTCTTTGTGTATCCCCTATGTAAGCAAATAATTTCTTGAAGCAAAAACCTGAATAAGAAATTCACTACCACCCAAAATTTTTGTAAGCTTATACCCACATTTGGATCAGGTGTATACTCTTTCATACCAATTTAGAAGAGGTTGTATATAACTCATGAACTGTTTGTATATAACTCATGAACTGTTAACTAGAGTTCAAGAAGTTAGTAACAATTTCATGGAGCAGGAATTATACTGCTGTTCATAGTAAGCATGAACAGGTGAAACTATGTAACTAACCATTTTCGTGATGTGGTAATGGAAAGAACTGCAAGTAGCATAATGTAGAAACAGCCGATCCTGCATTGAAATGGCACCTGATCAGACAGATATATTACATAATACAAATTCCAACAAAATAAATAAATAATCCATCAAAAATTCATTTTGACAGAACGGACCTATGAGGGCTCCAGCGAATACATCTGTCCAATGATGCCAATAGTCATCCACACGAGAAATTCCAATGAGTGCAGCAAAAAGATATGGGAGGATAACAATACAGAGTTTTGCAGCATGGCCCCTACGATCAAACACTTGAATTTTCCCTAATAAATACCACCCAAGGAATCCAAGACCAGCAAAGGACCCTGCTCATTGACAATGTAAAACCCCAGTAAGCCCATAGTTCGATTGTTAAGAACCCAAGTAAACAATAGAACCATGAACATGTTTGAAAATTTAATCAAATGTAACCATAAACTCTAATACCCTCAATATAAAAGTAAAAAGGAAATTGAAAAATGTAAAAGCACAGTTAAGACCTATATTAACCACTCCATGGGAATACCAACATGCTCAATCAACATTATAAAGGTGGTACTTACAACCTGCATGATCATCTGGCTCTAATAACTATCAATACTTACATGAAGTGTGCCCACTTGGGAAGCTTTTGTATCCTTCCTTTATGATTCTCTTCTCCCCAGTGCACAGAACATTGCCATCAAGGGGATTGAATGCCTGGACATGCACAGGACAACCTCGTTAGGCCAGTATAACACATCTCTTTAAGCAAAGTTAGTTCCTAAAATACTGTTGAGAAATGGAGAATAGATGAAGAGATAACTATAAAATCTTAAAGATGTACAAACCGGTATTCCATTGGGAAAACATCTCCAAAAGAAGTTTGGTCGTGGCCGACCGACTGCATCTTTAATTGAATCCGTGATAACTGCAGTTACCAGGACAGAGTATAGAATACCTGCAAATTTGCACAAGTAATCATTTCAGTAGATATCACAATGTACAAACAAATGGCAGACAAGTATTACTCTTCAGTAGCTCAAAAAGAGCCTTACCCAATACAGCATGGTGCAAATCATAGACATCCCTTCTGTAATTATAATAAATCAGAAATATGGTGCAGGGCAAAAGAATTGCAAAGATCTGTCAAAGCAAAAACGAACTTTAAAACTCAGAATAAGAATGAGCTTTCACTGAGTGAATCAATTTTGATGTGAAAGTATCGATCAGAGTATTAGCTATCATTAATAAAATCACAATCATTGAAATCAGATGCATACTGGAACAGCCCACATAGGCACAGTATCTGTCTTGAAAGGGTATTTCAGATCTGTCATCATCCCTTCCCCGACATATCGATGAAAAGGTTCTACTGCATTCAAACAACCATCGATGGCAACAAGGAGCAGGAGAATTAGCCAGTCATGCATATGCTCTCTTGCCAACTTGGCTCCATGGGATTTAATAGTGTGCCCTCCCAACTGAATCTCTGGCATTTTGATATATTATTCTACAAAAAAAGGGTAATTGGAATAATACCACCAACCGAAAAGACTATAAAGAATAATTTAAATTTAAATATACAATGTGACTGCCTTGTTCCCCATGTTATAAGCATGATACCAAATAAAGATTGTTCTGCCATAGATAATGAACATCACCTTCATCCAACCACACACTTAAACCTGTTACCATGTAGTCAGACACATTTCTTTCATTGTATCTGTTGCATGGTACAAACTGACTACTTACACCAAACCATGGTCGAATAATAAAGATAAAGTATCTGCTCTAGGAATAGGACTAACAATCATTTATTTCGAAATACTGCATAACAGTTGGTCACTCATAGGACAACTTCTAAAGCTTTGAAGCCATACAACCCCAATCCTCCAGCCAACACCACTACTTACCATACACGCAAAGTTCAAAATAGAAGGTTTTGTAAACTAAAAATTGAGGATATTCTGTGAATTCTCAGCAATTCCTACAGGTAAAATCAATTCATACTCAAAACAAACATATACACTAAAACTAAACTAAAAATGAATTCATAGTCGCTTCCTTCTTCCCCGTGTAATAAACATAAACATGATACCAACTAAATACAACCCCCAACCTCCAGCCAACACCCCAGCTCACCATACACACACAAACCGAAAATTCAAAATAGGAAGTGTTGTAAACTGAAATTTTGGGATTATTTTCTGTGAATTTTTAACAAATCTTACATGTAATGTTATCGTCTATTCAAAAAGATACATGTATACTAAAACCAAATGCATGCTAAAACAATAAGAATGCCGAATCTATAAAATATGGCATACTTCGTAAACAAGAACTCATCTAAATTCTATGATTTTGACAAAAATTGCTCCGCAATTTGTTTAAAATCTCAAAAAAGAAGAACAATCCCCAATCAATTCAAATCAGATATTGCAGAACATTTCTGACCAGAACTCCTAATCCGAAAACCCAATTTTCCGTAGCTGATAGACCATTAATATAGCAACCTAGTCTTAAAACTGTTGGAACTAGTGGGTGGCTCATTTCCATTGTAAATTTGGTAGAGGAGATTTATTAGGACCGAGTGTCAAACTTGGTTTACTAGTTGGACTAGAATTATACTTATTAAGTAGTGCCTGTAAATCTTGTGAAAAGCAGTCGATCCAATGAACATAGGTAGAATTTTTATCGAACCACATAAATCTTGTATTCTTGTTTGTGATTATTTTCGTTCTTCATTATTCATTGCATTGTACGTCCACAAGAGAAACTATAAAAGAAACCCCAGATAATTTTATTAACTCATCTAACTGCCATAAGAATCAACAACCTAATGTGGTTTGTTAAGATATCAGGGTACAATCTCTCGGGACAAGAGATGAATGGAGTCAACTCCAGATGTGATCAGTAAGTGCATTTCGAAATACCTAATTTGAATTAAAAAGCTATCAATAGAATCAAAATATAAATGGATGTGTTGCTCCATCAAGGGCCTGGAATATAAGAGATTAACTTGCTTGAAAAACTGGAAAAGCAGATAATAATCAATGCAATGAAATTTCAATATCATTAACCTCAACAAAGTGTATTCTAAACCAAAAAAGAAGACAATTGGCACGAAGAAAATATGAGAGACCAAACTTATACTGCATGAAATGTGTAGTAAATTGAATGAAACACTTATGTACCTGTGTAATAAATTGAATGAAAAACATACAGAATTACAGATGATGCATACAAGACGTGCATGCAGACAGAGAGAGAGAGAGGGGCAAACGTACTGTTGGATGTACAAAATGACCAGAAGAATCCAGGGGAATGAGAGAGTTGGAGGAGACAACGAACCCAGACCATGTTAAGGGGGCGGGGGACGGACAGAGAGAGGGAGAGGGAGAGAGAGAATTTGCGCGGGGTTAGGAAGGCCCAGAATAGAATATCCAATAAACATTAGTGGTCGTGTGGACATTAGAAGCGATGGCTATGGCATCTAAACTCTTTCATGCGCCTAAGATAGTCACTCCCAACGAGAGAGAAAGAGAGAGAGAGAGAGTGCACAACAAACTAATGACTTTAGTTTGTGTCCACGCACCATTACTGAATTCATTGTAATAGTTGAATTAAAGTAAGGTTTAATGCTAAATGGGATTTATTGTAAGTCCAATAATAATAGGAATGGTTTGGATGTGATGTTATTCAAGAATCCACGATAATTCTGATTAGAGAGATAAAATTTAAGATTAAAGATGCGTTTTGTAACGTTTTCGTTATTATATTTTTTTTATTAAAAAAAAATTTTGTTTTACTTTTGATAAAAATTAAAAATATAAAATATATTTGACAATCATTTAACATAAAAATAAAAATAAAAAATATATTTAGTATTATATCCAAAATTCATCACCCAGCACCACCTACCAGCACCAAACTCCTATCATCACTGAAACCCATTCCCACGACCCTTGCCCTGAAATTCACCACCATCCCTTGAAATTCACCCCCTGTAACCCCGAAACCCAGCACTACCACCACCCAACCCCACCACCATCATCGAAACCCACCCTCATAAACTTCTCTGTGAAACTCATCGCCTACTGCCCAAAATACACCACCACCCAACCCCACCACTACCGAAACTCACTCCCGCAAAGCCACAACCCCGAAACCCACCACCACCACTAAAATCCACCCTCATCCCCGAAACCCAACACCAAAACCAAACAAACCCCAACACCCAGCCATCCAATACCAAACCAAGCAAAATCCACCATCATCAACCATTCAACCACCACCAAAGAAGATGAGTTTTCGCAAAGAAGACGAGAGAGATGGGAGACAGCTCTTCGCAGAGAGAGAGAAAAAGTTGGGTGAGGAGTAGTAGGTTGAAGAGAGACCCCATTTTATACTTCTAAACAAAAGTCCTAAATTTTGGTGTTAAAAAGATTCGAAAGTAAGATCTTATTAAAGGATAGGATTAAAGTTACAACTACGCAAAAAAAAAAATTAGGACTAAGCAAAAAAACCCTATGATCAAGAGAGTCTATGGTCGATCATAGACTTTTCTTGAACATTAATAATTTTTTCTTTCAAATGTGTAATTTTACCAAAAAAAATCTGTAACCAGCAGTACAATATTGAATTTTTTTTTTTTGGTAACATGGAGTTTCCTTTCATAAGACTATATCAATAGAACCAAAATTTATGTAAATTTTACGTATTATGAATTTTTTTAAATAATATTATAATTAAACAAACATTCTTTATTTGTGTAAAAGTGTGTTTTAGATATATGTATTTGTTTATTATTAAAATAAGTAAGATAGATTGATTGCATGGATTTTTCTTAGATTGAAGGTGAAACTATAAAATAACAATATAATACACCTACGCTGCATTATAATACCATCTCTCTGGATAGTTTTAAAATTAGTTTAATAGTACAGATAGATTGTATTAGAATTATCCGCAAGAGATACTTATCTAACTAATCTCATAAATAATACAAATTGATTTTTTACATTCAATTGTAATTTAAACCATATTAAAGTGTTTTCATTTAATATGACTCTTTAATACCCCTTGTAATGCAACAACCAAAAGACCATGTAATAGATTAGGGACATGTTTGTTTCGAGTATAAAATTTTTGTGGTATAAGGTTTTATATTCATTCCACTATTATCCAATAGTATATTATATACGGTGTTAAACTATAATCTCATCATTCTCCTTGTTTGTTTATCACAAATATTATCTGTGTAATACCTATTTAAAAAAATTAACAATTGCGGCTAACTAATGTAAAAGATAATTTTAACCTTTAAAAAGTCAAAAATTGCGGTTAGGCTTTTATATGAGAATTGTACCGGAGGGCATTTCGGTCTTTTTAGTTTATAATACATATACCAAGAATATAATATCACCCCCTAGGTGGTATTCATTAAGACCTTCTACAAGATATTATGGTTATTGTTCATAGCGGGTCGGTATTACGACCCGAAAAATAGTACTGACTATAAATGTCAATCAAACAACGTATAAGATGGGTCTCACGTATTATATTTTCCTAATACCACCTCCTTATACCACTTTAATACTCAAAACAAACGGCCCTTAGGTATACAAATTATATCAATAAATTAAATTTAAATTGCATTATTACAATATCTAACTCAACATGACACATGACACTCTTTCTATTGTGAAATGTTGGAAATTATTTTTAAAAGAATGTTACTTTGGTCTAATTTCTTGACCTAATCACTTATTATTATTTGATTAATAATGAATCTCAGTATCCTTTAGGACCCAATACTAATTTTATTATTATGATAGATTAGACCAATAAATAATGTCAATAAATTTGATTCAAAATAATATTATTGGTGCTTCAAGCAAATGGGCCTTTTTTTTCTGTATTTTCTGTTGTCCGCTTCCTTAGTTTTATGCTTCGTATTCTGACATTTTTTTTATGTACACAGCAAATGTAGTTCTTGAGGACCCATGTTGCATATTCTTCAGACTGAAGTTTGGAGGATCATTGCCTTCTATTTGGAGAATGTGTGCAAAACTTAAAGCATCAAGCATGGACTGTGGAAAGCTGACAGGAAGCTGCTTTTCTTGTGAAAACTAATGAAATGCAATTTGAAGATAAAAGGCGGATATTTGTAAATGACATTCCTATATTTTACTATATTTGAGCGAATTTACACCGAGCTCGTTTGTTGCCGTATTAGAAATGGATATTGTTTTTGTTTAATACGATACAAGAAATGAGGCTTCATCTGTCGTGATTATTTTTTCTAAAAATTTAACTAAGAAGAGTGACAGAGCACAGTATGAAGGAGCATTGCAAAGCTAAATCAAGAAGCCACAGCAGTAGGTCACCATTGCCAGTGATAAGATGACTGATGACTTTCTATATATAATCACCTTATCTTTGCTTTCAAAACACAAGAGAAAAAATGTTTATCCATGATATCTATAATCGTTGGGGTTGAAATCTTGTGAGATTTCAAATCAGTCCCTAAACTGTCACAAAAAGTTCTACCTGACGCAGACTGAGATTGAAAAATTCTAGATTCATCTTCATTTAAATATTTTCTGAATAGGATAATTGACTTGTGCAGGGACTATATGTGGGCAAAGGTGTGCTCTAGGATTCCCACACTGAAGACTAGGAAGAGATAAATTATCCTTTAAGTCATCAAATGAAAAGAACAATCACCAAGTATCATCTGAATATATACCACCATCTCCAAGACACCATCAATTTATCAACCCTGTTTGTGTTGCATCTTGCGAGTTGTGATATTTAAATCTCCATTGTCATCACAATAAGAGAAAAGTGTCCTTGTTCTATCAAAGGAAAATAATATCCTAGAAATTAGAGATGTCATACAAGATGACTCTACATTCAGTAAGGTTTTGGTTTACATCTTGCTTTTGTTTACACTTCATGCTCTTTTGTTTATGCTAAAATTCTGTGGATTCTACTTACCAGGGAAAAAAATCGGTTGATTCTAATTTTGAATCATGGAATTGTAAGATTGTTTACTTTAATTTACAATTGTGATGGTAACTCTTGGATTCACAACAGAACTTACTATTCTAACCTGCTATTTATAGACCAGGGTTGCCTGCATCTTATTCCAGGCCTTCTTGATGGGAAAACCTCCTGGTGACAATTGAGAATCTTTTGGACCTGAATACTTTATGCAGATTATATTTTTAGCAGAAAAATTAAGGCTGTGTGATTCAAATTCTTGTAAAACATGATAGAGTATTTATTAGAGTTTAGAACTCTTGCCCTTCAAAGAATAATAATGTGTGATGCTTTACAACTGACTGAGAAGATGAAGCAGGGGACCTTTATTCTTTCTTGTCAAATTAAAAGCACACCATTCTCTCGTAATATTTAGTACTGCAATGATAAACAAGTCACAAAAAGAATTTTAAACAGCTTTCTTTATTCAATAAAACTAGTACACATACTGAGTAAACAACAACCATTCAGAGGATTCTTTTATCAAGTAAACCTATAATTAAGCTCCTTCATTACCTTGACAAATAGACTTAAACACTTATGCAGAAGACAGTGACAAGTTTCTTCTAATATATCAATCAGAGTTTAAGACCTGCTAACTATCACTGCATGAGAACGATTATCCCCGACTTATAATTGGTGTGAGCTTCTGATCTGATGTTCAGTGTTATCTGCAGCTACTTGTGCTGAAGCCTGGGATAGCAACACTGCTGATGCTGGGGTCATGGTTTGGTACTGAGGCGGCAATGGAGCAGCGGCATGCTGAGCATAATACATTTGATCATGTGAAGGATGAGCATATTCAGAACCATAATCAGAAGTGGTAGCAGAAGCAACAGCAATGGACTGTGATGGATGAGGCATTTGAGAAAGACCAACATATTGTTTCTGATATTGCTGAGACGAAACTTGAACCATTGTTGGAGTTGCAGTACCAGCTGTTCTGTATAAATTTGCATCCATTTCAAGCATTGTTGGCGTAGTTGTCTTTGGAGGGTAAATGGGTGGATTGGTTTCATTGTAAGCTGCAAAAGAAGCCGGATTTGGTGGGTTTAATGGCCGAGTTGAAGCCACTGCAGTAGCATCTGATATATTGGATTGCACAGTCATGTTGTAAGGTTGAGTCTGGGAGACAGGAAATAAGTACACTGGATACTGTTGACTCATCGGTTGATAAAGAGGCTGCTGTGAAGGGGGAGCATACACTTGGTAGTAAGACGACATTGGCATGGGACCTGTGGCAGGGTGATGAACATAATGTGCGCTCGAGTGAACAAATTGTTGTTGTTTTTGTTGCTGATTGTGCTGTGGAGGTAGGAAGTACACAGGATCCTGAACTTGCTGAATCTGGATTTGAGAGTTCAGATCTGAAATATTCTCACTGGAAGTAATTCGGCCAGCAGGAGCATTGTTTTCCCAGGTTGCAATAAGAGTTGGGTCTTGATAAATTGTGTGTTTTGAGAGAGTTGTTGTTGCTGATGCAATACTGCTATCACTGCAAAAAGAATTCAATCAGAAATACATTTCAAAATCATATTAGGTCTCCCAGGACTTTAAAATAACTTCAACAGATTATCGTAAGAAAAATTCCTCTGGATTAGCATGGAAAGTGGCAGAATAGAACTTGAATTTTGTATAACAGAAAAATGATCAGACAAATTAAGATCAAAATCTGATTGTTGACAGTTAATAGTTTATTGTGGCAACACTGAACATGGATCCATGCACGCCCAACAATTCTAGACACAACCCATAAACCCGATAGGAAATCGACACAAAGTTAGTTGTTTGGGTTTAGTCCAACGAGTTTAAATGATAAACGGGTAGACCCAATACATAAATTAGTGGACAAAAACTCAACCAAACGCGAAGACAATAAGATCCCAAAGTCGAGAGGAAGCCAATTATACATAATAATAAGACTTAGAAACACGACTCTACCAATTGACAACCCCTGTACCATGTGCCAAGAAAATACAATAGCTGTATCTAACATCCGTAATACCTCACCTAAATTAAAGATAAATCACAGCTAATGACTAGTTTTGAAGCAATTGAAACCTAAGTTGCAGATAGGCAGAGGAAATTCAAAGGAAACAAAATTGTGCTTTCACTAATTTTCTAGGAACTATCAGTTGAAAATTGGAGCTCAACCAACTCATGTAGTACTTGCAGGGCCTTACTGAGTGGAGCAATTGGACCTTCCATGACATAAACATTAGTATTCGATTTCCTTTCTTTTCCAACGTTTCATTAGCAGTCAATTGTGACAACTTAGGTGACGTTTCATAACGGTTATGGTTTTTAAGTTTCAAAAAATGAAAAGAGAAACGGTTTTGGTACCTGGCCACCGAATCAGGTGAAGGCAAACTGCAACCTCCACCATGTTTTGAATCAGGTGATGGAAAACTATAAGGATCAGCACCAAGCTTTCTCTGTTGCGGCTGCAGTGGCAATGGCGGCTTCCGGAAAGCACCTGGTGCCCCGTGATCCGACCTCTCATCATCCGAAAATACCCGACTCGGACGATCATCAGAAACAACTGTTGGATCCACCGTTGCACCACCAACAACAGTGGGAAGTGGAGGAGGAGGAGCAGACATCATAACAAACACATCATCTTGCTTTTGAATTGTTGCAGCAACACTCGTCTGTGAGAACTGTTCATCTAAGCCAACCATCTGATGTTGCACCATAGCACCACCTTCCTCAACCCGAACCTTAATAGGAGGCAGATTCGACATTGAAGGGGACGAAGAACTTGACCCGAACGATGAACTTGTTTCCACCATTGTCGAATCAGGCATGTTTATATGCATATGATCAGACACATTCTTTACTTCCTTGCCATCTAAAGACTCAATCTTGGCCTCTCCCTCCATTTCTCTACAAGATTCATTATTCGCATTCCCATCAAATTCTAACAAGGTATCAATGGCGGCAGAATCAGACACTCCTCTAGGGAGCAAACCAGCATCATTAAGAGCATCGACAAACCATGTCTCCGACTTGACGTCGTCAAGGAGAGAACCCATTGAGGCTGCAGTCTCAGGCTTGGCAAGAAAGAGAAACAAGCGAAGGCGAGAAGGTTTCAATGGCGAAGTTGAGGTTGTGCGGTCATACTCTTCAATCATGTTCTCTAAGTCCTCATCAGTGGAGACTGATATGAGGGAGTCGAGGTCTTCGTTGGGGAGTTGGTACTTGAGAGTAAACTGGCGGCCATTGAGGAGGGTGCAAGAGAGGCGAGAGGAGAGAGATAAGAGAGATGAGTGGCGGTCCAGGGCCACGATGCGAGTGTCACCGCCTACGTAGCTGAGGGACTTGTCGTGAGGACGAGGGATGATGTGTCCCCCATAGCTGCACATTAGGCGCAACTTGGCACCTGGGACGGGTGGTAGAGGCTCATCCCAGGTGTCATTTTGGTGGGAGCGAGGGGAGGAGTTGGTTGAATCGGGGCAGCTGAGATGGGTGGTAATGGCGGTGGCAGTAGTGGTGGCTACTGCTGGGATGGGGTTGGGAACAGTTGGTGGATGGGGTGGAAGAGGTGGTGGATCCATTGGCAGAGGGGCTTTGACTTTTGGTAGAGATTTGGAGCTAAAAAAGTGTGTATAGCGAGTGTGATGCTTAAGTTACTGTTAGACAAAGACTAAATAATTGTCTTGAACTTGGGAAGAAAACACAGGCTCTATATTTCACAGAAGAAGTATGATGCGATCCACCAATCTCCATTCATAACAAAGCAAAGGATAAATTAAAAATAATAATAATAAATAAAACTGCCTTATCAGTTTATGGTGTATGTTTAATGTAGTGAGCAGTTAATAAGACAGAAAAATAACCAAAGCAGAGAATGCATATAATGAGTCCCCTTTTTGGTAACAAAATTTCTATCTACTTTCACGAGAGCAGTTATTCTTCGAGTACTATAATAGGTTTAGAACTTGTTATATTGGCAACAATTGAGATTACGCTCCGTTCTATTGCATTGTCGTCCAGTTAGCCCCTTTTCATTGCGCTGTCCACGGATTATTGGATTCTTAGGCATAATGAACATCAACTATCCAACGTTTTCAATGTATTTGCTATAGGGTTTCTCTTTAGAAAATCTTTTATGCAACTTTTTTTTCATGGGAACAAGCAAATTAATGGCTTAGACTTGGGCCACACACGTGAGGTAAGAGTGGTACTCGTATAGCTAAGCTGTGCACATGAATGTCACCGGAAGAAAGGGGGGCGAGTCAAGTTCTTGTAATTTGATATTGCATTGTTATTTGTGTCTGTGTTTATAACTCATGGAGATCAGTGGCGGGTCATTAAAGCAATCCTCACTTCTATGGGACCTTTTTGCTTTGTGCTTCCTTAAGATTTGCGAAGTTTGTAATACCAGTGCAGTGTAGAAACCCAAGAGAGAGAATTTTGCAGGGAAGGGTGCAGAATGAATAGGAATGATAAATCATCCCTTTATGCATCCACCCAGTTGTGCAATTCAAGTGGATTCTAATCACCGGGGACCAAATAAGAAAATTGAGTCAGGGGTGTAGCAAATCTGGGGACCAAATGATGATTATGTTGACAATTTCTTTCTTAAAACTTTTTTTTTTTTTTTGTCATTTTTTCAAGTGACATTGGCACAGAGGTGAACTTTATGAAATCGAGTCATGGAAATAACTTTTTCTTCTGCATGGTAAGATTTTGTTGCGTCAGGAACCTCATACATTATTATTATGTTATTTATCTACTTAGGTCTCTATCGTTTTCGCTTTTTTATATGAAAAATCTGCAAAATACTTTGTTTTTATCGGTGTTTTTATTGAACTAGATTTAACCAACTCTCTATTTTCTGTCATGCCCATAGTGTTCTGACTGTGTATGACGACGGTGGCTGACGTTTCTTTCTTTGTTTGATTTTGAGAGAAAAATGTAATGATATCACCGTTATATTGAATATCTACATAATAAAATATAATACAATTTAAATTTTAAAAGATAAACAAAATAACTTTCACTTTTTTTAATTGAGATCTCTTTAAATTTTACTTTAAAGTTAATCCGACGGCTAATATGAACATCCCAAATTTAATAGGAAAAATAGTCTCCTAAGAATATGTATTAGATAACTTTTTAAAAGTGTTTATAGAACTTATAACTTCTCATAAGTATTTTAAAAAAAAATAGTGTTTAGAACCGCTTCAACACCACCACCCCCCATCACCGCCCCACCACCTTCACCACTACCACCATCGTTGTCACCTCACTACCATAACTACCCCCCCTCACCACCATCAGCCCCACCACTACCATCTTTGCCACAACAACCATCATCACCGTCGTCACTGTCACTACCACCACCACTGACGCCACCCTACCACCACCATTCCTTCTGCCACCCTACCACCATCACCACCACCAACCCCACTGTCCCACTATCATCCTCACCATCATCACCACCACCACCACTTCCTTCACCCTCATCGCCCTACTACTACCACCACTCCACCATCACCTTTGTCAAACAACCACCAACAGCACTAGGGGTGTCAATCGTGTCGTGTCGTACCAGTTTTGTATCGTGTCACTTTCGGTCGTGTTATTTTCATGTTGTATTATTTTCGGTACGTGTCAGGTTCGTGTCAATATTCGTGTTAATAAAAAATTATTTAATTTGACAATAACTAATATAATACTATTTAAAAAATTATAAAATTCTTATTTTATATTTTACAATACTCATTAAATAATTATTTTCTATCTATAGTACTCATTAACCGTGTTATTCGTGTCGAACCTTAATTTTACTCATTTATTACTCGTATTAACTAATTGTGTTATTTTCGAATTTGTGTCGAGTTCGTGTTCGAGTCAAAAATTGACATCCCTAACCATCACTAACGCCCCACCACCACCACCGTTGTCGTCATTATCACTGTCGTCTCCCCACCACCCCCACAGCCCCACCATCATCATCTCCACTGCTACCACCACCTCCACTTTACTATCACTGTCATTGTCCCACTATCACCCTTACCACCACCGCCCCACGACCATCACCACTACCACCATCGCCACCGCCCCACGACCATCACCACTAACACCATCGCCACCGCCACCATCATCACCACCACCACCACCACTGCCCCCCACCACCATCGCTACCCACCACTGATTGTTATCATTGTCGTCCGTAAATATAAGTATTACCACCGTCATCCCACTACCACTGTTGCCCACCGTCAGCACCCGCCACCATCATTATCATCATCTTATTTTTATATTTATTATTACTACCATCATCATCCCACTACCACTGTCTCCTACCGTCAGCACTTACCATCATCATTGTTGTCCACCATCACCCACCCCTACTATACCTACCACTATCACCCATCATCGTCCACCATTGTCGTCACCCACTGTTACCCATCCCCACCACACCTACCACCACCGTCATTCACCACCACCCATCAGATTGTCGTTTAAAAGCACCTGTCGTCACCCACCACCACCATCGTCATCGCCCACCACCACCATCGTCACCCCACCACTACCAACCACCATCACTCGTCGCCCATCACCGCCGCCATCGTCATTCATGGCTGCCACTATCACCATCGTCACTCAAAATTCACCATCATCATCATCATTGCCACCCATCACCATCTCCCACCTCCCCCACTACCGCCCACCACCACTATCACCGTTCACCTCCATTACAACCGATGCTGAAATTCTTTTCTTTCATCTCTATATTTGTGATTTAAGTTTGGGTGTGAATACAAATATGTTTATTGTTAATTATTTTTTTATTACTTTGTACCTTCAAGCACGGACAATAATTAGTCTATATAATAAAACACATATGAAATTGAATTTATCCCTTATAAATTTTCCCCATAAAATCATCATCACTCATTTCTATCACATATTCAATCATTTAATATTTGATTAATTTATAGTTTAACATAATTTTTATTTCAGATATTATCCATACACGATAGTATACATATGTTGAGAAAATTTTATCGAATTATGTATTTTGAAAAAATTTTGTCAATATTTTTAAGAAAATAATGAGTAAAAATAAATTTTGAATGATATAATCAAATAAATGAAAGAAAGAAAAATTATTATTTAATATAGTGAGATCGATTTTTTGGACTTCAATTTTATGTTATATTGTGCCTTCAGGCACGGGTTATAACTAATTTACTAATGTTTTCTCTTTTGGTATTCGATGTCGACTCCAATACCTCAATCCTTCCTCTCATCACATAATTTATATAATAAAGTATCTTACAATTTAAATTTCAAAAGATAAACAAAATAATTTTTATTTTTCGCGGTTCAGATTGCTTTAAATTTTACTTGAAAGTTAATCTAACGGCTAATATTAACACTCTAAATTTTAAAGGAAAAATAGGTCCTCTAAGGGTGTGCTTGGAATGACTTTTTAAAAGTACTTTTAGAAATTATTTCTTATAAATATTTAAAAAAAAAAATATTTGAAACCGTCTCACCACTACCTCTACAACCACCATCCCCACCCCCACCACCACTACCTCTACCACCACCACCACCGCCACCACCACCACTATCACTGTCACCACCATTACCACCGCTGCCACCACCACCACCACCACCGTCGTCGTCGCCACTACCACCACTACTGCCACCACGGTCATTGTCACCCACCACAACCATCATCATCTCCTAACACCACCACTGTCGCCCACCACCTCTCATCCCCAGTACAACTGATGCTTAAATTCATTTATCTTTCCTATATGTTTGTGAGTTGATTTTGGATATGAATATAAATATGTTTATTGTTTACCATTTTTTATTACTGTGTCTTTAAACACATGCAACAACTAATTTATATAATAAAGTAACTTACAATTCAAATTTCAAAAGATAAACAAAATAACTTTTACTATTTGCAGTTAAGATCACTTTAAATTTTACTTTAAAATTAATCTAACGGCTAATATTAACACCCTATATTTAATAAGAAAAATAGACTCTTAAGGGTGTGTTTGGAGTGACTTTTTAAAAGTACTTTTAGAAATTATTTCTCATAAATATTTTTTTTTTAAAATAGTGGTCGAAACCGTCTCACCACCATCGCCACCGCCACCTCTGCCGTCGCCGCCACCAACACCACCATCACTGCCGTCGCCGCCACCCCCACCCTCACCCTCACCATTGCCACCACCACCACAGTCATTACCAATTATCACAATCATCACCGTCTCCTACCACCACCACCACTATCGTCCACCACCTCTCACCCCTCACTATAAATTGATGCTTAAATTATTTTATTTCTTCTCTATGTTTGTAATTTAATTTTGAATATGAATACAAATATATTTATTGTTTACCCTTTTTTATTACTGTGTGCCTTCAGGCATTGGCAATAACTAGTTATTTAATATCATCCCATAACAGACTGATTTGAAAGTGAAATAAATTCTATCAATCACAGATTTGTGTTTCCACGTCCATTCTGTTAAATTCTTTCTCCATCAATGTAGAGAGAAAACGCAACTTGTAACTTTCAAAACAAAACAAATAAATGAAGCTTTTGAATCTAAATCAATACCACCAACCTTCAAGACCAGACCGTTGTTTTTTGAAACTGTAAATTAAGTCTTGTAAGTTCAATAAGGAATCAGAGAAAAAATATTTCCAGAGAGAATCAGTGTTGGAATGATTCTCTTGTCGCAGCACTTTAACCAGAAAACTTGAATCAAAAGGAGACCCCCCCAAGTTATAAAATTCAGTTGTTATCAATGTAACAAATACTGATTGAGAATATTTTTGTTAATTCAAAATTAATACGATGAAATAATTCTCTAATCAAACAACCGATTAAATTAAATAACTTTTATCTAATGTTTATATTGTATATTATCAAACACTAGATAAAATTACGTATTATTCTAATATCATATTTAATCTTATCTTTAACTCATCTATATTGTATTAAACTGTATTATTTTATCTAATCCATTCATTTTTAATACGACAATCAAACGAGTCCTTTAACTTTTTTGGGAAGTAGAGTGCCTTAGAATTATATCGTTAGTGTTAGTGTTAGAAGTGTCTATGGGTCTGGTTGGCCCACGGGACCATTACTCAGTCCAAAAAATAGATCCAAAATTTAATAAGACCAATAATTGCCCACTTGAACCTAAGCCCAACCCCAAGTCAAAGTCCAAGTACAATATCCTTAAAGAGAGAGTTTGAGTCTACCCCGGATCCCATTAGCCATTTGTAAAAAGCCCGGCCACCCACTTTGTTTGAAAAAAAAAATTTGAATAAACACACATGTATTAAGCATGCATTGTATGTTTCCATGTTCTCATGTAAACAAACACGAGCTTCTCCAACAGATACTTCAAATGAATAAAATAGTTAAAATTTAGCTAATCAAAATCAAAAATCATATTCTAACAGATTATGTTCACATATTATAAAATAGATTTTTGCTATAGTGATACTCTATCTAAATATAGAGTATCGTTGTAGCCACTTGAAAATATAATTTATATTATTTTTTTCTCTCTTCCTCTCCTTTCTTTCATTCTCTTTCATTCTCCCTTTCACTATTCTCAAAAAAAATAATACAAAAGGAATGAGAAATAATGTTTAAAAGGAGTAGTTAAAAATATAAAAAATATGTTAGAGTGTGTATTAAAAAAGTGAGTAGTTAAAATAGAAAATATTATTTTTTTGAGTAGATAAAATGCATTTTGTTGTTGGAGATGCTCTAAAAGGTAGAGTTGTACAAATAATAAATAGGTAGGCAACCATCAACCAAATTATGATGTATTCATCCTATTGTGATACAATTTCTCCTTTATTTACAAATAAATTTATGCATTATTTACTTTTTGTTCATTTCCACTTTATTATTAATTCAAAAATATAATTTATAAAAATATTAATTTATAAAAATTTTAAATAAAAATGTATATATTTATTAAAGAACAATGTTATACGAACCTTATTTAGAGACATAATGATGTGACTTCAATGCAACTGTTAGATTAGATGTAAATTTCAATGTTAGATAAAACCCACAACCAAACCAATCCAATAATTATACGTAATTAGGTCACTAAATTATGACCTTAAATTTGGTCAAAATAGCATTTTCCATTAAATAAAAAAACCCGTCCAACAAGGCTTCCGTGCCCGCCTAGTGAGTGACAGATTGAGTTTACAAGTAATCTACTCTTGTTGAAATCCTGGCCCGACTCGGTTCGGTTAGGTTCAATTCGGCCCGGCCCAGCCCGGCCAATGACTCACCCAAGTACAGATTTGGACCTACCCTATTCAAGCACAACCCAAAAAAAAATCTCACGAGCCTATCCTAACCCAATCCATGGAGACCCTAGCTAGTTTTCAGTCATTTATTGGATATACGAGCTAATTCGTAAAGGATATTTCCTAATTCAGGACATAACTAATCTGACAGCAATAATATCAATATTAATAATTCTAGTTATGGATATACTTTTCGTACTAGTAAGCAATTTGATATACAGCATTACTGTAGGATTACCATGTAATCAAAAAAATAATAACTGTCACACTCCAAATTGATCATAAGAGCCTAGGGCATAACAACCACCTTAAATACACAGTTAATCGAGTGTAAAATGTTTCCTTACAACCTTTTAATCAGCATTGAGAGTAAAAACCAATTTGATTTGATAGTAATTAGCATTAAGTAACTAATTCAGGCTACCAAGCATGCAACACTCATAATTGGGGGGAAAATAAAGGCTATACTGCATCTTCAGCAAATAGAGCAATAAGTTTCAAACATTAAGACAAAACTGGTACCTTGATCAGACATAAAATAAACATCCAAGCATCCTCCCAAACTGCATACAACTACAACTGAAACCACCTAAACACTGAGGTGGGCAAAATCAAAAATGTCTAATTGAAATGTCAAGCCACATAGAATAGCAACACGACCAGGACTGCAATTTGCCATAACTAGCCATTTAAAAAAGAGATGTCCCCTTCCCCTTCTTATCTCCACCTATCTCAAAATGCTTGCACCTCTGCAAAATAGAGTAGCAACATTTAAAGAAGAAGCCATGGAACCAAAAGGAAGGTAGGGATGGAATTTTTTTTGTTTTTTTTTGAGTGCGGAAGAAGAAAGCAACAGCAAAAAAACCAACTCAAAAAAAGACAACACAAGTTGAAAACCTGACCTTAATTGGATGCTGGGATACATGTTTGCAACCCTGGCATTGCAGCCTCAGCACGATCTTCTTAGTAGTTTTTGCCTAGTAAAGTAAGAAAGCAATCAAAGTTTGTAAAATTTTGCACCAGTGTAATGCTGTACACTACATTTTCCATTGTTGAAACACTAACTTTATAATTTAAAGCACTGTAACACGTGGATGAAACATATTCTTTCTAAAAGCACAAAAAAGAAATCTCCATAGATGGGTTCTTACCTTTTTATGGAAAACAGGTTTTGTTTGTCCACCATAACCAGATTGTTTCCGATCATACCGGCGTTTGCCTTGCACAGCTAAACTATCCTTCCCCTTCTTGTACTGTGTAACCTTATGCAGAGTGTGCTTCCGGCATTCCTTTGACTTGCAGTAAGTCTTCTTTGTCTTTGGAACGTTCACCTGCAAGAGACAGGTCATGTCACATCTATTAAAAATTTGAAAGTAGTAGTTAATGATGCAATTAGAACATGATTACAAATTTCATTTGCCTGAAAGTCAGCTTCTGGGAATGGTCTAAAAACCAGGAAACAAACACAATCTGCTATTGCACATGTGACTTTTCAACACAAACAACTAGCAATCAACTAAAAGATTGGATAATTTACTAAGACTGCATCAAATTATATAAAGGACTATAAAAAATCATCCTTAGCACCTTCATGAGCCATTAGACTGCCATAAAACAACCAGATGAAGCAATCATCATCCGAACCTGAACAAAAATAGTAGGGTCATCCAATGCACCCCACTTCCAATCATCTATCACTTTCGATCATCTATGTTTTGGCAACCCTAGCCATACTACAGGTATAATCTTACAAACCCACAATGATAGCATTGAGTTCTTTGCAAAGGAAAAAGGTTTTTCTGGGTTGGGTTTCCTAACACATCAAAAGATTCAACACTTCATGCATATTATGTTACATTTGACTGAATTTAAAGAAATGTAACATTTCATTAAATATATTTTTCTCCTACGCTTTACAAGGCCCTATAATGTTAGGTATCAGAGTTCTCATATGAAAGTAACAAATCCACTACAATTTGAAAAATTCCAGAAACCAAATGATTGCCTAATCCAACTCACTCTATCAATTAAAATGTTCAAACCACATAATTCATATCAGATATGATAATTACTAGAGGGATAAACATGAAAAGGATAGCTAACAGGACAAAGCAGTGTCAAAACATTAAGGTCAAGTTGTCAAAAAATTAACATCTATACAACAAGATCTGGTTATATATTACTACTATAAAGGAAGCTAGAGGAGTTTGATGTGTATATAAAATACCAATAGTACCTGCATCTTGTTTGCATCTTAAGCACCCTTAACACCTTAACTACGCATAAATCCCTGTCAACCGCCTATAAGAGTTATCTTGGTCTATTTGCACTGCCCCATCTGTCTCCTTCATCCTCTCCCTATCTCACCCATTCACACACACACACAGTTGACTATGTGCAAGACCCATTAGTTACTAAGGTATAGTACACTGCTGTGCCAGAAATCTCTCCACGAAGGGCATGCATAACATGACACAAGGATCAGGAATATAAACTTTATCATATCTCAACATATTAACAAGTTCATCAAGAAATCATGGCTGCTAAAATGGACATGGGCTACCATCCACAGGAAATATGAAGAAGGGAACATATTTATTTCACAGTCCTAATTCCAAACAAGGATACTTTCATGCCGGTTATAATATGCCTACGACCAAATTGGATTAAACCTAGTTCTTGTTTTTTTCCTCCTTTTTCCTACTCCTACTCCCTAATATCTGGAACAGATGGAACCCCACTACCACTGGCACCACTACCATCAGCTCAGTCCCTCCTAACATCAACGAACCATGATTAGAATTGACACCCAAATTTGAACCACCCACCATGCGACCACCTCGATCTCAATTACACCTATCAGCACAAGAACTGACCACCATCACCGCAGATCGCAACCCCCTACCCCACTCCCCAAATCTGGAAACACATTATCCACAACTACAAAAAAAAGCCCATATCAAAATCACCGCATAAAAATCCCAACTCATACTAAAATTTAGAACAGAAATTGGAAACCCATGAAATTCTGTTAATGGTTTGGAAATTAAACGCCGTTGGATTTATCTTTTATTTGTTTTCATATATCTGCTCAGCAATCAAATTACAATAATATTAGAGAGAGAGAGAGAGAGAGATTACCATGGTTGATGCTCGATGGAGGACGAGAGAGAAGAACGAGAGGACTGAAGCTGCTACGATTAGGATTTGGTATTCGGCTTTTGGATTTTATAGCAACGGCCGCACTAGGGTTAGGGTTTTGTTAAGGTCGAATTTTCGAGCCCAAAATTGTTAGCTGGGCCAAAGCGAACTCCAGTTCTCAAAGCCCATTTTTAAAAGTTGGGCTTGACAATTAACTTATGTGATTAGTTTTTGAGTAACTTAGAAGTCACTACAAAAATTTAGATTTATTTAAACTAAACTAAATTAACAAAACTTATTTGACTCTAAGTATATTTTTTTGAAAAACAGACTTAAAGGTTATTTATTACTCCATTACTCTATCCCATTCTCTCTCTATTACTCTTTCACTTTCTCTTTCCAATTTTCTCTTTATTTATTTATCTTTCTCTCTTTCTCTCATATTGATAATTTTTTTGGAATATCTAAGGGTCCGTTTGGTTAACATGAAATAGAAAATGATAGAAAAAATATTTTTTTTCTGTACTTAGATTTTCTCACATTTAACTAACTTTTTTTTCTTACAAAAAATACAAGAAAAAACAAGAAAGTTGTGTTTAATGACCTAACTTCACATTTTACCCTTATTTTTTTAAAAAAATATTCAATTAGTTATTAATTTTAAAAAAAATTGTACAAATTAGATTAACCATATAATTTGGTTTAGATATCAGGGTTCAAATTGATTCTTGTCTCTATTTAGATTAGGAGCCAATTTTTTAAAAATTTGAATAGTAAAAAATATTTTTTCTTCTTTAGACCGAGTTAAAATAATTAAGAATAATTTAGACAATTAGAAAAAAAAATGTAATTTTCCTTTCTTTCAAACAATGGAATGAAATTATTTTAAAATTTTCTTAGAAGTTTTTCATACTAACCAAATGCATGCATGAAAATATATTTTCTTTCACTTCACTTTCTATCTCTTTCATTTTTCATCATCTCTTTCTTACTAACCAAACAGGTCCTAAAGATTTAATTTAATGTTTTTATTTCTCTCCCCCTATTTTTTTCTCTCTCTCACTCCCTCTCCCCTTATTTCTTTTTTCTCTCTCCTTATATCAACGGTACACAACATAGTTATACTAATCAGTTGCACCAATTAGTTACAATTACTCCATAATATACTAAACAGTTACTCATGTGTTCCAATAAAAACAAATAATTACACTAAACAATTATACGAAATTATAACACCAACTAAATTTGTCATTTTATTATTTACATAAATCAAAAAATTACACCATTTAATATCACAACATGGTTACACCAATTATATATACTAAATTGGGTTTATCATTACACAAAAGACTTTCCTATAATATTAAATTTGGTATATATGATTAATGTAACGATATCGCGATACTAAATAGTGCAATTATTTAGTTTATGTAAACAACTAAATGACAAATTGGGTTGGTGTTATAAATTTGTGTAATTGTTTTGTGTAACTGTTTGGTTTATTAGAATGCATGAATATCTATTTTGTGTATTATAAGACAATTACAATTGATTATATAACTGATTAGTGTAATTGTGTTCTTGTAATGTCTATATAAATAGAGAGAGAAAATAGGGAAAGAGAGAGAGAGAGAGATAGAGAAATTGTTACAGAAAATAGGGGGAGAGAGAAAAAAAATAGGGGAGAGAGATGAAAAAATAAATTAAATCTTTATATATTTGAAAAGAAAATAAATTATAAAAGATAGATATAGAGAAAAAATAGAGGAGAGATGGGGAAAGTAATGGGGCAAGAGAGAAAGGGAGAGAAAATAGGGGAGAGATAGTGATTAGATGTATAACTGTCAATCAAGAATTTATAATTTAAGGGAGGGTATTTAGGTAAAATAGTTTTGATTTCATTTGAATTTTGTACCTAAACACAATATATTTTATTAAAATTGAACTTAATATAGTAAATAACTTATCCATATATCTTTCCTCAAATAAGTTTAAAAAACTCAAATTTAATACACAACTCAGATTTATTTGGCTTTAATACACAACTCAGATTTTTCCTCCATTAAGTATACGCACACCTAAACTTTCCGTTATGGATTGTAATTTTAAATATTTTTTATTATTTAATTACCCTTAAATTATTTCATCCCTAAACAATTTTAGTTGCCATTATTTTTGGATCTGTTTCAGTGAGATAGATATATTCAAATGTGATTAATGGAAAATCATTTGAAATTTGAGAAGAGAGAGTATCATACCTTGTGATTATAGCATCTAAATAATATCTTATCAATCCAGTCATTGTCGAGAAGCAGTTTTATTTCTCATTTTTTAACAGAATATAAGAATATACAGGTATATATTGTTGTTTGTAATCTATTTTGTTATTTGATTTGTTGTTGACTGTTGAAGAAATTGCATGTTCAAATTTTATAAATTACAAAATTATGTTTGTGAGTGCTTAGTGTGACGCCCCAAGGGGCCCTTATTACTCGTTAAGCATTATTAATTTACTTAAGACCTTGGTCCCAGTGGATCAATTACAACGAAATTTTGGCAGAGTCTCCATTGTATGGAGAACTCCACCCAAAACACAACTTGTCTAAAGTACATTTACAATGACCTCTCAAGATCTAATGTAAACATTTAAACAACTTCAAAGGTACAAATAATTTATCAAAAGAATAGATAAAATGTTTCCCCAGTTTATATATCTTTACAAAAGAATATATATATGTTGTATAACCAAAAGTACAAGGCTATCTATTTAATTACAATTGAGGCTAAGTATCTATATATCAAAATAAAAGATCGGACTCCTTCTCCAATGTCAAGATGGGCTCAGGTGCTGGCCATCCGCGGAAGCATGCAATGTACTTGAAAATATTTTTCCACAACTGGGTGAGCCAAAGTCTAGTAGGGTATTTTCTAAGAAATACACCTCCCAACCCAAATGGTGCATATGATGGTAATACACATTTGTACAATTCAAGCATTCATATATGTAACATGTGACATAAATAAATGCTACCAACGATGTCATAACATGAAGTGATGTTTCATGCATGCAAAATCAATTCCGAACCCACCCCCGGGTTTCTATAGCATATGTGATGTCATGCTCATGAACTGGGCACTCCACGCCTACACTATTGAGCTAATGCTCACCTAATGGCCTTTCATTTAATATCTTGTCTTTATGGGGTAGGTAATTTATGGACTTCTACGAACGGATTACCAAACCAATATGGATTTTGAGGACATCCCACCCCCGGTTTTGCGTACATCAACATACTTTTATGGGCTCATTACACCACCGGCTAGTGTGTGACCGACAAAATTAGGTCTTGCACCCTAGGGAGAATCTATCCCGTCTTGCTAAACTTCGACACATTATCATGCATATTCCCGTGAGACTTAATCTGACATTAGTCTAATTCCTAAGCCCCACTTACTCACCTATGTGGTAAGTGATCAACCTCATGCACAAACACACGTTACCATACCAATGCATCATGGATGTTAAGCTAAACCCGTGCATATACCATGTATGCCCAATTGCAATTTAAATGAACTTACAATGTCAAATAAAGCAAGAACGCATATATTATCCATTTAAACATTTTATCAAACATGTGATATGCATCAATTAACATACATGTAGATTATTCCTATATCATATATACCCACTAAATTGGAATTTAGCACTAAATAAAAGGGAACGCATACCTTTTAGAAGCAAGTGGTGGTGAAGAAGTCCCTTGAAAAGCCCAACCAAGCCTTCTACAAGCTCTAGCCCAAACCCTTGACCCGAAAGTTGGTAAAAAAAAATGGTTGATCTTGGTGTTGATAGGTAGCCCTCATCATGTAGAGCAACTTTAATTCTTAGTTGATGAAAATCAAATGGTTGGATCCTGAGATATTTGGAGAAAAAGAAGAAGAAGAGTTGAAGGGTTGAGAGTTTTTTCTCTCTCTCTCTCTCTCTCAATTTGCAAGAGAATGGGAGAGTGGAATACTTGTCTTCCACTTTTTGGCCCTTTATATACTAGGTGTGTAATGTGTCCAGGGTCCCCCTTTGATTGGTTGAAAATCTTCCAAAACTATT
Source organism: Ilex paraguariensis (assembly GCA_963454935.2). Classification (NCBI taxonomy): domain Eukaryota; kingdom Viridiplantae; phylum Streptophyta; class Magnoliopsida; order Aquifoliales; family Aquifoliaceae; genus Ilex; species Ilex paraguariensis. The sequence continues at coordinate 130,231 of CAUOFW020000788.1, forward strand.
GCACTTTGACAAGTGTTAAGTGTGGATAAGACATCTTTGATTAGCTATTTCATTTATATTGTGGGTCCTATGAATAAATCTAAGTTACTAGAATTTTTAATCGCGTAACGCTCGATCGCATATTTTGCCTCGTAATACATGAAAATTCTAATTGTCTCAAAATTTAACAAAATTTGCATGCCCAACTCATTTTTGCAAGACAAGTCCAACAGAGAGGTCCGTTTCTTCATCCGAATTATATAAAATTTCAGATTTTTAAACTTGCTTAAATAGCTTAATTATTGTATTACCCACTTAATTGATATATTAAATTTTTTGGGTTTACATTCTTCCCCCTTAAGAAAAACTCGTCATCGAAATTAAGCACACATGCAACACATCGTATAAATGCACATGAGTCACATTGTATGTAACTAACATAAAATTTAAATTATACCTCCATCTTCAAATAGAAATGGATAGGTAGACTGTATAGTGTCCTTAGGCTCCCATGTAGCCTTCTTGACACCCATGTGCTGTCATAGCACTTTAACCAGCCTCACAGTCTTGCCTCACAAAATCTATTCTCAGCTATCCAGAATACGGACCGGTCCTTCTTGGAAGGTTTCATCCGCATCTATCACAAAGCATAAATACATGGAATACCTTGTGAACACTTGATAGATGTGGCGGTAATGTCAGCCGATAAACAGCTGCCCTGACTCTCTCAAGTACCTCGAAATGCCCAATATACCTTGGTGACAACTTGCCCCTATTACCAAACTGGACCATCCCCCCCCCCCTTTTAGGCATAACCTTCAAAAAGACGTGATCCCTCACCTCAAACTCGAGAGGTCACTGCCGTTGGTTGACATAGCTCTTCTATTGACTTTGAGCTGTAAGAATACGCCGTTGAATAATGGTCACCTTCTCGTAGGTGTCCCTAACCATGTCCGGACCTATCGAAGGTCCCTCTCTAACCTTTGTCCAACAAATCGAAGAATGACATGGTCTCTCATACAAAGCCTCATTACGTGACATCTGTATACTTTCCTAATAACTATTGTTACATGAAAACTCAACCAAAGATAAATGATCCTCCTAACTATCCTTGAGATCAAGGACACATGCCCAAAAAATATACTCTTGCATCTGAATAGTCCTCTCTGATTGGTCGTCAGTCTGTGGGTGAAAAATAGTGCTCAACATCAACTGTGTACCATAGCTCATTGAAAACTCTCTTAGAATCGAGCTGTAAATAGTAGATCTTGATCCGACACAATAGAAACTGGTGCCCCATACAACATGACAATCTCTCAAATATATAACCTACAAAATTTTCTCTAGTGTGAAGGTCATTCGTATAGGTAAGAAATAAGCCGACTTGGTAAGTTGATCTAGTATAATCCAAACTGCATCATGTCCCCGGGTAGATCGTGAAAAATGAGTAACAAAATCCACGGTGATATGCTACCTCTAGTAGTTGGAGCAACCTTATCGGTCTCTGGTGCTCAGCCTTGACTTGCTGCCAAGTTAAACACCTACTAACGAAATCAACCATGTGCTTCTTCATCCCACTCCAATAGTACTGGCGGCGAAATCGTGATACATTTTTGTGCCATTAGGATGCACCGCAAAACGAGAACAATGAAACTCCTTGAATATCTCCTCCCTCAAGTCAGTGGAATGAGGAACAAGAACTCTGCCTCTGTACCGAAGACTATCATCAGAATGGATAGCCCAACTGTAAAACCCAAAAAAATTTGAATTTTTATGAAAAATGATAAAATGGTAATTAGTTGTTACCGTACGGGTTAAAAATCTAAATTTTTCTAGAACTCGGATGACGAAACAACCTCACTATTGGATTCATCTCGCGAAATTTAGTTATCCAGTCAATTTTTGTTGAATTCTGAGATAATCAAAATTTTTATGGTTTACGATGTGATCGAGTGTCGAGTGACCAAAATAACCCAATTGGGTTTTAATTTTGAAACATAAAAAATAATTTAAAATTAATTCAAATAGAATATATTTAACATAACATAGACGAGATTTAATTGATTCGAGATAAAATCGGATCAAAAAAAGACGAACGTGTGGTGCAACAAGTGCCTAGTATCCAAGGGGTTTTAAAAAGGGGGAAAATCAGATTTTTCCTCCATTTTTAGCTACTGGATTTTTCTGAAAAGAGAAGAGAGAGAAATAAGGGTTTTTTAAGCTTCTTTCTATGATCTAGAGCGAACATTTCATCGAATTCCTTCGGGCCAAGAACAAAAAATGTTCTACGCGATGAGAGCTATGCCTACATACTAAAAAGCAAGGATTTCGAGAAAGTCTCAAGAACGGAATTTTTGAAAATCAAATTCTAAAGCTTGAGTTAGATTTTCTTGGAGTTTCTACCATTTGTATTACGCTTCAAGATGTAGGGTTCTTCTCCTACCTAGGTTTATTTTCAACTTAGGGTTTGCATATGAAATGAGTAGTATAGTTAGAGATGAAATTTCTTGTTTAAATATACTCATAGTGTAACTAGAGTATGAAAAATGATATAAAAATGTATAAAACTAATTTTGCATGAATTGAGTATTGTTGAAATTGCTTGTTTGGTGATTTTATGAGAATGTGATAAATTAGGCATGATTATATATTTATATGATTTTGTGCTTTTTGGGTGTTTGATAAAATTCCTATGATGATTTAGTATGTTATTTGAATAAATTTGATATAACATGCTTTGTGATAATGTTGGAATGTAATTATATGTTTTATGATATAAGTTACATCAAGGAATTGGAATTGTTCATAATGAGCTCATGACATATTGAACATGACATGAAAATTGCAATTGTACATTATATTGCATATGCACTAAAAGCATCACATTCGTGGGCATGTGACATAGGTGTGAGTGTATGCATAGTTTTGATCAAACACCATTCTTGATAGATGAAAAGTGAGCTCGAGAGAATTGGACCAAGGTTCGACTGAGTTGCACAGGTTGCATGAAAACTTATGTCGGGTATAGAAAGAAGAGTTAGATTCTCCCTCGGATGCCAGACCCAGCTACTGGTTTATACATTTCTGACGGTGAAAGTTCAAAAAAGTATAATGATGTACGCGGAACTGGAGGTGAGATACCAAAATTCGTGTCGGTGTGGTGGACTGTTGGTGCAAGTCCAGAAAAATCACCTATCCAAGAAAGACACATGATTTATTTGATAAATTGTCATAGGATACATAGCTTCAATGCGAGGGTTGAAAGTCCAGATTTACACGTATGACGTTGCATGTGTTATGGGAGCCGGAGAAGGCCTCGGGTTGCATTGCAAGTGTGAATCTCACATCATAACATGACATAGCATTGTGACATTCATTATTGAATTATATATTCTTGAATGGATGTTTATTGATTGTTGAATTGCATGTGAGGATTTCATAGACATCAAAATTGGGGAGTAGCCTCTTTAGGAGATAGTCTATTGAGCGTGACTCACCCTTTATGGGAATAATAATTTGCTTGCAAGGAGATTCACCCTAATCTCCAAACACGTGACTTATACGAAGTGGTGAGTGCCACTCTCCCTCGGGTTTGATGTAAGAAATGGAAAAAATCGTGTATGTGAACAAAAACATGTGTATGCGCAAAAGTGCTCCCCAAGCATAGAGAGACTTGAAATGTCGTGTTTTACTTGGAATGGGTATTCCAAAGTCATCTCATCAGGGAAGGAAGGTAAAATTATTTTGAAGGGTGATTTGAAAAGAAATGAAAAGTGTAAAATTTTGTTTTGGTAAGTTGTGTTTTGATAAAAATGCAAGAAGTAAGGTTGGCTCATCCATAGAGGTCATTCCAATGGGAATGTAAAGTCAACTCAATTCATTCAACCAATAGTATCTCGGTGTTTGATTGATTCGTAAGAAGTGAGAGACTAATGTGGATGTGTTAGGCACAAGCATACCCCATGATAAGTCTATGGTGTATTAAGAGCCCACAAATACATTCGCACTCAACCTAGACAAAATAATTCACTTTACACTACGAGGAAGAATGAACGAGAGTCGATTTCACATACCCAAGAAGAAATTCCCTTGAATTAGCCAACTAAAAGTCTAGCTACTCATAGTCAAAGCAAGAACAAACATAATGTAAAGAGACATGGTGATGAAATGAAGCATTAAACTTGTATTGAAGCTAGAAAAAGGTTTAGACTACAAGAGTAAATTCATTCATACCCAAAATAAAAAGATTGAAGACAAAAACCCAATTAAAGAAATGAAAATGCTAGAATACTTAACTAAGCTTGGTTACAACTTAAATAAAAGAGTTTAGAGTGAAAGAGGAAAGACAGTAAATTAAAGCTTACTACAATGAAAATGGTGAAGAAAATGTAAAAACTCAATTTTTTCTCTCTACAACTTCATCTTCTTCCTTAGAACTTCTCTCTCTAAAAGCATGTGTAAATCATTTTTATAATTTCCTTAGCAAAATGAACCAATTGTTAGTTTGACCAAAAAAAAAATTTGAACCTGATGATGATGGATTTAAATCCGGGCCCTTTCCAGAGCCCAAAACCATTAGGGCTCATTTAAGATGACCCAAGTGCCTCATCCAAATAGCGCTCATTTAGCCGAGCTAGACTGCAGCATATCTCTGTAGAAGCCTGCAATAAAATCAACTTGGAATAGATGGCAGCTTGACATAGGCAAGCTTAGTACAAATGCCAGCTCAAAAATTGGGAGCACGATACCAAGCTTTTCACCAAAAGCTGTATCGCGACACGTGGACAGAAGACAATACCTAACAATCCTAACGAATGAATATCCACCGATAGTGTAGATGGCTCGCGTATTCCATTTGAGATGTAGTGGGCACAAAAGAACGTCAGGGTTGGAAGATCCAACAACAAGACAAACGAAAAGGGGGCACAAAATCAGTGAGAAAATGAATCACCATGAAACCCTAACAACGGGATGTATAACTAGCTGACGATACCACAAAAAGGGAGGGACACACAACCTAGCAGTAACCTAGGGATTATTCTGTAAAAACTTCCAGTTAAATACCTTGTAACCTTAATCTTCTTCCCCAAGGAATATAACTCCCAAGGAGTAAGAACCTCCTTTACAGTAGATATAATCATAGTTCTTTGGTTAGGGTGAACCACTCGTACTGTTGTCTTCATCTTACTTTTAACACTTAACACACTTTCCATCACACACACGTTCACACACTCTCTAGGCCACACCCCAAATTGTTTTGTAGTTGGATCTAGTTGATTTCGAGCACCATCAGAATCAAAACAATGTTTTTTTTATTGATTAATCACAATTATTTTTGTGATATTTTCTTGATCTCTTCGTGCAATCAAAATAAGATTTATTTTGCAATTATCTGTTTGATTAAATTTGTTTTGTTATGTCTGCAACATCACAAAACAAATTATGACCAAAAGTGGGATATATAAGAAACCCTTATTCCCTAATCAAGGTTGGATTGAATCTTTGACCTTTAAGGGAAGTAGCTAGAGGATTCATTAGCAGTCTAACTTGAAGATGTAAATAATCAAAGTGTCCTTGAACACACATGTATCTACATGCAAAATTTTGATGGCATGTTCTATCAAACTATCTCAAAAAACATTGTATTCTATTTTTGTCTCTTCTAAACATAATTTTGTGCAGGAGGGATTCAGATTGTGGAAATTCCAATTACAAGTAGTGAATATGTACATGTTTTCATTGAGTGGAGAATTGGATAACCTCCAATTTTTAAAAACAAAAATAGAACTGGAAAATGTTGTACATGTTTTCGTTGAGTATAGAAGTTTTTAATGTGATAGAGATTGATGGTAAAAATGGAATACAAAGATATAAGTTTAATAGGCTAAATCAATATTTTGTTGGTCAATGTATACATGCAATCCATCATTTTTTGAAGTAAGAAGAAATCTTGCTCATCACATTGTTAAACATTGTAGGATTAGTCATTCTCCTGGAATGGCAATCCTTTTAGCAAAATCAACTATGGAAATTAAAATGTCATTCCATTGTTGATTCATACACCTTTATGGATATACTCTATCAATAGCATTAAAACAAACCAACTTAGGTTTAGCATTTTAAGTTTGCTTTTTTAGTGGTGAGTTACTACGAAAAAAATTGAAGAATTTTTTTTGTTATATGACTGGTACAACGAAGAATTAAATATTGTCACTTTCAAATGATGCATCCATAATACAGAAGAAAACATCTACCAAATAGTAAGAAAATTCCCTAAGAGAGGAATGAGAAATCAAGGTTTTCATTTGATAAGAAATAACCACTTGACATCCGAATTATCAAATATTTTGAGAGAGTTAAGGGTAACCAACTAGGCTATGCCCAATTAAAATTGAAACTAAAGTAGAATACCACTCATCTGACGGATGCTTTGACCACTCTAGCTTTCAAAAAAAAATTTGAAGATGATGAAGTTGTCATTAAGATCAACAAGCAACAAACTCCAATTGAAGAAAATATGAATAAGTCAACTTTAATAGTTCTTCGCCAATCCCGCTTTTAATGAATTTCTTGTTTCATTTCCAATCTAATTAAAGGGGGAGCACTGAGTTACTTACATTAATAACAACAAGAATTATATCTTGACATGATCCACTTCCATAAATTCCAAATTTTGTTAACTTCACTCAGGTGCAATAATCCCTTAATAGTTTTATTGGGCTACATTAGTGGATTACTATGGGCCCTACTAATATCCAACATGATTCAATTCAAAGTGGATGAATGAATATGAAAAAAAAATTAACAAAATGTGAGCTTAGGTGCATCTAAATTCGTCTACTCGTATGTGCACACAAGTCCTAATATGTCAATTATTAAGGATAACCCGTGGCTGAAGGCACAATACAATGTGAATAGTTTTAAAAGAGATGTTGGTGGTCGTTGGATAAGTCTATTTAAGATCATCGAATGGACTTATTAAAGTTTTCTCTATTTTATATTATAAATATCTAAATTTGCTTTGGGTGAAGCAGTCTATATTGTATTGACCAATAACATGGATCCATATCTAGCGCAAAACTAAGAATCCGTTTGGATTGTGTTCCAAAAATTTTTTTTATTTTCAAAATTCTAAAACTAAAGAGAGATGTTTTTGGTTAGAAATTTTTAAAAATAATTTTTCAAAAAAAAAAAGCGGATATTGAGAACAAAAACTAGTGAACACCTAAATGATATTCTCTGTGTTTTCAAACTAAAATAGAAAACACTAAAAAACAACATAGCCTTTAATGATGTTTCATCTTCGAATCTCTTTAGTAGCAAAAAATGTCCTAGTATAAAAGATATTTTTTTTGCCTTTATGTCTCTCTGTGACTTTTTGTCTCTCCACTTTGGTGAAACTAGACAACACACACAACGTCTTCTCCGGTGAAAATGTCTTTTGTGATGACTGGAGATTGTATTCTCCGACGATTGAGAGCTCTCTGATGACTGCGAGCTTCAAATCTAGTGTTTTTTTTTTCAAATTTAAGTTCATCTTTTCCTTCGTGTACTAGAGCTTTCTTTGTCTTCTCCATCGTGTACCAAATCTGGGTTTGTCTTCTCCATGACAAAAATTTGTCAAATATGTGCTTCTCTCTCAATCTATTCAGGTTATGGATTTGAATCGTCAAATATATTCATGTTATGGATCTTGGATTTTGGGTTTTATGTTACTTGGATTACTCTGGCGAAGCTCCCGCAATACAGTTCGGTCAATGGCTAGATTTTCCTACTTCTTTTTTTGCATTTTATCAAGTTTAATATATTAAAATACTTTTACATGAAACCATCAATCCAAACAACTTTTACTGTTTTTATTTTGTAGAACTGTTTTTGAAATCATCTAACCAAACAACTTCTTCGTCTCAAAAAAATCATAACACACTTTTCTAAAACTCTTCTCAAAAATTATTTTCGGATACTAATTTTTGAGATAGAATCCAAACACGCCATATAAATATAATATTCAAGTGAGTCTTTCACAAATACATAATTAGTAATCTACCACCATTCATAGAATAATCGAGAGTTAAATCTAGAGAAGAATCTTAATCTCTATAAAGATAGTATTGATTGTATTAGGTGTTAATGATGATGGATTTAAGTCTGTGCACCCTTTCGAAGCCCAAAACCCCTTTGGGCTCACGTAAGATGACTCAAGCGCCTCATCTAGATAGCATTTATTGGAGCCATGAAAGCCTAGAATAATTCAGCTTGGATGATATGTCAACTAGCCATCAACAAGCTCAGTACTAATATCCGTTAGGGAATTGGGAGCTTGGCACCAGGCAATTCACTGATGGTCATGCCATGACATGTGGACAAGAGACAATGGGACATTTCTTGACAACGAACGAATATTCACCGACAATAGAGATGGCTCACGTATTCTATTCAAGGCGTAGTGGGAGCAGGAAAACGTCAGAGATGTCAGGATCAGTCTGGCTTTTCTACCTGGAGGAGAAAGTGACAGATCATGGGCAAACCTATCTTATGCACGTATCCATGTAAAACTTGAAAGTTAATGGACAAACAAGGAGGGGACCATAGAATCAACCAGGAAAGGAACCACCACAAACCCTAATGATGGGATGTATAAATAGCAAACGACACCATTGAGTAGAGATATGTAAAAAAAAAAGATCACCCAGCAGTAACCTAGGAAACACTCTGTAAAAGGCTTCTAGCCAAATCTCTTGTAACAACAATCTTCTTCTCTAAGCAGTATAATTCTCAAGGAGCAAAAGTCTTCCTTACAGTGAATGTAACCTTAGTCCATCGGCTGAGATGAACCACTTATATTTCTATCTTTGTTTCATTGTCAACACACGCTTTCTATTACGTAGGCTCATATTCATTCCCTCTGAACCACGCCCTAAGCGATTCTATAATTAGGTTAATTGATTTCGAACACCATAAGGCATCATGTAATGATTTGTATTGGGCATTTATGTGAAACAGAGGTGGTTATTAAATGTCAGGTGTCAGCTAGGTATATGTGCTCATTAATCCTGTAGCAACATGGCCTACAGCTACACCTCGATGTGGATATACTCTAATTATAATATCAAAAAATTAACTTTTTATTATCATATTTTTGTCTTTTGTCCAATAAGAATTTGATAGATACAAGTTTTTTTAGAGTGAGGTTATTCTCATTCCACAAATATCTATTCCCACCTTATTTAATTTGTTATTATCAAACTATTAAGTTCACCTATTTTATACCTTCCTTAATAGTAAGTTCACTACATGCTATATGGATCCCTTTATTAAGTAAGCTCATTCATTCTATGTACATCTCTTTAATCATTAAGTTCATCCTCTTATGTACTCACCAATTAGTGACTAGGCTCACCCCATTAACATGTTAATATATCTTGTTCTTCTTTTTTTTTTTGGTCATAATTAATATATCTTGTTAAAAAAAATTTTAATATATCATTTAACTTGTAATCATCACTCAATAAAAAAAACAATAATCATAGCATGTTAATATGTCATTAACAATACAATTCTCTGGTATAACATTAGAAATATGTTTTCTATTTGAGGGTGAATTATCTAAAATTTCAAAAAATATCAAGCACTCAAAATAATTTCACACCCAAAATCTATCAATATCTAAAAGAAAGCGAGAATGAATATTTATGAGGTGGAAATAGTCCCATTTTTTTTTATCTTATTATGTTATTATTTTTATAATATAAATCAAGATTTACAGTTCTAAATTAATTTCAATATAATATCAAATTTTTTTCTAAAAGTCAAATAGTCCCCCACATGTTATGTACCAAAGAAGCATCCCTATTGCTTGTTCCTATAGCAATGACACAATTACGCAAAGATTTTTATTTTGGAACTTATGTAGCACGCAAGCATACCCTAGAAATATCAGATAGATTAGGATGGGATGGTTAGGGGAGGGTATTAATCGGGACCTATTTCAAATTTCGATATTAGAAAATTATATAAGATTTCATTATGAATTTTTTATTTTACAATTTTACAAGATTGATTTCATCGTCTTAATTGATTTTAAACCAAAAACGATATTTAGAATATTTTTATGTACTTTTCTATTTTTTCTATTTTTATAATTTTACATGTAAAGATTGAATTTTTGGGTAATTTTGGACTACTAGGATTTTTTTGACTGATGTTAAGTCATAAAGCTATTCATTAGGTTTTGGTATTTTGACAATAATATTTTGAAGATTTATTTTTCTTTTTTCAATTGCTTTGATATTTTATGAATTAAATAAACTTTAAACTTGTTTTTTTTTCAACGGTCAGGGGTATCTGGGTTAATTTACATGCAGAATTCTCATGTATCGTACCTTCAGACACGGATTACCCCTAATAATATTTATTATAGGAAGCAAAATTCTCATGTGATAGTCAAATATAAATATAAAATCTCGAGATGATAATTATTATATTTTAAATTTCCATATTTTTAAGGTAATTAGCAATACACCACGTGCGTTGCACGTGAATACTTTTTTAAAAAAAAATTAATAAATAAATATTTAGTAAATGTGTACTTGAATTAAATATCAGCAAAAATTTACTAAACTTATTTTTTCATCGCTCATGCTCGACTATAGAATTTTTGAAACCTTTGTATATTTTCAAGATTTATTATTTTAATTTTAAGAAAAAAGATAAAAAAAAAAAATCAAAGTTCTATTTATTCTATAATTTTGTAATTGAAAGTGATTGTTTAGTGATGTTTGAAAATTAAATTTTTTAAAATTAATTTGATCAAGATTCAGCTTATTAATCATTGAATAAAATAAAAATAATTATCAAAATACCAATCATATTGAAACCTTAACGTATTTAGGATTAGTTAGGTCAATTGAGATAAAATTTAATATACAACGTTATAATATATATTATAAAGTATATTAAATTTTTTAAAAAAATTAAGTTTTTGCATAAAATCTTAACACAGTTTAAAAAGTCTATTGGGACTAAAAAATCATGTAAAACTATATATATATATATTGTTTTTTATCTTAAAAATAAAATATTTAAACATTTTGAAGAGAAATAAAATATACATATGTAGTCATAATATTATCTTTATAAATCAGGTGAGTAATATTATATTGATGAAATTTTTAAAGTTTTTTTTTGAATATTTTGTTAATATTATAATAATACATGTATTTTTAAGAGTAATATAATCAATTAAAAATTTTCATAAAAAATGACATTTATAAATAGAGAATAAATAATTAAAAAAATTAATTTGATTAAAATTGCACTTATAAATCATTGAATAAAATAAAAATAATTATCTACCTTACTGTGTTTTGGATTATCTAGGTTCATTGAGATAAAATTTAAAATACAATGTTATAATATATATTATAAAACATATTCGAATTTAAAAAAAAGTCAAATTTTCACATAAAATCTTAACATAGTCTGAAAAGTTTATTGTGACTAAAAAATTATGTAAATTTATATATACATTATTTTTTATAAAAAAAATAAAATATACATACAGGGTTAAACATTTTGATGAAAAATAAAATATATGTGTAGTTATAATATTATCTTTATAAATGAGGTGAGTAATATTATATAAATAAATTTTTTGAAGGATTTTTGAATATTTTTGTTAAAACTTGTAATTATGCATATATTTTTTAAGAGTAATATAATCAGTCAAAAATTTTCATAAAATTACATTTATACATATGGAATATCTATATTACTAATAAAACTTATAATTATGCATATATTTTTTTAAATTATTATAATCAATCAAAAAATTTCATAAAAATTGATATTTATACATAAGGAATATATAATTAAAAGTAATCTTAGATGTAATTTATAAATTTAAATGTATAGGGATATGATGGTAATTTAGATATTAAGGGTAAAAAGATAAGTGATCTTTTTATTTTTTTTATGAGAGTAAAATAATAAATCAAAAATTTTTCATGTTAAAGTACTTCTATTAATAGTATATATATATAAATAGATATAAATATAGATAAAGACGAATCATCGAGACACATGCTCTCCAAGATCTTGTGCCTAGAAACGCTGCCGTGACAAGCTGGATTGGCCGCCACTTCGCATCCCTAATTAAGCACATGCATGCAAAGAGAGTAATAAAAAAATGTTTTTTGTATTTCATTTTTAAAACAACACATAATATGTGTGGAAATGTCTCTTATTGTAATTCTAATTTTATTGTTTTTATTTTCAAGATTAACAACTAAAAGTGAATCAATTGAACATTTGTGACAATAAATTAGTTTTTAGGATATTTCTAATATCATATTTTCATCCTTACATATATGCATGCGAGAAAAGTCATAGCACCGAAATTGTTATTGTACTAAAAATTGCGATTCTATAAAAAAATCAATTATGATTTACTTGCAGTGAAATTATAACTAAAAAAAATAATTACAGATCAGAACTTCGTAGTTAAACGTGTTTGGACAAAAGTAGTACTAAGATGGGTGACCTCCTGAAAAATCTTCGTGTTGCACCCCTTTAAAAAAAACAAGTTACTATACGAGTGTGTTTGAGATAACTTGTGAAATCCAAAAAATACTTTTTTAATAAATATTTATCAAAAGTGTTTATAAGAAAAATATTTTTATTAAATAAGTAGTGTTTGGATACTAAAAATTTAAAATACTTAAATTAATGTATTTTATAACAACCACGTTTGGATGTGAAAGCACTAATTTGTGTCATAATTGTTAATAGTATTGATTGCACATATCCTACACATATAATGATACACAAAAAAAATCATACACAAAAATCATATTCATAAAGATATCATTCGAAAAAACTACATAGTCCAACTACCTCAAAACATACTAAAGTCGCAAAACACATGTTAATAGTAAATACAATCAAAAATCATGTTTGATTGTCCCTTAAATGATAACATTAATATTCTTAAAAAACTCGCTTTCACTAACCCGAATGAAATTTTACACATCTGCAGTTTGGCTAAAACTAATCATGTTGCTTCTACTTCGCTACAAGTTCCGTGTATTTACAAGGGAATTATCTATACAAAAACGTTTTCATGAAGGCTGTGTACTTGTCTCCCCAAGCAATTTTCAGACAAAGAGCTGCCCAGTTGCATGTCCAGTGAAATATACTACTTCCAATGATGTTAAATATACTACTTCCAAGTTCCCACTTTCAGTTGCAGCCCAAACCTTTATTGTACTGTCGAGGGAACCAGATAACAAGAAGCTATCCCAGCAAAGCACAGACATCACAGCATCAGCATGATCATTAAGTGTCTCAATGCATTGAAAAGTTTGGAGGTCCCAGCCCTGGAGAAAGAAAAAGACAATTGATATACAAGGTCTTGCCCAATTGAGAACTAAAACATATTGGACAATTACCGAAATGAGATAATTAAAAATCAATTTCTGGACTACCACAACAATAAATAAGCTAACATAGAAACATATACAACCACAACTGGCAATCAAGGACAATCAAAACCCTAAATAACAACAAACCCATCTACGATAAGAAAGTAAAAAATCAGAAAACAAATCAAAGACATACCCTTTTTTGATTATGAGAAGTGGAGAATTTTCTCTCTCCTAAGATTAGAAAGAGACACATTGGCAATCAGAGCCCCCGTGATCCATATAAACCCATCTTTGAAATCTATCTCCTGAACAGCGCCAGCGCCGGTCCTAAGCATAGACCACTAAGGGCCCCAATATACTTACATGGTGTGAAGAATCATAGCCACCACATGGTGGCTGTGAGGCTGAATGAGCAATCGAGCACAAAGAGAAAGAATACATTTATCAACAGATTTTGGCTCCCAAAAATTAATGTGCTTTGGATTTTATTTGTGGTGTTTGTTAATGGAATAATCTACAATAGAATGGATGCAGCATGGACAAGAACTTTTAGATCACAGTTGAACTTTTAGATCACAGTTAACCCAAACACTCAAAAACCAATTTAACCCAAAAACCCTTCCAACCATCTATAAGTAACAATACACATTAGAAAATGAAAAAAATAAGACATGTTAGAGTTGAGATTTCACAAAGTAGATGGTGAGGACTGGCTTTTAAAAATTATTTACGGCAAAAACACAACTCATATCTGGGCTAAGCTTTCTACTTTCAGCAACCCATTATACCAATTGGACCAATGTTATGTACCGTGAAGCTAAGTTTTATGGGTTTAGCATGCAATTACCCAAAAAAAGAATGCTAAGTTTTATAGAGTTCATTGCACAGGACAATTTTAGGTGCCTTCATCAATCAAACATCTGGCGGGCAGTGGACAATATCAAAGATCTAAATCATAAAGATCACAGATCTAATATGTAATGAATAAAAACATTTTTTTTCCAAAATCATTCAATGATCTCCACAAATTTCATTAACCTAAAAACCTCAAAAAAAAATTACAGAAACACACAAGAAATCACTTTAAATGAAGAGGTTGTACCTCTATTACAGTGGATCTGGATCAACAATAAGACAAAGATCGGTGATAGAGGGAGCTACTTTTGGCGTCGTCGGTGATCGGCGAAGTAATTGAGGGCGAAGTGGTCGTTGTCGGTGTTGTTCGTCGATGAGAGCATTTGAATCGGGAGAGGCAGCACGGCTGTGAGCGAGAAGTCTCCCTACCTTGTCGACGATAGTCGGAGAGCTGGAAGAACACCGATGAGAGCTGCCAAGGGAGACTTCTTCGACAGAGAAGATCGGGCGCGACAAATTGAGGTGGAAAGTAATTAGCGTGGAAGTGTTTTTGTGCAAGTAAAAGTTTTTTTTTTTTGACTTTTATTTATTAACTTAATTAAGTGATAAAATTACTTTTAACTTTAAAGTGTTTTAAATAAGTAAATCCAAAAACCACTTTAATTTTGTTAAAGTGCTTATAAAAGTCACAAAAACACTTTTATTTAAGTCACGTCAAACACTCCTTTAGAGTTGGAAGATCTCCAAAATACTCCTTATTCTTATTCAATTCTTTATTTTTATAAAATCCATCATTAAAAATGAGTGTTTTACCGGTAACGATGGTTGATTAACGAACACAGAGAGGAGAGTTTATGTTTGCTAGGTAGGTGTTTTTTTTTTTTTTTTCCAATTTCTTGAACTCCATGTTTCTAATTGCAGGTAACTTGAATAAGTCATAGGAACAATACTATTTGAACTTAATCTATTAACCTAATTAGTTGATTTTATTCATCATATCACTTAAAAATTAATCGTGAGTCCCATCAAATATTGAACTTGATATCAATTGAATATTTATAATATAATTATATCATTAAGTTAATAAATTATATCACATTTTTAGATTTAAATAGCAAATTAGATTAAGAAATATTCGAGTGTGGTAAAGCTCAAGGCAGAGACCAAAAAAAATTTGCACTTAATATACAAGGGCAATTTAGAAATTACACAAATTTTCTTGTAAGTTTCTATAATAATTTTTCCCATAACCAAATATAAACAATAATATATATTTATCTTTTACTCTTTTTTTTACGTCAATTTCTCTCATTTTTACTTTTCATCGTCACTTTTCACCTAACCAAATGAAATCAAAGGAGGAAATGAAGGATTCCTCTCTTGAAGCAGAAAATATTCGGTGCTTATTAGGTACCAGGTTGTCAATGATAATTAATACTCATCATCAATCAATGGATGTCACCTCATATTTTGTTATTGACAAGTACCAGGTTGTCGTTGACGGTTGGTATTCATCACTAATCAAGAGATGTCACCTCAATGTAGATTGTCCTTCAATTTTTCTCTTTTTACTGCCTGCCTTGAGGTGACATCCATTAATTGGTGATGAGTACTATTTGTCATTGACAACCTGGTACCTGATAAACACTGAATATTTTCTCCTCTTAAAGGATGAAAAATATATCATTCCTCATTCCTCCATTCCATTTTTTTATCCACTCTATCAAACAGATCATAAGATTAAGGAAAATGTTACATAATTTAACTGAAATTCAAAAGTTAAATTTCAAATACATATTAACCCTTGGATGAATCGGAGATCAGTATTACTATGCTGACCAAATTTTTGGACCAGATTAAGAGCCAAATTGACATGACAGCTGACTTTGCCTCTTTTATTTGATGTCATGTTATTTGAGCCATAATAAAAGATTCTAAATAATATGTTGTCATATCATTTGAGTTTTTAATTTGATCTCAAAATTTATTTAGCGTAGCATTACTGATGTGAGATGAGTGAGCCCTATTAAAAAAATTAATATAACTCACTCATTTAAAAAATGATATATATTTGAGTTACATTTTTTTAATTTTACTTTAAAATTTAAACATTCCCCTGAGAGTAAAGTGCTTGCAACTTTTTATGCGGCTAATGTAAGTGGATAAATAATATAATATATAATTTTCATACATTAACAAAAGGTAGCCTCTCGCTTGGTACGTAATTTATCTGCTCAGGATTTTTCCATCAACAGATGTAAGAAAACCTTCACCGCCCATAAACGCATCCTTCTGGCTCCAAAATGGCCAACAACAAATGTATATATTAAGAACAACAACGTTGTATACAATTTTCACAAATCGTACGACAAAGATGGCTGTGTTTCAGTCGGATCTCCGGTCGGCGACCCACATTGCGACCCCCTTGTCTCACCTCCTCAACCCGGCCCGCTCTGACTTCACACCCGACACTCGCCTCTCGGTCCGTACGCCGCGGGCGAGTTTGATAGCTCTCATTGCGGGGAAGAAAAATGCGAATAAGCCATCCATTTGTACGGCCGACGAGCTTCACTACGTATCTGTACATAACTCCGACTGGAGGCTTGCTCTCTGGCGCTACAAAGGCTCTCCCAAGGTCCTCTCTCTCTCTCTCATTTGCATTCTTGCATTTAGCAAGTTAAAGACAGCCATTTTTGTAATTTGTACAAAATTTAACAAGGGTAGGATTATGATCAGTCCACAATCTCAACACCCTCAGGCCAAAGTGGGTATGATCCAATATGCATTGCCTCTCTGAACCGGGGCGGAGCCAGAAATTTTTTTTTGGGTGGGTACTTAACAAGTTTTTTTCTAATCGGTGAAAGTAAGATAATATGTTTATCTTTATTTATCTCATGAATGATACTTAAAAATCTATTCAACAAAAAATAGACAGAAATTGGCATTCAATGTGTACAAAAAGAAAAGAAAAGGTGATTGAGTATAACCTTTTACTAACGTCTTACAATAAGGTTAATTATAACTATTTACAATTGACCCGGACTGGTTTTCATATGTTGATAGCATTGTATGATAGTTTCATTATCAATACCATTGAAAAATATTTTTTTGTATACATAGAACTTCTGTTTTTAGTATTTGATGATACGCGATACATATCGTATGATACGTTATGATACATCTGAAAAACGATACATATTGTATTTCTGTATCGATTTGTACCGTATCGTACGATACACGATACGATACGTCTGATATATGACGATTCTATATTTTTTTTTAGTTTTTTGGGATTGAAATGACATAGTTTTACCCTAAAACTTATTTTTAAATCACTAGCCAGTGAAACAATGTCGTTTCAGTGGTTGTGGTTTAAAAAAATAAAAGTTTGTTATTAATGTTATTCAATTGAGTTCAAAATTTTTGATTAATATTAAAGTTGTTCAAGCAGTCGATGTTAGAAGTTTGAATTAGAGATCTTTGTATTTTGATATTACTGAACTATGTTGGGAACTTCAATAGTTAGTGGAATATTAATGAAATGCTATATTATTATGAGTTTATGATTTTTTTACAAAAGGGTATATATATATATATATATATATATATATATATATATATATATATATATATATATATATATATATTAAAAAATTAAAATTGCACGTATCTTACAATACACGATATGATACGATAAACTATTTTTGAAAAACGATACGCTTTTCGATACATGATTTGACAACTATATTATGTTATCAGTCATATTTATATTACTCATTCGATTAAAATAACCCAATCTTCACAAGGTTTATAACTGAAAGTAATAGTTACTGTCGCAACTAGTAAAATCAATGTCAAAGTCTCAAATATGTAAATGAAAGGATATACTACGTCTTTTCTTGTCTTAAATTTTTTTTGAGTAAGATAAAAAATCTCTGTTAGGTTCAAAAACTTAATGCTAGATTGCACTCCAATAATACTTCCAAACTTATATGAATGCTTCAAAGTTTGTCCATAAATTAATAATCATGTAGGAATGAGTCTTATTAATTGATATAATAAAAATATAATAGAGTGGGCATAGTTGGACAGAATGAAAAAAATGAATACAAATTATATGAGTAATGGCAAGGTAAAAAGAATTGAGGGTGGGCACCCTTACGTGGCTCCGCCACAGCCTCTGAATTTGTCCAAGTAAAGAGAGAAATGAGGGTGTAACAATTTTTGAAATCTTTGGAGGGCAACTTTTTGTGGATTAGCGGGAATAAAATAGAGACTTTTATTTATATGAATGTTGTGTTTTACAGGCTCCTCTGAGGAATCATCCGCTATTGCTTTTATCTGGAGTTGGTACGAATGCAACTGGATATGATCTGGCTCCTGGGGTGAGTTTGTGCTTTTATCTCTTTACGTTGATTATTCTCAATGTTCCTCATTTGCATTAAGATTTTTTAATCAGCTTTGACTGTTTAAGTTAAGAATTCTTCACATTTTGCAGTGAGAAATATTTGTAGGGTTTCAAACCTCCATACATGATGTTGAAGTGTTGAGAGCAATTATTGTTGTTACGTTCATTGATGTCTATTGTGGGCTTTGCACATCAATGCATTTTCTCATGCTGTTACAAGCACTGCATAATATTGTCCTTGAACATGCACAATGTCTGAAGGATGGCATATAAAGGAAATAATATAATATGTAGAGAATACTTCTCAACATATTTCCATTGATCTATTTGTAGTTGCTTATAATGAGACTACATACATGTGACAAAATACATGAAAGGAAACAAACAATAGCCAAAATGATTATGTGGTTGCAATGACACAATACTCAGCCTCAATAGAGGACTGCGTAAATGATCGATTCTTTCAAGACCGCCATGAAATGAGGTTGCCACCGATGTGGAAGTGTGCTTCTTGAGATACAACCCATGATATAATGTGCTTATAGATACCGTAGGTCATGCTTGGCAGTAGTCTAGTGAAGAAGAGATAGGTGATGAATAAATTGAGCTAGCTTGTTCACAGTGAATGCAATATTAAGTTTGGTGAGGGAGAGATATTGTAATGTGCCCATTATACGACAATATTCACTAGCATTAGCAAAGGGAGCGCCATCGTCCAGGCATGAAGAGCAATTAGCAGCAAAAGGAGGGGCAAGTTCCTTGGACCCGCTCATATCGTCCAGGTATGTATTTATGCTGAGTTAAGAACAATCCATTTGATGTTGGGATAACTTCAACCTCGAGAGAGTAATGAAGAGGGTCCAAATACTTGACAGAGAGTGAGAGAGTGACAATTGCCATGTTAATCTGATGCACATTATTCGTTTTGATCACCAGGTCATCAACATAGACAAGAAAATAGATCTAGAGGCCATTGTCAGAATAGAGAAAAAGTGACATATGTGATTTGGAATTTATAAACCCAAAGATAAAGGGGAAGGAGCTAAGGGCATTATACCAGGCTCAAAAGATCCTGTTTTTAGCCATAAATCAAATTTTGAAAGCGACAATAATGAGGATCGACAAACCATGGAGGTTGGGCCATGTAGACTTCTTCATCGAGGGAATTATGAAGAAAAGCATTATTGACATTAAGTGATTGGATAGACCTAAGCTGGCTTCACCCCTAGGCAAGTGAGGTCGTTGCCTAGGGCCCCACTCGCTTAGAGCCCCATTCGCATCTGTCTCCATACGACTAAATTTAAAAAATATATAAAAAAAATTAGGATGTTACGTCAAATGATCAAATATTTGAAAAACATTTTTCTTTAAATTATAAATATATGTACATTCAAAAAGAAAAGAAAAAGGTCTCACCATATTATTGTACACAAAATTACAAGATTCTGCTCCCTCATTTTATTTGAATTTTCCATAACTTTGATCTATTTAGTTAGTTTAATTTTCTTGAATTATAGTTTTTGAGATAATTTTAATCTTAATAAAATAATCATTCATATAGTGTGTTTGTTTTGCAAGTTATTTTCGACCTTAAATATATCTACTAAAAGATATGAATTTAAATATTTACAATTAAAAATAAAAATAACCAAATTATTCATCTATAAATAATTTAGGGCCCATCTAAATTTTTTGCCTAGGGCCTCAAGTATTCTTGGGCTGGGCTTGGGTTAGGCTAATCGCGAGTAACAACAAGAGTAAGGACAATTCAATTAGTCATTAGCTTGACAGCCAGACTAAAGGTGTTAGTATAGTCTAGACCAGGCCGCTAATGAAATCCTTTAGCCACAAGGCGAGCCTTGGATAATACCCGAAGATTCAATTGAAATAGGAATGTGGTGTTTGGTGGTGAGATGAAGCTGCTTGGGTTTGAAAATACTGTTAAGGGATCGAGTGCACATAGGGTGTGTACCATGGTTTTGAAAATCGGCCATTACTGTACATAACGGCCGTTATGTAATAGTAACGAAGGTCGACGATACTGTTACACCCCAATTTATTGATTAGAAAAACAATCACACCTGTAACGGGCATTACGGTAGTGTAACGGACTATAACGGGCGTTACATCCCGTTATATTGTTGTAATGGCCGTTACACATCAATAGCTCTTGATTTTGCCACCAAAAAACAAGAAAATCAAGAAGATTATATGAAAAGAGAAGAGTAGATATTAAGAGAATGAGGTGTGTAGATTTGGTACCTCTTCGACGGCATCGGCAAACGCTACTGCTTGGCTACTTTGAGTGGACGATACGGCTGTGACCAAACCTCTACTGCCGCGGCGGTGAGTCCACCTGTCCGGCATGGTCTGTGGAGAATCCTACGCACAGACCTTTGTTTCCGATGAACGACGACGTATGAAGAATTGAAAATATCGAACCTGATGATGGTACTAGTCCCGTGAGCTGATTATACGATACATTGAAGCTTTCCAACGTACTACAATTATCAAAATTTGATGGAATTGAGCCGGTGAGAAAATTATGTGATAAATCAAGGTCGGTGATCGAAGGAAGAGTCGAAATCTCTATTTAGGGTAGATGAACGGCGCTTAAATGGCTCTAGGGAAAGGGATTATATTAGGGTTTTTTTACCATGGGTGAAAAGACTACGCTATCCCTTGTGAAAACAAGAGATCTCTAAATGTGATAGCTAAAAGTTCGCCCAAATATCAAAAATGGGTTTAGCTCGGCCCAATAGAATTAACAAATTTTTTGTTTTATATTTTACTAATATTTTTCCAGGAATGTATACCATAATTTAAAAAAGAGTCTTGATAAAATCTCAATTGGGTATGGTTTCTAAATTCTCACAAAAATATTTAAGTGGGTTCCCTTCAATTAAAAGTCACTAGAAAATATATAAATTATCACGTAATTATTAGAAGATAAATTTATATAACATCGTTTATAATACAATAAAATGTATAACATGTCACAAAAGGCCTATATTTACATAAGCTTAGAGTTAGAAATACATAATGCCCGTTTCATCCCACGTCCATTACTCCGTTACCATTACTGTTATGGCAGCCGTTACCGTTATTCAGAACTATGCCGTGTACCGGTCGAAGGAGGTGGCTGTGGTGGTGGGAGTGAAGCTGAGGTGGAGGAGGTGACACTTGCTGGAATTGATAATGAATGGGGAGCCTAAGATGATTGAGAAGAGGAGGCATAATAATCCAATATGGGTAGAGTGGAGAAGGAGAACTGGGATACAACTTCTGGTTGTAGCGAGGAGGATAACAAAGTAGGAGATGTGGGCTTGGGAGAGACAGGAAACAATGTGATTGGCTCCGGACGTCTATGGAACTTGATGTGTGATTATCATGCAATATAGGTTGACGAACTAGCGGATCCGAAGAGATCCTTGGAGGAACGGGCATGAGATTTGGGGAGAAAATGCCATACTGTTAGAAGAAGACGGAATCCAAGAGTAAGAAGAGGAACTAAATTGAGAGTTGGAAGATGTCATAGATGCTTGAGGAAAGTGTTTTTCATCAAAGATGGCATGATGAGAAAGAAATAGACAGCTGGATGAAAGATTGAGGCATTTGCACACTCTTCAGTGGTTGGAGTCAGTAGCCAAAAAAAATGAAAGGACAAGATTTAGGAGCTAGGTTGTTCTTTCCAAATGGTTTAAGCAAAAGGTAGCAAGGGCAACCAAAGATGCGTAGCTTGAGGTAGTTGGGCTTCTTTCGAAGGAGCATTTCATATGTTGATTGGAGATTTAGCAATGGGGTGGGTAGGTGCTGGATACGGTAGGCAACGGTGAGAAATGCATTAGACCAAAAGGAAAGAGGTACTGAGGCATAGTGAAGGAGAGTAAGACCGATTTCAACAATATGGCGGTGGCAATGCTTAGCAGACCCATTATGTTGTGGGGTGTAAGGTGGAGTGATGCCATGATTGGAGAAAAATTGTTTTGAGTTTTCCATAGTCACCAACACCATCAGCGTATAGGGCGACAATTTTTTTAAAGAAATTTTCCAAAAGTGCCTTGAATTTGGGAAATAATGTGAACACATATGTATTTTTTTATTGCAATGAAAAGAGCTAGGCATATTAGGTATAATGGTCCACAAATATAACAGATCCATCGATGGATATAATTGGGGCAGGGCCCCATATATCAGAGTACAAGAGGTCTAAGGGACCATGACTTGTAAGAGATGCAACACCAAAAAGAAGTTGATGACTTTTATTACATCGACACAATTGACAAAATTCAGATTCAGCAGTTGTTGAGGAGTCTGGTAAGGAACATACTTAACAGAGTGCTTTAGGATTTGGTATGAAGGATGATCAAGCTGAGAGTGCCAGTCACTCATAGGCTTTTGTTCACTTGTGAAGACTGATTGATTGAGTTGGTGAACTCGCATAACTGGAGGAAGTTGATAAACATCCCTTTTACTTGGCTACGTAACAGAATCTCCCCCGTGCACCAATCCTTCGTTACAAAATGAGTGAGAAATGAATGAGACCAAAAGGAAAGAGGTATTGAGGCATAGTGAAGGAGAGTAAGACCGATTTCAACAACATGGCGGTGGTGACACTCAACGGAGCCATTATGTTGTGGGGTGTAAGGTAGGGTGGTGAGATGAGTGATGCCATGATTAGAGAAAAATTGTTTGTGTTTTCCATAGTCACCACCACCATC
The DNA here is from genome assembly GCA_963454935.2 of Ilex paraguariensis. Taxonomy (NCBI): domain Eukaryota; kingdom Viridiplantae; phylum Streptophyta; class Magnoliopsida; order Aquifoliales; family Aquifoliaceae; genus Ilex; species Ilex paraguariensis. Next base: position 153,618 of record CAUOFW020000788.1, read on the forward strand.
AGCATATAGGGTGAAATTTTTTTTAAAGAAATTTTCCAAAAGTGCCTTGAATTTAGAAAATAATGTGAACACATCTGTTTTTTTTTTTTTTGGAAATGATAAGAACCATGCATATTTGGTATAATGGTCCACAAATAGAACAAAGAGCCATCGATGGAGGTAATCGTTGCAGGGCCCCATATATCAGAGTACAAGAGGTCTAAGGGAGCACGACTAATAGGAGACGAAGCACCAAAAAGAAGTTGATGACTTTTATTACATTGGCACAATTGACAAATTTCAGACTGAGCAGTTCTTGAAGTGTCTGGTAAAGAACATACTTGACGGACTGCTGTAGCATTCAGTATGAAGGATGGTCGAGACAAGAGTGCCAGCCACTAATAGGCTTTCGTTCTTTAGTGAAGGCTGACTGATTGAGGTGGTGAATTCGCATAACTGGTGGAAGTTGATAAACATCCCTTTTACTTGGCTACGTAATAGAATCTCCCCTGTTCACCACTCCTTGGTTACAAAATGATAAGGATGAAACTCAATTAGAACATGTTTGGTTTTACAAAATTTTGACACGAAAATGAGATTTTTGGTGATGTGGGGAACATATAGAATACCAGAGAGAGTGAAGAAGGAGAATGTGATGGAGACCATGTGTATACTATTCAAACCTGTGCCATCTGCAATTATGACTTCGTCTAGACCATCATATTCTGAACGCAAGGAGAGATGACTAAGATTAGTAATGACATGATGAGATGCGACACAGTCAAGTACTCAGTTCCTGTTGGTAGAGGATGTGGAGGAGGTGTAGTTCGCAATAGGATAAAGGGAAGAAGTCTGAAACTATGGACAACTTTTGGCAAAATTTCCTTGCTTGTCTCATAATTGACAGCTGACAGGAATACGTAGAAACTGGTTGTTGATATACGGATGTGATTTGAATTAAAATTGCTTCCATGTTGACTCCTGTTGCAAGAGAAGTGAGAACCCTCAGGTCGACTGTTGTTGCGAGAGAAGTGAGAGCCTTTGTGTTTATTGTTATTGCGATGGTAGTGAGTACCTCGATTATTGCTCTAATTTCTGGAAGAATTGTGTGGCTGTGTGTGGTTTTGTTGGACTCGTGTGTGAAGTTGGTAGTGGCAATAGCAACATCACTTGATGCATCCTCCCATTTTAGATATTCCTCATGAGCGGCTAGTCTATCATGTAGGTCCTTAAAGGGAAGTGAGAAATCTCGAGTGCAAATAGAGGCCGAGATTTCTCGGAAGTCAGGTCAGAGACCTTGAAGTATGTGGCTATGTACAAGGTAAGATCTTCAATAGGAACCGATTTATTAATAATAGCAAGTTCATCTGCTATAGCTTTAAGAGTATGAAGAAATTTAGAAACCGATTTGGAGCCGTGAGACGTAAGTTGCAGGCGTTCCTTGAGATACATAACTGTTGAGTGAGATCATTGGTGTAAAAATTTCCCAGAGTTGACCAAACTTTGTGAGAGATTTCAGCCGAAGAAACCAATGGGACAACTGCCTCTCGATATGGAAGTCAGAATCGCATGGCGGAGCAGTTGATCTATGCGGGTCCAGAAAATATAGGCTGAGTTGGGATCAATTTCTTCCTCGCCTTTAGTTAACATTTTGGGGTGATTGAGGAAGAGAGTCATCAACATATCCTATAATCATACTCATTAAGCAGGAAATTAAATTGTGTAGGCCAAGAAGGATAATTGGTGGGCATGAGTTTGAGAGGGAATTGTGCTGCTGCGTGAATTGCAATGAGGTTGCAATTGCTCAAATCGGAGGAGACTGATGTTGAGACAATCAGAGAGGCGCTGCTTGATGACTGGGGTTTATCGTAGGCCATTGAAGGATCTTACTAGCAATAGTTTAGTGGTGCTCTGATACCATATAAAGGAAGCAATTAAATATGCAGAGAGAATACTTTTAAGTATATTTCCATTGATCTATTCTATGCAATTCATAGTTACAGGCAATGAGACTCTATACATGCGAAATACATGAAAAGAAATAAGCAATAGCCAGCATGAGTATGTGCTAGCTTTTGGGACCAGATTGCTGTTGACCAGTGCAAGCTGTCGCTATATGTGTGGAAGCATATTGGCATTGATTGGCAGGGATCTTGACTGAATCATATGAAGAGGAATTCATATATTCTATATGGCATGGCTTTTGATGTGCATTCCTGTGTATGAGTTTGTGTTTCTTTTCAATACTATAGGAAAGGCATGTGAGTGCACTTGTGAGGTGTGAGAGGGAGAAAGAGTGGGAGCGGGTAGTTTTTCGGGATATGACTAGTTACTTTGAAGAGTTCAGGATTATGCCAGAGAGACACCTACAGACCAAGTCAAGTCTCTACTTTAGTAATATAGTATAGATGATCAAAAAGATAGCATTTATGGCACTAATTTTTAATTTGTTTGTTAACTTCAACAGATGTATTCTTAATATTATCTTCCAAGACTGTCCTTTGAGATGAATCAGTGCTTCATAAAAAAAATACTTGGTCTGATTTTAGCTTCAGTAATGTTCCTTTATTAGGTCTAAGAATGACGACCACACATTACAATATGGGTACAGATTGCGTATTTATTTGTTATGGAGCCATGCTTTGCTCTAACTGGTTTTTTTGTTGGAAAGTTCACACTGAAGTTAATAATTGCTTAAATAAGAGAGTAGGTGCCAACTTGATAGCCCTGATATTTAGACAATGTAGTTTCCTTGCTATTGGATGGTTTGCAGTATGATGAGTGCTCTTTATCTTTTCTAATTTGTATCTGATTCTACTGGTTTACTTATTTCATATATCATGTTCCGTGTCACCAAAGCTATTAAATTTAGACAATGACAAACCATCAAACTTTGGACACCTTGTAAGTACTACATACTTTTGCCAGATTATGGAGACTTTGTTCTCTCGATTCTCTCTTTTAAAACTAATGAAACTAAATTCAGCACAAATTACAAAGGCATGTATTTCTACCAAGTAAAAGCACGTGATTGAGACAGTAATTTGTTATGAGAGAGAACTTAAAAGTTATCTACCCCGAGATTTATTGCCCTCAGAAACAAATAGGCTGTTTTGGGTGAAAGGAGTTTCAAGATTCTCAAATTTAAATTCAGGTTCAGATTAGATGCCCAATTTGATAGTTAAAAATTTGTATTGGAACACATATACAGTAAAAACTTTGCAAAATTTCCTCCTTCATTACCTTTATTTGCATATTGTCTTTGGGGTTTCTCAGAAGTTGGGGAAATTGATGTAGTAACCAGGCTAAATATACTTGGGTTACTGGATTTAGTGAATTTCTACTAGTTCCATAGTATGCTAAAATGTTACGAGGGTGATGCATTTCATTTGGAATATTTGAGGAGGGAGGGGTGTTCTCTTAGGGGTTATTTCCTAGGTGAGTCGGTTTTCTATGGTCTAAGTTGGAATTCAAATAATCTGAAGTATTAGGGCTATACTTAGGAGACAAAGAAGATATTTACACTCTTATCTATAATTGTTAAACAACTGTCTACTCTAAAAGGTTAAACTATTAGAGAGGGTGTAACTTAAATATATATACTTCAACACGCCCCCTGACATGCTCGCTAATATTTTGGGCCTAGCACATGAATTTTTTTTTTAATTATTAGGATGGCGACGAGAGTCGAACACTGGACTTCCTACTCCGATATCATATTAATGTTGAGAGAGGGACAGAGACAGAGATAGAGAGTGAGACGTGAGAATGAGGTTGGAAAAAGTTAGACCTACCTTCTCCCTCATCTCATATATATATGTATCCAAATTTAACTAAAAGACTAACATACCCCTCTTAGGATATAATTATTACATAGATTCCACTTATACATTCTAACACTCCCTCTCAAGCTGGTGAATATATATCATATAATTCTAACTTGGAACAAATATATCTTAATTGAGGACTATTCAATGACTTAGTAAAAATATCTGTAAGTTGATCATTAGATTTAACAAACAGTGTGATAATATCACCATGCAACACTTTCTCTCGTACAAAATGACAATTAATTTCCATATGCTTCGTTCGTTCATGGAACACTGGATTAGAAGCAATATGAATAGCATCTTGATTTTTACAAGATAACTCAATCGGAGTCTGGACTGGAAATTGAATCTCCTCAAGAAAGTGTTGTAACCATCTCAACTCATTACACAGGTGAGTCATCACCCAGTACTCAGCTTCTGCACTAGATCGAGTCACTACTGTCTGTTTCTTATTCTTTCATGTAATCAAATTACCTCTCAAAAACTTACAATATCCAGTTATAGATCGTCTATCTGAGGAGGAACCTATCCAATCAGCATCTGTGAATCATTCCAACTTAAGGTGTCCATGTGATTGATATAACAATCTAAGTCTGGGAGCTCGCTTTAGATATCTAAGAATACGAATAACAAAATCCCAATGTAGTACTCGAGGAGTTTCCATAAATTGACTTATTACACTCACTGCATATGATATATCTGGTTGAATAATAGTGAGATTGTTTAACTTTCCAACTAGTCGATGATATCGTCCAAAGATCTGAGAAGCATTCACCTTCACCAATAATTGTCAAATTGCGATTCGTATCGTGAATCGGAATCATAAATTTGAGAATCGTAAATCGTATCGAATCGTGAATCGTAAGATTCGACAAAAAATTTGAACAAAAATAAAAAATAATACTACATATGTAAAATAGATAAAATATTGAATATTGAACATTGTTACATTCTAAAAATAATCAATTCACATAATCATATCGTCCAAATGGAAAGACGCTAGCCTTTTACTTCATTTTTATTTTTTGCTTAACCATTTTTAAAATCAATAACTTGAAAAAAAAAATTCATTAAAGAACCATGGTTATTCAAGAACCAAATTAGTGATACCCAATATAGATTAGGTTATAAACATGAATAGAAAAAAAAAATAAGAAAATTGATTAGGATAAAACATACAGACCAATATTTTGAAACCAAAAATTAAAACCTCACAAACTATCCATGAAAGATTTGAGAGTAAAAATCAACTGATCATGCACGAGTGTTAGCCGTGACCTTTAGTTTTACATAACACAAGACAAATTTTAGACGACGTGAGAGAGAGAACGAGCTAAGAGGTTGAGTTTTTATTAGGGTGTGGGTTCTTTTACAAACAAAGTGACGTCGTTTTATTGTTTAGCAGACAAAATGACGTCATTTTGTCAAAAATTTGGGTTTTAAAAAAATGATTGAATTGTGCGATTCGGGCAATACGAATCGAATCGTAAGATTCAGGTGTGATTTAACTCAAACGATTCTCATATAAGATATGAATTATTTTGTACCTGTATCAAACCGAATCGTATGAATCGAATCGCGAATCGTACAATTTTGATAACTATGCCTTCATCCACTGAGAGTTTATAGTTTGGATCTATAGGGATATTAACTGGTCGACCATCTAGAAAATTTGTTTCCTCCAAAAGATCAAGTACATATTTTCTTTGAGACAGACTAATCCCCTATTTAGATCTAACAACTTTGATACCTAAAAATTAATGGAGTTTGCCTAAATATTTAGTATGAAATCGATGTTGCAGAAATTGTTTTTACTTGGCAATACCCATAGAGTCATCACCGGTAATCACAATATCATTAACATAAACAACATGATGGATATTACCTAAATTGGTATATAGGTAAAATACCGAGTGATCTGTCTGACATCTATGAAGGCAAAAATCCATCACTGCATTTGAAAACTTCCCAAACTATGTTCGTGGAGATTGTTTCAACTCATACAATGCTTCTTTAATTTGCACACTTTTACCTTATACTTCCCCTGAGCAACAAACTCAGGCAGTTGCTCCATACAAACCTCTCTTCTAAGTCACCATGTAAGAAAGTATTTTTCACATCTCATTGAAATAATGGCCAAGAGAGATTAGTAGTCAAAGAAATCAAAATTTGGACATAATAAATCTTGACCATTGGGGAAAAAGTCCCCGCATAGTCAACAACATATGTCTGGTTATACCCCTTAGTAACCAAACGGACTTTGCAATGATCCATGGAGCCATCAGGATGAAATTTAGTGGTGTAAAACTAGCAACACCCAACAATTTTCTTATCAAGAGGCAACAAAACAAGATTCTGAGTGTGATTATCATGGAGTGAATGCATCTCCTCTTCCATAGCTTGCCTCCAATGTGTATTAGAGAGGGCACTTGAGAAAGTCTTAGGAACAAATATAGTAGATTACTGAGAGATAAAACAAGAAAATATCGGAGATAACGAATTAGAAGAAACAAAATTACCAATAGGATGATTAGTAACACTGGAACGAATACCCTTACAAAGAGCAATCGGTAGGAAGTCTGAGGTGCTGAGTTGACAGGACGTGAAGACGACGAGGAAGCTGGTGGTGGAACTGGAGCTGGAGAAGGTGCAGGTGGCCTTAACTAATGAGAATAGACATGACATAGTGTGGTGGGAGGTACATGAGGAGACACTAACATAAGAGGTGACTCAAGAGAAAGAAGAGGACCTAGAGTTGGTAGAGGAAGTGAAACAGGTAAGGAAGATGAGTCAGAGTGACAATCAAAAGGAATGGGTGGTGCAGAGAAATAGGGGGTTGACTCCCAAAAGGTGACATCAGCATAGGTAAACTATCGCCTCAGAGTAGGACTGTAATAATGGTAATCCTTTTGTGTGTGAGAGTGGCCAAGAAATATACACTTAGTAGCACTTGGATTCAGTTTACCAAAACCAGGACCAAGATTATGAACAAAACAAATATAGCCAAACACCTTAGGAGGAATGGAGAACAATGGAGATCGAGGAAACAATACAAAATGAAGAGAGGCCCCTCGTAAGACTATAGATGACAAACAGTTATAAGATAACAAGCAATCAAAACAGCATCACCTCAAAACTGAGGAGGAACATGCATATGAAAGAGGAGAGCCCGAGTAACATCCAACAAATGACAATTCTTTCGCTTAGCCATGCCATTTTGTTGAGGCGTATGAACACAAGAAGTCTAGTGTACAATCTCTTTTTGTTGGAAATAACTCTGAAAGGAATTAGACATATATTCTTTAGCATTGTCAGACTGTAGAACACGAATATGACTGTTAAATTGAGTCTTAACATAGACAGATCGTCATGAGAATTAGTAATAGATGCAACTGGACCATTAGTAGACATATGATGTAATGAAGTATCATTAGAAGCTTGATTACAATATGCGGGTCTCCCATACTTATCCCATCAATAAGTCTCAGTATGTCCAGTGCCACCACAAGTACTTTTTCACTTAGGTTGATGACCACAACCAAAACGGACGCCACACCTTACATTATACAACGAACCATGACTGTCACCATGAACACAACCATTGCGATCATTCAAAGTCGTCATAAAAAATCCACAATTAATTATTCACCCAAAATCTTGCAACAACACCAACAACCTACTCAAATAGAACTAACTAAACAACTCAAATCACAATCAAAGCACTGAAAAAGTAGGGCGAATTGGGTTGATATCCACTGAACCGGCCTAAAAAAACATTGAACCGATGCTGAAAAGCCTTGAATCAGACTAGAACCCATTGAACCGGTCTGAAATGTGTTCAACCAGTCTATAGTGTCACTGAACTAGACCCAGGAGGACTATCTGGGGATGGTCCTGTTCAAAAAAGAGGAGAATAAGGTGAACCAGAGGAGGAAAATTCCTGAACCGAAATGAACCGGTCCGAGAGAGAAGCTTTTTTATCACTCCTAAAACAATCAAAACGCACCACAAAAAGCAAAACACAATTGACTCGCTTTTAGCATTCAATTATGCAGGCATGAGCAGTCTTAATCTATATCTAGTAAACTAATAATAGTAAGTAGTTGTATTGCTTTTTATGTCCAGTAGTTGTGGCATATGCGTATCCATGCATTATAGTTTCCTTTTCCTCATCATTTCTCTCACCTTTTGCTATTTTGTATGTGATTACTCATTCACTTGCTGCAGGTAGCTTTGTATGTGTAGTGCAGGGTACCACTCATTATGCTTCTTTATTACGATTGGGAAGTTTTTACTTTCAACTTTGGGCTAGACTTGAATTACTTTACAAGGGAGATAGCCCTCGCATCCCCCCAGTGGGCAAAACAAGGGGCCATTGCACTTGCAAACCATAATTTAAATCAACTGAAAAGCAGAAGAAATTGGGGGAAAAGTTTACTTTGTTGGTGATCCATACTTCCATAGCCCAGTCACTGAAGGATGTATGTAAAAACAAGCTGACAGTTGAATTTTGCCTAGAGCCTTGACAATAAAAATGTTTATAATGTAGATCAAATATGTTTTCATACTGCCAGCATATGCTTTGCAATTCCCAAACTTCATGTAGATTTTTCTGTAACTTAATCTCTTTTAATGTGTGTTTTCTGTAAATTAAGCTTTGTTCTTTTCCTTTTTCCCAGCATCTTTTTTCCTCTAATCTGTTGGTAAATGTTGACTTTCTGCAGTCTTCATTTGCACGTTACATGTCCAGCCAAGGATTTGATACATGGATTCTTGAATATCGAGGTGCTGGATTGAGCGAAGAAGTGAGAACCAGGGAAGTGAAGCGGCCTGTTACTTCTATTTCTGAGCAAGTTGATTTGGCTATCAAGCATGGGATGAATGGCGCATCCTCTTCAGAACTGCAGCCAAGCATCAGCTCTGATGCGTTTGCAGAATATAAGGACTCTGCCAAAGGTAAAAAGAACAGATATGGTGACTAAATCTAAAAGTTCACATTTGGTCGCAGAGTTGACACATACTTTATAGGTTTTTCTGAAATACTGTCTCAGTGTCTTGCCAAATGATGGTCAATCACAAATTATGTGTATTATGCAATAACTGATAGAAGATATACAATTACATAAATGCTTCACAGATTTGATAGTAAGACAAATCTCTTCTATACCTAACCAAATCAGCGATTCTTGTGAGTATTATTGAACAAGGTCATCAATCAGTTTCTCCACAGTTTATTGAAATTCAAGAACGATTTTCTGCTACAATAGAAGATTTACGGAGACAGCTTGGCCTCATTGTGAAGTATAACTGGGACTTTGATCACTATCTGGAAGAGGATGTCCATGCTGCGGTGAGGTGACATCTCAATATTCAGGATTTCAAATATGAAAACTTCTGTGATTTTATCCTTTCAACAATTAAATCCTCTCAATTGAGATTTCATATCTGTTCCAAATCACCCTTCCTCGTATAGATCCATTATCATTGTTGAAGTATAAATACGTAAAGTTACACCCTCTTTAACATCTTAAGCTTTTAGACGAGTTGGTGGTTTAACATGATATCAGATCATGAGGCCTTTAATTCAAATTTCATCGTCACCTTGGTAATTAAAAAGATTTTGACGTGTTAGGCCCAAAATTTGGCCTGACGGGACTTGTTGAAGTGTAACTACCTAAACGTACACCTTTCTCTAAAAGTTTAAGCTTCTAGATGAGTTGGTGGTTTAACAATCATCTCTTTTTTTTTTTTCTCTATATAGATGGGGTACATAAGGACTCAGTGCAAACTGAAGGATGGCAAGTTACTCGCAATAGGTCACTCCATGGGGGGAATCTTGCTGTATGCAATGCTCTCCCAAAAATGTATGATGGTGTAACACGGTTGCCCTTTCTGTTGTTTTATCCACATGAAGCATAATCTGTTTGTTTTTTTCTTTTGGACAAACCATGAAGCATGCATGTACATGATTTTGTAGCATTATATTTTTTGGTCCTTTCTGTCGAGATTCTTGCATTTTTCGTCATGATATGTTAACATATAGGTTTTTCCACCATTTCTGGCCTTACAATACTCAGCTTAATGTCATTTTGATGATGAGCTCAATGGACACAAATCTATACAAAAATCTAAGGACAGAAAGAAAAGAAAAGGGAAACAAATGCACAATTAGATAAAAAAAACTTACTAACAAATTATAAGAATGCATATGGAAAAGTGATCACCATCTTCAGGATAAAATACTGAAGCTACAAAACAAGGAAAGGAGCATATTGTAATTCTATTATCTTCCAAGTTCATTTTTCTAGTGTGCTAATGAAGACTATAAAGCTAGTGTATAGAGTATTAAAAAAATGTGCATGAAATTGTTGTTTCTTATCTAAAAAATAAAAAGTATTGACTGAATGTGCATGAAATTGTGTTTTTCTTATCCAGAAGAAGAAAGAAAAATGGATTTGTGCAATAAAAGCCTATGATCACGCATCTTGGCATTTTCATTCATAGAATCATAGAAAAATTGTATGGGATGATTCTTGGAAACATTATGATAATAAAGTCAACTTGCATGTTAATTTTTCCTTTTATTCTTTAAATATCACTGGTCCTGGTTTGACAACAGTGAACCTTAATTGACATGTCAATAATGAAGAGAGTTTGGTATACCTATGTATGATCTCTTATAAATGCGAATGGAAGTTGTCACATTTAGTGGTGTTGAGAACTTGAGATAATGGTTCTTGAGATAATATTTTGCTACATTTGCTAAAACATATTATTTTACAAGGTCGCCAAAGAAGGGACTCTGGTCTGGCATCAGTTGTGACACTGGGGTCATCACTTGACTACACTTCTTCAAAGTCATCATTGAAATTGATTTTACCTCTGGCAAGTGGATTGAAATATTAATTGTTTCACACAACTGAAGTATTGCTTCACTAAGCTTTCTAAATGTAACGGAATATGATGCGAATGTGATTTTGATTTGATGTTTACTCAGGTATATCCTTTACAAGCTCTCAACGTTCCTGTTATTCCAATTGGGGCTTTGATCGCAGCTGCTCATCCTTTTGCTTCGCATCCTCCTTATGTTTTATCCTGGCTAAATCCTCAGATTTCTGCACAGAACATGATGCATCCGGAGTTGTTAGAGAAGCTTGTCTTGAATAGCTTCTGTAAGTAATTATTGTTTTCGTTGTTTCACTTCCACAAAATATATGAGTAAATCTGTCAAAAGTACATACACGGAGAACATTCTAAACAACAGTGGAAGATTTCATATCAATACCTTTGCTTGCTACATATGCTCTTCTGAATTACTTACTATGTCTTGCATCCAGCCATTACAGTGCAAGTTGAAGTAATTTTCGCATGGCCCATTATTCATACATAGAAAAATTTCTGCTTGGTATGATGCTGTGATGTCATTTGAGGAGTGGAGGTATTATGCATATAGTTTTAGATATTGGACTGTCCGTCATTGTTGTGATCTATGTTGGATACTAGGGTTTGTGTTGGTGTAAAGTAAAACTTCAGGGTGTAAGCGTGAGCATTATTATGGCGGATGTCAAGTGTGAGAATATTCATGCAAGTCTGAAAGCAGCCACTTTCTGCACAAATCTCAAGGAAGTTAAGTATGTATTTTGTTCACCTCTAAACACCCTGTATTGGTGAGACTGATATTGATGAATGGCCTTTCTTTTTCGCTAAACTTCAAGTTAGGTGCTTGAATAAGCTTCAAAAGTAAACAAGTTAAAGCTATATACAGCCTCTTCTTTTGTACATCTAATTTCTTTGTAACGCTATGAACTTTTTGTATTCTATTAGAAATTGAAAGCCCTAAACTGTGATAAAGTTAGAAGCTATTTAGTTTATTATTTTTATCTTTATTGTTATGAAGGGTATTTTTGTCTTTTTGATAGTTGAACTATAAATATAAGTGACAAAGGGAGAGAACCCTAACTCTCTCTTCTTTTTTTCAGTATCTTTCTTTCTTCTCTTTTTCTTCCCTTCTCTTTACATTATTTCAGTATGGTATTAGAGCGGGTTCCGCAATTCTTCGATTCATCGCGGAACAACACCAAATTTTTTTATTATTATTACTTTTCTTGATTTGCTAGAAAAACAATTTTTTTTCAAATTTTTTGTTGTTTGTTCGCAACAAAATAAAATAAAAAATTAACAGCTTGGTCGACTTGTTGAGTAGTGTCCATGAATTTTTTTTTTGGGCCGAGCCTTGATAGTGTAGGCCCAAGTCCTTACCTAAGTGAGTTATCGGGTAGGCCGGTCTTCGAATAGGGGTAAGCTACCTGTAGCTCAACTAGCAAGCCTATTGGGCGGGCCTTCTGAGCGGGCTTGCTGGGCGGGTTTTTTTATATACAACTTTATTTAAAAATAATGAATAATTTTGTAACGTAATATTTGTGTAAATTATATTTTTGAATCAAAAGTAGAGTCAAAATGGATAAAAATAAAATAATGAATAATTTTATTTTTGATTAGGGGATGAACTACATCCAATAGAATGAATACATCCCAACTAAGTTGACACCTACTCACTTATCTGTCATTTGAATTACTCTACCTTTTAAAACTTGTATACTTAATACATGAAAAAGAAAATAATACATTATTTATAGTATCTAAATTTTTAAAACTTTAAATTTCGACATTGGAAGACTTATTTCAAAGTTTCAAATTTAATGGTTTAAAAGAATAACTTTTTTTTAAAGGAAGGGTGGATGGGCGGGCTCTTGGGCCAAGTTTTTTTGAGCTGGCTATTGGGTCGGGTAATAGGTTTGGGGATAAATTCAAGTCCTCTTTTTAAGGATATTGGGCTGAGGCTCGGACGGACGACTTATAGTAACCCGGCCCATGGACACCCCTATGTCCATCTATGGTTTTTCTGAATTTTTTTGAAATTATCTGATTTTTCATTATAATTTTTTTTTATTGTTTGAAAAAATAGGCCTATTTTTCAGATTTTTAATTTTCATCCTCCTTTTGGGGGATTGGTTGCTTGGAATAGACATTATGGGTGTTGATCTACAATGCCCAAGGGTTGCCTAGTGATTTAGAGTTGTTTTTTTTGTGTTTTATAGATTTAAGGGGGGTGCAACAAACATATATTTTGGCTTTGAGTAATCCATTTTGTGTCGTGGTAGTATTTTACCTATTCTTTGTGATATTCATGTTTGATTAAATTCAAGTTTGAGATAGTAGCTATGTTTTTTGTTATTTTGTAGTTTTTTGAGTCATTCGGCGTGTATCTGGCCTTTAAGAAGAGGTAAAAATCAAAGTAACCATGTCAAAATCTAACACAGTCTCTTAGAAACATTCAACAAGTGTTGAGTCATATTTGACTTTAGATTGAAAATCCCAACCTACAAATTACAACAGTGAAGCTTGATGGGCACAATTACCCTGACTAGTCGCAGTCACGTATGTTGTTTGTTAGGAGTAAGGGAAAGATAGATTACTTGACCGAACAACTGAGAAATCAAACGTTGATGATCCACTTTATGAAAATGCTGCCAAAGATTAGCAATGGCTATTTATTCTTACGTATTGCCAAGGAAATTTAGGAGGCAGTGTCACATACCAACTTGAAGATGGCACCATGGCACAGGTTTATGAGTTGAAATGTCGGCTTCACAATACTAAGCTGAAGGATTCCTCTTTGGCGGCATATTTTCATACCTTGTAGGATTATGGTAGGAATTGGATCACTATCAAAGACTTAACATGAAGTGTGCTAAAATGCCTCAAAACTACATAAGTTGATTGAACAGGAAAGGATTATTGAGTTTTTTGCTTGCTTGAATCCTCGGTTTGATTAAAATTAGGATTCAAATCTTATGGAAGGAACCTCTTCCTTCCCTCTAGGAGTTATATGCTTATGTTCAATCAAAAGAGAGCACGTGAGGAATCATGCTTCATGCTATGCCCCTAAGAGAGTTCAGCCCTGGTTATTGTCGCTTCTTGGGATAGCCAGTTGGGAAGCAAGAAAGTCGAGGATGTGTGAATGATGTTGCATTTGATGATAAAGATAAGTTTTATTGTGATTATTGTCATAGGCTGAGACATAATAGAGAGACTTGCTAGAAATTATAGGATCATCCTCAGGTTAGAGGTAGAAGAGGACGATCAGGTGATAGAGGAGAATCTCAAGCTCATCTTATGGCTGTAGTAGAGGCTTCTTCACCTAGTCTTGGTCTTGTTCCATCATCTACTGCAAAAACAATGGATCTCACTAAGGAAGAAGTGGAAAATAATGTCGCCTTATGTCGAAGTTTGAGACACCAATCACTGCATCCACTTCTTTTGCCCATGCAAGTAACTTTTCTACAACATTGAGTGAATCTTGTAATATTCCTTCTTGCCTTTGGATTATTTATTTAGGTGCCTCTAACCATATGACTAGAGTATCTACTTTGTTCTCATCATATACTGCTTGTCCACGAAAGCAACATGTTAAAACAACTGATGGTTTCGTATCATCTGTAGCTTAAAGGTTCTATTTTAGTCACTTCATCTTTATATCTCTCATCTGTTTTAAATGTTTCTAATCTTTCAAACAATCTTCTTTCTGTCAGTAATATTATTAAGAGATTAAACTATAGTGTAACATTTTTTCCTTCATATTGTGTCTTTCAAGACCTTGCCACGAGAAAGACAATTGGTAGTGGTGAGGAAAGAAATGGTCTTTACTTTCTAAATTCTCAAGAGCCAGACGGTGCTACCATTACACAAATTCATGTGTTAAAGAGATGTGATACTTCTAAGAAGCAGATTTGGCGCCTACTAAATCAGAGATTAGGACATCCTTCATTTGCCTTGTTGCAAAAATTATTTTTTTCTTTGTTATCTAGGGTGAATGTTTTTCAATTTCGTTGTGAAATATGTGAACTTGCAAAACACCATTGTGTGTCATTTCCTATTAGTTTCAATAAAAGTATTTCACCAGTTGCCATTCTTCATACGAATGTATGGGACCTTCCTATGTTGTTAGTTTGTATGGTTTTCGATGGTTTATGACATTTATTGATGATTTTTTTCGTACCACTTGGATTTACTTGTTGAAATAAAAAAAAAATGAAGTATTCTCATGTTTCCAAACATTCCACAAGATGTTACTTACTCAAGTACAAAATGTTCGTTCTAATGATAATGGGAGTAAGTATATTTATGGGGGACTTCGATCCTATTTTGCTGACTATGGTATTATTCATCAAACAATTTGTATTGATATTGATGCACAATAAAAGTAGAGCTTTCGGGCTAATGTGCTCAATAATCGAGCAGGTTGATTATTTTCTAATTAAGTGAATTGGATAATTTCTAGGAGATTTTTATTTATATCCTAATTTAATTAGGAAGTTATTTAATTTTTTTTATATCAATTAGGATTTTATTTTATTTGTTTTCCTAGTTTAATCAGGATTCTATTTTCGTAGTTTAATTAGGTTTTTGCTATTATATAATAGCTTGTAAGCCTTAGGGTTAAATCAGTTTTGGAAGGATTAATAATATTGAGAGTGTTGTCTCTTTTCTTCCCAATTCTTTGCCATATTTAGGAATCAACAGAGTTATTGAAACATTTAGGACTGGTATTCTACGGAATCGACAGATTTAGAGTAGGATTCTAATTTGGTATTTGTGAGCAAATGAACGGTATTGTTTCGTTATCCCCTTTTCATTCATTAAACCCTTATTTCGACCCATTTTCCTACATCAGATACACCTCAACAGAATGGGGTTGTTGAGAGAAAGTATTGCCATCTCTTAGAAGTTAGGGCCTTGATGTTTTTTATGAATGTTCCAAAGTCATATTGGGGAGATGTCATCCTTACATCAACATACCTCATCAATAGAATTTCTTCTCGAGTTCTAAACTTTCGGTCATCAATTGAGGTATGATCTTCTTCTTCTTCATCTTCCCTTTCTTTCTCTAACTATTTCTCAGTTCCTCCTCGGGTGTTTTGATGTGTTTACTTTCTTCATGTTTCTCCTTAGCTCCGAAGTAAGCTAGATCCTAAAGCAACCAAATGCATCTTTCTTAGTTATTCTCCTACTCAAAAGGGCTATAAATGTTATCATCCTCCTTTGGATAAAAAATTATTTCTATGGATATTACCTTTTTTGAAACAGTAGCCTATTTTTCCCAGAGCCTTCTCTTCTGGGGAAGAATTTAAGTGAAGATAAGTTTGGGTTTGTTCTCCCATCTACCTCATCAGTGCCTTTCTTTTCATTAGAATAGGAGCAGGTAATAATGAGGAACCACAACAACACGAACAAAAGGTGTTACGGGTTTATTCCAGAAGACATAAGGATAAGACTATTTCTAATCTACCACCTTCTGAAATGGATTCCTTAGGATCAGGTTACCCTATTCTTCAATTTGAGTATGATATTCCCATTCCTCTTCATAAGTGTGTTCAAACTTGTCCTCAGCTCTAACTTTGCATCTTTGCATCACTTTTCATCCTCTTATCGAGCTTTTGCATCTCATTTGTCCTCTATGTTTGTTCCTAATAATTTATAGGATACACGGAATGATTTCAAGTGGAAGGAAGCAATGTGTGAACAGATGAATGCACTTCAAAAAAGTAATACGTGGGAACTAGTTGAGTTACCTGAGGGGAAAAGGTCAGTTGGATGTAAATGGGTGTTCGAAGGAAACCATAAGGCTAATGGCTCGGTTGAAAGATACAAGGCTAGATTGGTTGCTAAGGGCTTTACACAGACTTGTGGGATTAATTATTAGGAAACATTTGCCCTAGTGGCAAAGATGAATTCAATTCGTGTCTTACTTTCCTTGACTGCAAATCGAGGTTGGCCTCTTCAATAGCTTGATGTGAAAAATATGTTTTTACATGGAGACCTAGAGCAGGAAGTATATATGGATGTTCTACCTGACTTTGAACTTCGTACAAATGGTGGCAAGGCATGCAGACTGAAAAAATCGTTGTATGGTTTAAAGAAGTCTCCAAGAGCATGGTTTGAGAGATTCACCCGAGTTATGTTGAGGTATGAATATCATCAGAGTCATGGTGATCATACTTTGCACTCATTTTGTATGTTGATGATATTATACTTACTGGCCATGATGTAGAGGAGATGGTGAAATTAAAGGCACATTTGACTCAAGAATTTTAGATAAAAGGTTTAGGAATTTTGAAGTATTTCTTAAACATTGAGGTTGTGAGATCTAGACATGGCATATTTATTTCGCAGCGAAAGTATGTGCTTGATCTACTTAAGAAGATAGGTATGCTAGGGTACAAACTTGTTGATACTCCGATCGAGCTGAATCATAGATTGGGGGAAAGTGTTGATAATACTCATGTGGATAAAGGTCGATACTAGAGACTGGTAGGCAAGCTTATTTGTCTGTCTCATACTCGTCCAGATATAATCTATGCAGTCACCGTGGTAAGTCAGCTTATGAACTCACCTTGTGAGTCTCATATGGATGCCTTTATCGAATTTGGAGATATTTTAAACTAGCACCTGACAAAGGGCTACTTTTTTCTAAGCATGATCATCTACATGTGGAAACCTATTCAGATGTTAATTGTGTTGGATTTGTTACAAACAGAAGATCAACATCTGGATATTGTACCTTTGTAGGTGCAAATTTGGTATCCTGGCTTAGCAAAAAACAGTCGGTTGTGGCCAGTTCTAGTGCAGAGGTAGAATTTAGAGCTATGACTTATGATATTTGTAAATTATTGTGGCTAAAATCCATAATAGAGGAACTTGGTTTTAACTCTAAGGAACTGATGAAATTGTGCTGTGACAATAAGGCAACAATTAGCATTGCTCCCAATCGAATTCAACATAACAGAACCAAGCATGCAGAGGTTGACAAACATTTCATCAAAGAAAAATTGAGTACCAGCTTAATTTGCACTCCATTTGTGAAGATAGGTGATCAACTTGCAGATATCTTGATAAAGGAAGTATCTAGTAAAGTGTTCCACTTAACCCTTGGCAAGCTAGGCGTGAGTGATATCTTTGCACCAGCTTGAGGGGAAGTGTTAGAAGCTATTTAGTTTTTTTTTTTTTATCTTTATTGTTATGAAGGGTAGTTTTGTCTTTTTGATTGTTGAACTATAAATATAAGTGACAAAGTGAGAGAACCCTAACTCTCTCTGCTCTTTTTCTTCCTTTCTCTTTACATTATTTCAACGTATAGGTATCATTTGTAAATGTTGTAGTCACACGAAACTTTCCTACTTGAGCATGTTAAAGCATCCAATCCTAAACCATTTAGCAATAAATAGGGATGCCCTTTACGCATATAAATCAACATTGGGTGGTCCTTATCATTCGATGTGCAATATAAGTTTTCTTTACACTCTCCCTCATGTAAGATCCAGGCTTGCATGCGGGGCTAAGAAACAAACAAACAAACATGAATACCAAATATATAAGAGACTTGGCCTATTGATCACCCAAGACTCAGCTCTGGTGTCATATTAGACCATCCAATTCTAAATACTTGACAATGAATGGAGAAGCCTCTTAAGAATATAAACCAACCTTGCATGGCCCCCCTAGCTTAACCAACTCATGTCATGATTGTAGGGCCTCCTGCCTTTTTCGTCACAATTCCCTTTCCCTATTGGTTACTTCACTCAAACCCCTTGGAAAAAATGTCTTAGGACATTCTTTGCAATGCATGCTTTATGTAATATCTCGTTCCATTTTGGCAAGGAACTAGTTAGGGAATATTATCTTAGAAGGAATAAGAAAAATTTTAAAAAAGAATTTAGAATAATCTAGAATGTTGGAGAAGTTTCTAGAAAGTTCAAGAATAACCTAGAATAGTCTAAAATAATCTAGAAGAATCTAGAATGTTGAAGTTTCTAGAAAGATCTGGAAGGTTCTAGAATATTGAGGAACCTAGAGCACTCCAGAAGAGTGCGGAAGGTTTTAGAAGATTTTAGAGAGATAAAGATTACTCCACAATGTCCTAGATTAGTATGGAGGTTTCTAGAGAAGTGGAGGATTAACCATTGTATAAATATCGACAATTGGAACCTAGAAAGTTCCAAGTAAGGAAGTGAAGGGAGAATCTACAAAGGTTCCCCACACCAAGGAAATAATGACACATGTCCATATTCTAGAATATTCCTAGGAGTCCTGAAGGCCTATAAATAGGGGACTTAGTTATTGAATTAGGAGGAAAACACATTGGTGACCTCCCACTAGAGAGAGAAAAGGAAGGTTGGATACTTCATATAAGAAGAAACGAAACCGTGGAAGAACAATGTAAGGGATCGGCAACTTCTCAATCAACATCGGATGACAAAGCATTTCCTTTGGACTTGAAATGAGTGGTTTGGCATGCTACGTAATTTTTCTGTATCCCTAAACATTTTAAAAATGATACATAATGCTTGTTCCCTGGCCACTAGGGAACAGACCCGGGAGAGGCTGAGGTGACTCTAGTGCTCAACGGTTGAAGGAATAGTTCTTGATGCGTTCTGGTGACCTCCACCGGATCGTCTTAGGGAACAATTCCCGGGCGCCAACCCGTGGTGACCCTAAGAACGATGTTGGACCCAACCCTGAGATATAATTTGGTATTTGGTATTTAGTTCCCATCAATTATTGGATATTGTACAGTCTCCACCATTATGATATGATTCACCATTGTGGTATGATTTCTTGTTGGAATTCGATTGTGTTATTCTTGAGAAATTGGTTGACTTGATGAAATTATTTTTCCAAATCTTTGATTTACATGTCGTATGTCAAATATGTTTTTCAGCCACTTTGAATATGCATATCTTTCCATTCACTGGGCTTTTTAGCTCAAGTTTTCAAAATAATATTTTTCTAGGCAAACGATTGGAGTGTCAATAGCAGATTCAGGGAATTGATTGGAGACTAATAGTGTTGTGACCTCCGTAGCATATATCGTATAGTCATCTTTACTTGTTTGGATAATTGTGGCAAACAGGTTTAGGTATGTTGACTTTAACATATTGACATGAGATCAATTTAGTGTTAATGTTGTTTTCCACTCCTATATTATTAGTTTATTGTTAGGCTTACGTGTTCCATAGGTTATGGATCTATGGTTCACGGCCGGTCATGCCCTTGTAGTTGGGGTGTGACACTTTAGTTGTGGGCATCACAGTGGTACTAAAGTATTGCTAAGAGTTAGCTGTTTTGTAATTTTGTTACCTTGCTTTGTATCTTTGCTTCTTTGATGATGTACTCTTGAAAAGCTGCTTGTTTGGATTTTGGAGAATCTGTGACAGTAGCTTCTGCCTTCTTGCGCGTAATTTTTTTCTATTGGATGAGCAAAATCTCTTTTATATTTCCGAAAGGTTTGGGTGAGCAACATTTCATTTGTTTGCTCGACGTACAAGCAACATTTCATTGCACTCAAAAATGGGGCAAATCACAAGTACATGCAACATATACAAAGCAGCACCCCCTTCTAGGAGATATAACATGGAGCGCAAAAACTCTATAAAAGATTTTATACCCCAGGGGCCAGGATACACTTCATTACTGCCAGAAAAAGTACTCAGGAAAGTATATTTGAGTTTAGGTAATCGTTATTTACTGAGTGTATGTAGTGGAAGCTGAATGCTTTTTTTTTTTTTTGAATTCCTGTTCCTCTCCTTCCAGAGACTCTACATAAGACATACGGGGGCTTTGGTCCAAGTCTCTCACAGTTTCCTATGCACCCTGCTACCTCTCAAACTACAGAACAGTGCATCCACTGACTTTAGAACAGAGCAATTCTTGAGCCACCTTATTATGCAAAAGTTGGTGATCCACTTTTTCCTTCACATTATTGCTCCTTCACTGCTATTGAATAAGAGTTTTCCCTCTTCTTATCAGGTCATTGTATGACTTCTAAAGCTGCTGTCCACGGAAAAACTGCAACCTTCGAGGTGGCCTTGGCACACCAGACACATTAATTATCAGAACACGGCAATTTGAAAACATTATTACCAAATAGAGCATTTTTTAACTTTTTATTAAATTACGGCACTTTAGGCACTTTTTTAAAGTGTGTTTACTTAACACATTTACATTAAAAAACGTGATTATTGAACATGCTTTATTATGTCTAACAAAATTAAAAGCATGGTTATTAATCACGTTTACGCTTTCTTATTGAAAGTGGCACACGCCTTCTTCTCTATCAAATTGTGTTTTCACCTGAGCGTTATCTCATCCGTCTTTTGAGTCTTCTAGCTAGCTCATAAGCACCATAACTCACCAGATGCAATCTGTACACTACTAGCTTAGCCTTTTCAACTCATACTCCCTCCTCCAGCACGTGGGCCACACTCGTCTTTACCCTCTAGCTCATTAACACCATAACTTATTGGCTGAAACTCAATTTGGCCAAGATTTCACCTGTCGGCCTGCCTCTAGTGAACCCTAAAAGCAAAGACTCAACAGAAAAAACTCACCAAAACCAAAAAAAGGAATGCTCCAATTTCAACTTCCAACCTAATAAGCAACTTATCAAAAGAAAATAATTACATAAACCAGTCCATTACAATTAGATGATGAACAAGGTGAAGAAGAGCCTGATGATGATAAGGATGAAGGGGTTTGGTGGGTCTCTTGTTTTTTTCGTCTCTTGCCATCGTCAATTGAATTAGAGAGTGCGCCTGATGAATATGTATGTGTAATTCATGAGAAAGTGAGCCTAATAATCAAGATTTTCTACTGTTAAGCTTCTGTCAGTGTGTGCATGTATTTATAATAAACGCGTGCATTGGATTCTTAGAAAAGCGGGGCTGTTGACCAGGTTTTCTAATAAAAGTGGTGTTGTTGACCACACTTCTTACAAAAACATGGTTAACAAATACGTTTTCAAAAAGTGTCATAGTTTGATAAATAAGTTAAAAATTGTCGTATTTTGATATTTTTTGTTGGTAGTGCGTAGATTAGTACTTAATTCCACCAAACACCCCTCCAAGGAAAAGCTGCCGCTGGATTGTCAATTAACACTAATATGTTTTCACATAGACTATTCATTTTGTGGTAACACCACACATGACACATCATCCCTAAATCGAATCCTTTGAAACTTGTGGCAACAAATGCCATATTCTTGGAGAATTCCTCCCAGGCTCTTCAAATACTTTTCCAAAGTTAACCCAGTGAAAGGTTCCTACCTATTTCGATGTCCACCCACCATGATCACATCCATATATTTCTCTAAGTCTCTCGCCAGAATCCATACCTGATTGAAAACCCTCAAGTATTTTAACCCTGGTCCAACCTTTTGAATTGAAGTTTCAACAGTATTTTATCGTCAATCCTTCCCTATGAAATCTTCATGCAGCTTGTCAAATCTGCTGTCTATTGAAGCTGGCATAGTGAACACAGACATGATGTTGATATATATGCCAATTCCTCTTGACTAGACTAACCCGAACTTCTCCATATCCAGGGGGTTCCACATACCTTTTCATTTGAATGGTGCTCCGGGCTCCTGGAGAACCCAATTAGGCGCATGGAAGAAAACTTAACTGCTTGCCCCAAATTCCTAGTCAAAACCAAGCTACCAACCACTTCTCCAGCTAGAATTTCTGAACTTTTGGTGAGGTTGGTGCAAAACTATAAGACCGGCCCAAAGCATAATAGAACATGCCTAAGATACCTGAGCTGTTATTTATCCACACACTGGGAAAACATTGTGGTATTGTTTGCAAAAAGAATATTTGAGACTTCCAATGGGGTCTGCCCCCTTCCCTCACTCTGATTTTTTTAATCATCTCCCCTCCACAGTTCTGCCCAAAAGCTTGCTCAGGCTCCATCACCATTGACCAATATGAAAAGCAAAGGGGATAGCTGACACGTTTGAAGCATTCAATCTGTTAAGCTTCTTTTTATGAGTTATATTTGTATTGAAATGGTCTTGCCATCCAATTCATAAGCTGTCTGGACTCTTGCCTTCAAAAAATTGATGTCATACTTGTTCTAGCCAATGAGCTCGGATGCGAACTAGTTAAAAGAGATTGTTATCAACTGGACTTACTAGTCAACATCTACTAGGGTGTGCATGCCTGTTGCACTCCTTTTTCCCCTTTGTCTTTTGAACCATATTTGGCTGACTGTCTGAATAATTCACAGGTACAGTGCCCACTAAGCTACTTTTGCAGCTAGCAACAGTCTTCCAAAAGGGTGGATTATGTGACAGGAGCAGAACTGTCTTTTACAAAGATCATCTGCACAAAAGTGAAGTGCCTGTTTTAGCAATTGCTGGTGACCAAGATCTAATCTGTCCAGCTGAGGCTGTATGGTGAAGGATCAATTTAGCATTGTTCATGTCTTATATTTTAGGGAGTCTAATTTGTCAAATGACTTTTGAGTGTTTTTAATGGGACAGAAACAGTCAAGCTGATTCCTGAGCGTTTGTTTACGTACAAAGTTTTTGGTGAACGGCGCGGTCCACATTATGGGCACTATGACTTAGTGGGAGGTCATTTGGTATGTGCTAAATGTGTTTTAAAATTGACTTTCTTTTAACCATTGTGAAAGCATTACATATTCCAAGTTGTATAACTATTTCCTTCAAATAATTTTCACAATTTTCTAAATGCAGGCAGCCGGTCAAGTTTATCCACTTATAATTGAGTTTCTAACTCGTCATGATGAAACCTAGCCATGTGAAGCCATACATGACAGACATCGGTTTCTCTCTTATGCTTTCTTTCTAAGTTCTGTCGTTGAAAAATGAAGTTATCCCAATGAAGAATCACTTTAAATAGAAGAAAATCCCGGATGCCTATCAATCTGTGGTATGAGAGAAAGAGGAAGCTGTGAATATGTATATGTGGTGGTAGTGTTGTTGTTGTAAGCAGTTCAGAGGTGTCCATGATCGGTTGACGAAATAGCAAATGTAAATATTACACACTAAAACAAATGTTCCTCCTAAGCATTATTACATCTCAGATTCCGAGATTAGCTTCTAAAGATGCATCCTTCTAGGAGTGCTGTGGGTGAAATAATGAACTTGTATCGGTTATTGACTTTTGTATCAGTTTGCTGTATAGTGAAGTTTTCTGGAGCAAGTACTGGACTCATCTTTCTTTTATTGCCAGCCAGAAACATAAAAATGATTCCTGTCCAGTTTTCTTATACAAAATGCGTATGATGTTGAAGATACATTATGATTCAATTTGTTGAAAGCTGTTGTGAGAGCAACTGACATGCGTTTGTATTATTCTTTTTTTATGAACAGTGATGGATCTAGCCTATTCTTGAGAGAGAGAGAGAGAGAGAGTCCGTTCAGGAATGATTTTTGGACTCTTAACAAAAGAGGGTCTTTTTAGTTATTTCACTCTCGAACCAAAAATAAACAAATTGTTTTATTCTTTTTTGTGTGCTTCTGATAAAATGCAAATCAATACCAAACCAAGGAAGAAAACAATTGCTCTGACCTAAGCAAAGACTGGACTAGTTTTCCTCCCTCCAGCTCCCAGCTCAGGTGCCAGGGGGAAACACACTTCAATTCTCGAGAAGGCATCAAGTAGTTTGGATACACCACCACCACCACAACACACACACTACCCCAACCAAAAAAAAAAAACTTCCCCCATGTTCAGTCCAAATTAATTTCTGGGCAGAAACTATAATCTATGCCAAAAATAAATGTGCCTTCCCTCTCACAAAGGATCCAGACAAGCTTGAAGGTGTCTTGATTTCATTTTAAGACCGGGGAAGAAAACTTTCAAGTTTTATCTGCAGAATTGGAGCCAAGGCATGAAAACCAGAATCAATACTTTTGCATTCAAATTTGTAAACAGAATAAAAGGATGTCATTACCAAAAGCGGCAAGTGCAGTACACATTAAACATTTGCCAAACAGTAAGAAGCGGGAAAATGAAAGATATTGTGATTTGATGAAATGGTAAAGCTCATATCACAATCTCCATCAGATTCCTAAACAAGCTCCAATCGTACGGGACTAACAACCGAAAAAACGGCCCATCATTTCATATTAAGGACATAGGAACAAAATGCCACACCAAAGAATAGCAGTTTGCTTGTATTGAAGATGTAATCTGTACAGAGGAGACCCAAAACAGCTGTCCAAAAACCACCAGGGCTGATGGAAGTGTGAGAAGTCATCCAGCCTAGCATTGAGTCACGGCTGCGGTTTTACAGACAGGGCAGGTATTTTTCTGCACAAGCCACTGCTTTATGCAATGGATGTGATACAAGTGCCCACAATCGAGCTTGCCCATGTCATCCTCTGTGTCATATTCCTCCTGAATTTAAATTGAAAAAACAGTAAATGCATGTGAAGATTGGGAACAAATCAAATAGCAGATTTGAAGAAAGATTTGACAACTAAAAGCAATGCTAGTAACATTTTTTTATAAATTACCTGACAAATGCTGCACTTCCGCTCCATTTCTGTAGGGAAATGTAATGGAAAACCACCCGAAATGGAAAGCTTAGTTTTCCTGAGACAGCATATTATCTCCTCTTCTCTCAATCCGGTATTAACGTATCCAATTCTATCACCAAGCTCAAGTAATTCCTGTTGGCACCACCAAATCAAGATATTTGCACAAAAGTGAAGATTAAGTGACCCAAGTACATGAAAATTTTCAATCAAAACAAGGACACAGGCATTTACTAGGTAAACATAGAGACCTCATACGACATTTTATCAACATCAAGTCTCCAGTCCTTGTGGCGATCAAGTCCATCTGACCTTCCTCCCATCATTAAACTTCTTTGGAGCATAACAATCTGCACCCAGACAATACTATTTTAAGTACATCTGTACTTAAAAATGAAATCAAAGTACACTTTATAGGCTTCTAGCTATATTCTTTAAGTGACAACGACTAACAATCAAAAAATACACACTTGACTTCTATAATATTGCTGAAGTTTGGAGAACCCACAAACCAATAGACACTTCAAAACAATGGTGGAAACTAAGAATTCTGATAATAACATAAGATCCCAATATTTTTGAATCAACGTCGCACAGAATTAATTTAAGCAATCAATTAGAATTAGCCCGGAAAAAGGCAGATTGATCATGATTTCTCATGGGGAGATAATCATTAAACAATGCATACCAAGTGCAATTTTTATACAGGTCATTAACTGAGGAAATGTGGGGACTTAACGTTGAAAAGAGAATCCAAGTTGAATAATAGCTACTCTGTGCAGCCTTTCAAAAGAGGGTCAGTTATTACCAATTTCTAAACAATAATGATTCAATGCAGAAAATGAATATCAGGCACACGCAAGAACCACTTACGACAAATTGATTTACCTCACTGCATTGATGGAATTTCTCCTCCTGTGTCCTAGGGGTGGACAATAACTAATTTCGTGAGAACATTATGAAACAAAATTACTTTACCGGTGTTTTCTATGAATACCTATGAAACTCTTTATTCATATTAGGCCCTTTTTTCTAATGAATTACCCTTTTAAATATCACTGTACAATGACCTTACAAGCTCTTAAAGTAAGGAACAAGCTCATTAACTCAAATATTCAATTTCTCAAGTACCAACAAAATTAGCTCTTTACTGATCAATTGACTGGCTATGTAACTAGTTCAATCCCAACTCATGTTTTTCATTGCTTCTACTTACAATAGGTGGTGATTGATAGATACATTAGAATAGATGGTGATTGATATAGCCATCCATGATCATAATTTCCAGAATGAGTACTGCTTGCAACATGATAGTTTTGATGGGTAGCAAAACATTGAACTTCCTATTGGAAGCCTCTTCATAGATTTTCTAGAAAAAGCTTCTCTGAAAGTTTCAGTGTAGCATCTATAACTTCCTCTTTTTTAGGCGGGCAACCCAATAAAAAGATATCCACATGAATTTGTTTTCTAAGTCTTATACACTAGCTTATAAACTTTAACAATTATGTTCGTAATCAAGGATTCAAATTTGTTTCTTTTTGTTTCAGACGAAACAACCAAAACATTTTGAAAACAAATCAGTGATTAAAAATTGAACTCTAATATTTCGGTACTTTTCGGGATATTCTGGAATCTAAATTTCAAATTTTTTATCTATTTTCATTTTTTTTTTTTGAAAAGTTTTGAACCTTTTCCGAAATATTTATATTTCCATGTAGACCAAAACTATGTACTGAAACAAAATTTCGATTCATGTCATTCCTATAATAAGCATGTCATCCTTTTCTTTTCCTTATCTTTAACATTCAAAACACCAACTCATACATAATCTATGACATTAGTTATTGTCGCAAAAGGGAAAAAGAATTGATGACATATTTTTGCTAAGGGCCTCTGGCTTGACAATCTAGGTTCTTAAAAGACTAGCAGATATACAAGAACCCCAAAATAGTGGTTTACTAGGTCAATAATTCTAAAGGCTAGGTATAATATTTCCAAAGGATATGTACTAATGATATCACCTTGTCATAGACAACATGCAAGTATACTGCTATCTTTCTACTGTGCAACATGTAAACCATAGACTTCAAATACATACTTGGTTAATTGGGAAAGAATTAATACAAAATTCCTTTGGCAAGATTCGATGACAAAATAATCCAAGTCAAGGTTCATGACAATCGCTTAAATCTCAAGTAGTTAACATGGCACCCAACAATGACTAGTACCAAATTTAGAGAAATTTGAGATTTCATGGTATGAAGAAGTTGAAAATAGAATATTGAGGATTAGTGTTTAAGAAATTCAAAGAGGAGGAGAAAGAAATAGATTGTGAAAAAATGTGTTGCATCCCTCTTATTTATAATAGACTGACACTACCAGTAATTACAATATTGCCCTACACTACTAATAATGTAAACTAAGAACTCTAAAAGTTTCCCTCAAGGTGGAACATAAAATCAAAGATGCCCAGCTTGGAGTAAAGATTATTGAAGACAAATTGAGCCAATGGTTTGGTAAGGATGTCACCCAGATGATCAATAGACTTGATGTATGGTGTGGTAATCTCCTTTCGCATCAAGAGATTTCGACTAAAATGGCAATCCACTTCAATGTATTTAATCCTCTCATGAAATATCGACTCACTAGCAATGAAAATAGCTTGGTTGTCACAATACACCGGCATAGGAGAAGGCACATGGATAACCATATCACGAAGTAGAGAATGAACCCACAACATCAACAGGAGAATTCTAAAAGGAGAAGGAGAATTCCACAATGACGGATTGTGGATGTTGGTTCGTTGATTTTGAAGCTAGTTGTCAAGACGTTTGTGGTGAATATCTAGAGTAAAGATTCAAAGGAGAAAACTTCAAGGCATGGAATGGGTTGAGGTATAAGTCTTCGAACTTGTAAGCTAAGTTTTAAATTAGTGGATTAGGTTTAGGTTTACCAAGATTGGTCCTGTGATTTTTCTCGAGAGGATTTCCATATAAAAATTGCATGTGTCGTGTGATTGCTTACTTTTACACACCTACCATTTTTTATTCCTTCTTCATTCTTGGTTGAATGATCGAGCAAATCTAACATGTGTTGGTGGCCGTTCAATTTGTACATATTTGGTGATTTGGTGGACAGGATTCGATGTGTTTGAATTAGTGGATTGTGCTGAATTAAACTACGTTAAATTCAATTACACATTCACTAATTAGGTCAAAGGTCGTGATCATATAGGGGTTTAAACTTGTAATTATGTGAGCTAGGTTTCATTTGGGTATAATTTCTAGTTTGAGTTCATAATACATATTCGCCTCCTTTAGGTCACATTGTGTTGCTTCAACATTCAAGGTCAATCTCATATTTTGCACTCCCAAATAGATAATGTCACGATTAGCACAAAAAAGTTTTCATAAATGATTGATTATATTCAAGGGCATTGTTAGACCGAAGAACGTTGATACGTATGTCAAATTGAACTAGAATTTCATTATAAAATGAAGTAAAGACCTTAAGCAATTTAGATCGGTCTTTCATAAGGAATAACCAAGTAATACGAGAGAAATTATCAACAAAAATTATAAAATAATAAAAATCAAAAATACTTTTGAAACTTGCAAGACCCCAAATGTCTGAATGGATAATATTAAAAGTTCATGACTTGAAGAGCTAGGAGGAAAAGAACTATGGTGATATTTGCCTTATTTACTAGCCTAACACTCTAACACACATGAAGAACTCAAACCAAGGATAACTTGAGCAACTTCTCAAGAAAGAATGACTCAGTTAAAAGTGTCACTGAAGAAGAGACACGATAGCACTTAAGGTAGTAATAAGAACTTTGGGATCCAAATAATAAAGGTTATTACTCTCATGTCGTGAATCAATCACCTTCTTCGTCCTAAAATCCTGGTTAATGGCATAGATTGAGTACAACGAAAATCACTAGTTCCATGCACGGGTCAAAAAGAACCACTAACTAACACAATACGTGAGTTAGACAATGGGAAGAAATACCATACATATGAGCACTAACTCCTAAATCAATGATCTACGTAGACGAAGAAGGTTGGGTAGCCACACATGCAGAGTTGGCTCCATTAGTAAAAACTATGATAGAAGCAGATAAATGTGAAAAAGTGAAGATAACCGTTGGATGAGCTGACTAATCTGAGAAGAAAGATCATCATGAGAGCTGGAAGTAGATGTAACTGGACCATCGATATAAGCTAATGCATTAGAGAACCTAAAGTATCATAAGAAGCTAGATTTTTATATGCTGGTCTTCCATTCTTATCTCAATAATCCTCAGTACGTCTTATACCACCATAATAAGTACACTTTCATCCAAAATGATTACCACGACTAGAACAACCACCACCTCACCCACAAGGACTGGTATTATAGGGTGGACCATGTCCACCACCATGATCGCCACCAAAGACACAATTGACATTATTCAACATCCCCATTGTTCAAACCATAATCAACTATGCCGCAATTGGAACCACACGGACCAATGGTATGCAACAATCAACAATCCCACAATGTATGAGAGAGAACAAGAAACCCAAACAGAAATCCAACACGGCATCTGCCCAGAACATACACAATAGCAAATGGACAAACTAGGGACTTCGTCGAAACCGTGACCAACAACTGCCAAGGAAAAGTAACTGCCGACCACCTTCTTCGAGCAAAAAAGCTCAAAAAAAATTAACCAAAAGAGAATGGATACCACAGATTCCACATGGGTACTTCAGATTCAACCTCCTTATCTCTCAATTGCAACCCAGGGCAAAATCTCCTATGACAAAATCATCCAAACAGACTTAAAATAGGAAAGCTGAACCACTGACCAAGTTAAAAAACACTCATAGATCAACGAAATACCAATAGGTCATTCAAAACAACCTTCACAAGGCTTAATAGGCACATTTAGGACTACAGTGCAGCATCAAACACCCTTGGATTACGTGAAAATACTAAATTGAAGAATCGGCCCAATATTTTTCTAAAAATATTCGAAAATAGGAAAAGAACATTCAAGCAACTTCAAAAAAACACTAAAAAAAATCAGCACAAAAAACCAAGTCCATACATGGTTTTGGATCTCCGGAAAAATTTAACTACAGGATGACATTAGCAACATCAACAATAGGGTTTTTTGTTGGAGATTTTTCTTGAATTTGTCGACAATGTGTTACCAAGTTAAAACTACAATATTGAGGATTAGGATTAGGAAATAGAAAAACGAGGAGAAAGCAGATAGAAAGAAATAGAGTGTGAAATAATTTCTATACAGGATGTGTTGTCCTACACCCTCTTAATTATAATATGGGTAATTACAATAGTACCCTACACTACTAGTAACGTAAAATAAGAACTCTAAAAGCAGAAATCAAATGAAGTGAGCACAAAATTTGCATAACTTTAGCAAACCCAAAAAAGTGGAGACAAATCCTCCCGAATCAAGTTGAGAGGTGGTGAAATTAGTGCAACAGAGAGACAGACAATGCCAATAGGTTTCAACTAAATAAAAGTTTAACGAGCATGTCAATGAAGGGTTTTTTAAATATTGAGAGAGAGAGAGAGAGGTAGGGGATGGAGAAGATATGACACACTATAAAGTCAAGCTGCAATCTTTCAAATCTGATAGGATTGGCAGTAGAACATCTGGAGCCACATATTCAACTATCTTTGTCCTGTCAAATAATTTTTCCTTCCAACAAAAGAAGGCCAGATGGTGTATATCATTGTATATTTTCCAAGTGTTCACTCATTGAGCAATAATTTTGGACCTAGGTTGATTTGACAGCAACTGCTTCATTAGCAGCACCAACAACAATAGCAAAAGCCAAAAATCAAGGCCGTTGACTAAGGGCATCAGCTTCTTTGATAGATACTACAGCTTGTTACTAGTGTCAAAGGACAGTTAAACGAGAAGATGTCCTCACGAAGTGGAACAATTAGCAAACAAACTATCATGTCAGCAGAAATTTCATTCTAAAGATGGAAACTTTTGAAGGACTAAATCACATGCAGACTTATTCGTTGCCTAAAAAAAACTTGAAGCATTAACGTATGACTTTGTTCTTATCAACTTCGACTTTTGGCCGATCAAGTAAACAATCAACATCCAGAGAATTTATCCAATCCAGTTTTCTTTGTATGACTATGTCTTCAAAATTGATCTCATAATTATTCGAGAAGGAAGTTTTGTGAATACAGAACTATAAATGGCTTCTTGCAGTTAGAATTAATCATTTAATTGTAGCTTGTGCCCTCCAGAATAAGCCTCTACATCTTTGAAAGTGCACACTATTTCAAAAAGGCACTTTTTGAATTGGTGATTGCCTCATTTATAAGTCAAACGAACAATTTTCAAATGTACCCATTAAACTGAATGGAAATGGTAATCCATTTGTGTTCACCTTCCCTTGCCAATGCTTCTTTCAATACATTTTCTCATTGTCGTAATCTCATCAAAGTACAAATGAACTGGTAATACATTTCGCTTGTTTGATCACACATAACAGCCAATCTTTTGAAGATCACAGACTAAAATCATGCCAGATAATCAAATTTCAATTAGCTATAGAAAATATATTTCATCTCAGACGGGGATTTGACCACCTCATTTGCATTACGGAATTCTCCACATGGCTCGCAAGGACATAATATGAAGAAATCAACAAAAGTCAAAAAATTCTGAAAGATAAAAGATTCTACTCAAAGGCCTAGGCCTTCTAATGAAGAGCACAAGAGGCCTCCGAAGGAAGAAGAAATTTAGAGGAGAGAAATTTGAAATTTGACTGATTACTTGTCCTATTTAACTATAAGTATTTAAAGTTACTTGTCAATAACTAACTATAACCTTCAGGTTACTTTTACAAGACTTGCAACAAATTCGGCACTATCCCTAAAAATATCTTTCAGCACAATCACAAGTGGTCAGCCCCTGGTTAGGATGCCAACTGTGTCCAAAGCTCTGCTTTGCTCTACTTCAAACAATGCTCTTAATTGCACCAGTAGCAATGCCTTCCCTGCCCAAAACTTCAACAAGTGAGCCCCCACCATGGTACCATTTTTCACGAATTGCCAATATCAAATGCAATTTTAGTTCTACTTGTTGCATTTGGTGTCTGGTCTCCTCAGGCAGCGTAATCTCCAATCTGTTCTCAAGGAACACATACATTTGCTTCTTGAAAGCATGGTTCCACTAATTTAAAAGCTTGAATTAAGCAAACAGAATACTTTCAAGTAACAAACTTATGAAGACATCCACAGTGTAAGATGAGATACCTGGCTAGCCTTTAAATGTGCTCACAACTGCATATACCCATCTTATCCAGATCAAGGGTTACTTAAAAGTTCCACATCAACCTCAAAAAATCCTAGAAGTCCATTCATTAATCCTCCATTTCTACAAATGCAAAGCAAGCATTCTATGGCTTCCCTTATCTATAGCCACGGCTTCAATGATTATCCTAAGTCCCAACTCTGCAATGCGACTTACAAAATGTGTTGCAGTATTCTATGGTAATGTTTTGATTTGAACTATGTATTGCATTGAAACTTCAATACTTTAAGCTGGTGTTTGGATCACCATGGGAGGATAGGATTGGATTGGATTTGAATCAGAATCCAATCTAACCCAATGCAAAGTGGTCCGGATTGGAGAATTATAAAGTTCGGATTCAAATCATATCCCATGTTTGGATAGGTTTCATTTGTTTTGTGGGCGCCATTCACATATGAAGATAAAACACTTAAATGACCATTTCACCCTTGTGTAAAAAATGTTATCCAATCCTATACCATGTTTGGAATGGAATGAAAAAAAGTTCAATCCATTAGTATTGACTTATTTACGAAAAAAATATGAATCAATAAATTACGCATTTTTACAAAATATTGCAATAAATATTTTGTTCATTTATTTAGTTTAATTTGTACAATACAATTTTAGTCACAAAAATCATATGCATCGTGCAAAAAAAAATAATTAAGTACAAATTC
This sequence comes from Ilex paraguariensis, assembly GCA_963454935.2. Taxonomy (NCBI): domain Eukaryota; kingdom Viridiplantae; phylum Streptophyta; class Magnoliopsida; order Aquifoliales; family Aquifoliaceae; genus Ilex; species Ilex paraguariensis. The sequence continues at coordinate 186,849 of CAUOFW020000788.1, forward strand.
CCATGTATTTGGCAGATACGATCCCGATACACTGTACACAAAAAGAACTCACATTTTAAGGTGACATAGAATTGATATTTACAATTAAGTACAAATTCCCATGTATTTGGGACAAAATAACATTCGCTAAGTTATTTAACCTAAAGTTCATAAAGTATTTAAACACAGTATTTTAAAATTATGCACATGTACGATTATACACATGCGTGAAATTAGTTCAATTGTAACATATTAAGTCATTCACTGGTATTGTAATTAGGATAATACAAAAACAATACACAAATTGATACAACTCATGCCTAAGTCGTTATTTGTTTCTTTCTAGAAAATCTGAAGTTGTGTGTTTCAAAATAAAACTTAATTGTTTTTTTTCAATAAATAGCAAAATTAATCCGAACCATATTAAATTTTTTCAATGACCCAAATGTAATTTATTTTCCATGAATTTTAGGGCATTTTAATATTATTGCCTGAATTAATAGCACAAATTTTTAAGATCTTAAAAATTTTAAATGTAATGAGCCCCAACACCACAGAACAAATCTGATTTTTTAATGAGACTCAAACCCTTTCATTCAAAGTTAACTTAGACCGAATATTTTCAGGCACTTACTCTCAAATCATGTGCTTGCATGCTACATTCTGTCAATTGAGAGAGAATGTAGAAATGTAGCAATTTAGTTCAAAAGTATAAGAGAGTTATGTGTTAATTTTTGAACTTAGGGGGTAAATTGCATAAAAACTGAACCACTAGGGTATAAACTGGATTTTACTCCCTTTAAATTGCTCATCTTCCCAAACAAATGGGTTATAGTGGACTCTTTGGTGGTTCCAAATGCTTCGGCTTGACAGAGAGAAAGAGTGAGACATAGAGAGAGAAGCATGCATCTCTATCTTACCAAACAAATGAAAGTTACAGATCTGCTACTGGTTGGGACATACCACACGCAGATTTGCTCAACAGATCTGGGTGTTTAGAGAGTTCCAAACACCACAGTAGCAAAAAATGGAGATGGGTTACGGTCGAGAGACAATAGCAAAAAAAACGTGTATTCCAGAGGTAGAGAGATTGATACACGAAGGTAAGTCATTCGACTGTGGAGGGTATTTTTTATTTTTCAAATGTAATCCTACTTCACAATTCTGAATCCCACACAGCAGGAGGGTTTGTCCAATAATGGCCTGCAGAGGGGATTATACCCTTCAAAACATGCGGCCGAGGAAATGTAAAGCAACGAAAATCCCATCCTCAAAAACTTATCCAAACCAAGGATAAGTGGACCCATTCACTATTTTAATCCAATCCCAGCTGCAATCCCCCCCCCCAAAAAAAAAAAATTCTTTAATCCAAACACCACCTAAGAGATAAAGAAAGTAACAAAATTGAGAAAGCTACTATAATATAATTATGTTTTACGTTTTTTGTAATCATGGATCAAAGTCGCGGTATCAGACCTCGACTCAACCGCCACTGAGACACATCGGTCACGGCGCAGTATCAACCAATATGCTCAAAAAGCTATATAGAAGGCTTAATTTTTTGAAAAAATTAAGAAAAATTGTAAGAAATGTAAATATCATCATCCATGCATCATATCCCCAAAATACATTATTTAACACATTAATCATTACAGAAAAGAATAATAAGGCGCTACCAAAAAACATGTCATCATTTATGTGCAATGTGCAATGTGCAATGGAAACACACGCAAAACCATTTGGGCAGTGTGCAATATTTTGCTCTTAATTTGGACAAGCATTTGGGACCATTGGGAACAAAAAATAAACCAAAAAAATAAAATATCTCAATTTTTTGAGTCTTTTTATCGTTTGACGAAGAGAAAGAAAAAAAAGGGGTTATGGGTGAAACTAATATAATATAACTTTTTTGTCAACTAAAGCAAAAAAAAAAAAAACGAAAAAAACATACCCAAGTATAAAATAAAGTGAGACTCAGATCTCACCTCTCACTCAATCGCTCTTACTCAGGCGACAATGAACGAAACTAGAAAGAGAGGCAAAATGAGAGAGTGAGAGACTGAGAGAGGGAGACTTTGGGTGGGCTGGACTGGATCTGGTTTGCTGTATGTACAGGATCTAGAGGTTTTTATGCAAATCTTTTCAATTGTTGTTTTAGGATTTGTTGATTTCTTCTATTTTGGTTTCTGCATCTCTTTTTGGCTAATTTTTTTACATTGATCTATTGATGACTCGGTCTAACTCAAACAATCCGACTCTGATTTCAACCGATATCTCCGAGTCATGACCGAGTCAATGCCGATTCGCTTGAGTCTCGTGTTATTTGCGTACCTTGTAGCGGGGTATCAGATTGATGGATGAGGCGGATACGACTCGGCTGAGTCGTATCCGACTTCGCCGATACTTCGAACCTTGATTGTACTATGTATACCACACAAAGGGTATACTCGCCTTTTGTTTCTTTGTTTAGTAACTATAAATACAAGATTAAGAGAAAGATTGGTATAGGATATGAAGTTAGTGGTATCTATTATCTTGACCTTGATATATCTCCTCGAACCTTTCAGAACTCATCATCTCCCTTTCAGTGGCTTTGTCGGCTTGGTCATCCTTCGCTTCAGAATCTAAAGCACCAAGTTCCTAGTCTCAATCATTTGTCGTCTTTGTCTTGTGAAGCTTGTCAACTTAGTAAGCATCACCGTATTTCCTTTCAATCTAGAGTCAATAACCAGGTATCGAGTCCATTTGCTTTGGTTCAATCTGATGTATAGGGCCCAATAAAAAATATTTCATCCGATAAATTTTCTTATTTTGTGTCATTTGTAGATGATTATTCTCGTGTGACTTCATTATTTCTTATGAAAGCCCGTTTTGAATTATGTTCTATATTTGAGACCTTTCGTCAAGAAGTACAAAGACAATATGATTGTTGCATTCGTATTCTCCATCCTAATAATACTAGAGAATATGAATCTGATCCTTTATTCTCTTATCTTCTTAAAATTGGCATTATTCATCAAACCTCTTGTGACTATACCTCTCTACAAAATGATGCTGCTGAACGAAAGAATCGACATCTGTTGAAAGTTACCCATGCATTATTATTTCAAATGAATGTACCTCATATTTTTTGGAGTGATGTTGTTAGTCTGTCACCTTATTAACCGCATGTCGTCTTCTGTGTTAAATGAATAAAGTCCATATTCCATCCTTTTACCTCATATCCCCTTATTTGCCTAAACTCCTAAAATTTTGAGTGTGTTAGTTATGTTCATAACTTAGGGCCTGGGTTTAATAAACTTCACCCTCGTGCTACCAAGTGTGTCTTCCTTGGATACTCTCGCACACTAAAGGGGTATCGATGTCACCTTTAATAAAGAAGTTCCGTATTTTTTTGGATCCTAAGCAGCCTTTGAATCTTGACTTTGGACAGTCTACACCATAACCTCCTCCCTTACCGTCACCTACTCCTCTGTCTATTGTATTTCCATCCCCAGCTCCGTTCCGTGTATACTTTTGTCGTGCGCGGTCATCAGCTGAAGTGCCCTTACCAGCTTCCTTGCCGTCTCCTAATCTGAGTTCCTCAGGTATTCTGACTCCTTACCAATTACTATTAAGAAAGGTACTCGATCATGTGTTGCTAATCATCCCATTGATAATTTTGTTTCTTATGATGTCTTATCTCCTATCTGTTCCTGCTTCACCTCGCATCGATCTACTATTTCTATTCCTAAGACTCTACCGGACGCCTTGTCTAACTGATTCAGGCTAGAGAAAAGCTATGAAAATTGAAATGGATGTCTTACATCAGAATGAGACTTGGGATCTTGTTCCCTTACCGCCTAAAAAACAGACGGTTGGTTATCAATGAGTGTACACTGTTAAGTTTAATCCAGATGATTCTGTTGAGCGTCTGAAAACTCGTCTTGTTGCTAAGGGTTTCACTCAGACCTATGGTGTTGATTATACGGAGACATTTTCTCCTGTTGCCAAAATCTCCTTTGTATGTGTTTTAATTTCTTTGGCTGCTAACTTTGATTAGCCCCTAATTCAGTTAGATGTCAAGAACGCATTTTTGCATGATAACTTTGCTGAGGAGGTCTATATGAAGCAATCACCTGAGTTTACTGCTCAGGGAGAATATTTTAGGAGTGTGTCGACTGAAGAAATTTTTATATAATTTGAAGCAATCACCAACAACATAGTTTGGTAAATTTTCAGATGCAATATTAGAGTTTGATTTTCTTCGATGTCAGACAGAACATTATGTTTTTCACAGACAAACAGATGTAGGGTACACTCTATTGGTGGTTTATGTTGATAATATTGTAATCACAGATAATGACTTTGAGGGTATTACTCAGTTCAGAGTATTTCTGCATGACAAATTTTATACGAAGGATCTGAAAAAACTTAAATACTTCTTGGATATTAAAGTTGTCAGATCTAAACAGGGTATCTATCTATATCAAAGGAAATATGTACTTGACATGTTAAAAGAGACAGGTTTACTGGGTGGTAGACCAATTGATGTTCCTTTGAATCTAAGGCAAAAGTTGTTGATGAATGGTAGTGCTCTATTTGATAATCCAGGTTGATATCGCAGATTAGTTGGAAAGCTTAATTATCTCACTATTACCCGACCAGATATTGCATATGCAGTCAGTACGGTAAGTCAGTTTATAGGATGTCCTAGAGTACCACATTGGATGTAGTCATTCATATTCTTCAATATCTCAAAAGTGCTTCTGGTCTTGAATTGTTATATCGAGATAATGTACATCTTCGAGGGGAAGGTTTTTCGGATACTGATTGGACTGGTTCTCCATCTGATCGGCGATCAACTACTGATTATTGCAACTTCTTAGGAGATAATGTTGTTTCATGGAAAAGTAAAAAACAAACAGTGGTAGCACAATCCAGTGCTGAGACTGAGTATAAAGCAATGACACATACAATTAGTGAGTTGACATAGTTATTACACTTTATTCGGGAAATTAGTTTTTCAGTTCAGCTACCGTTACAACTGTTTTGTGATAATCAGACAACCATTCACATTACTGTCAATCCAGTGTTTCATGAGAGGACTAAACATATTGAACTTGACTGCCATTTTATTTGAGACAAGATACTAAGTGGAGACATTACAACTCCATTTGTGAGATCTGAGGCTCAACTCAACTTGCAGACATGTTCACCAAAGCATTAAGTCGTACTCGTCTAGCGAATATTTGTTTTAAACTTGGATTATATGATATCTATTGTCCAGCTTGATAAGGAGTGTTGAGAAAGTTACTATAATATAATTAGAGTTTACGTTTGTTGTAATATGTATACCACACAAAGGATATACTTGTATTTTGCTTCTTTGTTCAGTAACTATAAATACAAGATTAATAGTGAGAGGTACAGTAAACCAAACCTCTCTTTGGCTCTCTCACATTGTATTAAGCTTCTCTATAAACTTAACATTAACTAAAGTGAGGTATTTTGTAAGTATAAACATTATTCAAATCACTAAAGCTCATACTGTTTTCTACAAATAAATCCCTTGAACAGCTTCCTACCTCAAGCACAAGACCTTAGTCATCTTTCACAACAGGGAACAATGTGATAGTTAGCAAATACCATTCAAAGTAGCTCTATTACCCTATAATGTAGCCTTCAACATCTAGAAGCCTAGCTATTAAAGTTTTCAAATTCCATTCTTTTCACAAAGTAAGAACAAAAAAATGTAACATAGAAAAAGTAACTGGTAGGAAATATTAAAGGTCAAGACAATGACACTGATAAAAATTACAAGTGTACAAATGCAGAATGGGGAATACAGATCACCATGAAATATGTAACTTAAAATTTAGGTATTTAAGGAAGCATGGAAAACAAACCTCTGCCAGCCCTTCTGGAGAACGATGTCGAACATGGCGATGATGCCTTGATCCAAATAAATCCAATCGAGAGTGTGGCATTCCGAAGGCAGGGTCGGGATCAAGAAAAGAGAAGTCTTCAGGGGTCACCATTCTCCTTGTTGCATATGAAGGACGCTGCCAACACAAGTAAAGAGTTATTGAATATGCATTAAATTCTATATGAGTAACCATACTACTCAATTAAGGATGAATGAAAAAGTAAAAAGTTCCATAATCACTTCAAATAAAGAGGCAATGCAAGATCC
>CAUOFW020000789.1:0-192863 GCA_963454935.2 Ilex paraguariensis
CAAGGGGAATCGTCCTCCAACTTTTTATTAAAATTTTTTCTGCCAAAACAATGTTCAGGAAGATATAAATAGAATAGACCTCCTAACTAGACTTCTACTACTAACTAGACTCCTTGCCAATTACAACTCTTGGCTCAATAAACTCCTAATCTAACCCAACTATTCATGATTTCTATCCAATAAAACTAATTTAGGATAGAAATCCCAAAACTAAATAAAGAATAAAAATCTGCAGTGCAGGTGGTAGCTCATACGAATGAGGTGCCTAACAGTTTTCATGTGGAAATGTGGTTACATATCTGCAATTGCGAGGCATAGAATATGACTTTGCGGGGTTATCTGGATTTGGGCTGAAATTTTCTCAGCCGAGAAAATGTAGAAATGCAATAGAAAAATTCTTAAAAATCCCACTGTTGTAAGATTCCATATTTTTTGTTCCATTCTTGATATCAGAAAAATTGAACAGAGGATGAGATAGGTCTATAAAGAAACAGTTGCATAGTTTTGAGTATGGTTTCCAATTTATTTTATTCCTTAATTAATTTAGAGTCAGAATGAAATTTTAGGGTTTCCAACGACTTGAATTTATTGGTCACAAAGCATTTTGTTTGCTCACGTTGCAGGTTTCTCCTTGGCATGATATACCGCTACATTTGGGTGATAGTGCCTTCAGTTTTATTGTTGAAATTCCCAAAGAATGCAAAGATGGAGGTTGATGTTCTGCTGATGAGCCATTCACTCCAATAAAACAAGACACAAAGAAAGGAAAATTGCGCTACTACCCGTACGATATGCTGTTGCACTTTTTTCTTTGTGGATGTTTTCCTTTTCATTGTTTAGGTGCTTGAATTAATTATTTCCACCTATTCTCATGGTGTATGACTATCAAATCTTGCTCTTGGATGGACTCCTCAACGTACACCACTATTCTCATGTAGTCATGTTATATTTGAAGCAAGGTCCACTACTACCCTCCTGTCCTTCAAGAAGTGGACGGCTGGCAGAGGTGGACCCAGGAATGTTCCTGAGGGGGAGGGGCAATCAAGTATAGGAAAAGAAACATAATATATGAATGCATATTTGCTCCTTATTTTGCAGAAAAGATAATGAATTAGGCTTGAAAACTGAACTTTAGCTCTCAAGGCTATTACTGTTGAAAACCTGGACTGGATCTCTGGTTTTGTTAACCTAATAAGTTTATATAATCTGACAGATATTGTTACTTGTAATCTTTCTTTGTTAGTGTAGTGCCCTGAAGCTCATAGTTTTATCCCCCCCGGTTCCTCCTGAATTTTTCGTTTCCTACCTTTAGAGGAAACCTGTAACTCTTTCGTCCTGAGAGATAACACTGTTAATGTTTGCCAGAATCTTGATCATTAATTGATCTAATGAGAATACCATGGATTCTTCTACATTTAATGTCTGCTTCGACCTTTAGCATCAGTGCATAACTATATCTTGAGTGTATAGTTCTTTGTTTATGTTCCTGAACCAGTTCACTTGCCTTCTCAGGTATAATATAAACTGGAATTACGGATTACTCCCACAAACTTGGGAAGACCCGTCATTTGCCAACCATGAAGTTGATGGGGCATTTGGAGATAACGATCCAGGTATATTACCACTACCACCCATTGTAACATCTTGACTTTCCTATCTATTTGATAATTTTTCTGTTCACTCATAGTATGCCATTTTAATTTATTTTGATGGTTTCATTATTTTTTAGTTGATGTTGTTGAAATTGGGGATAGCCGTGGAAAAATTGGCCAGATTCTGAAAGTCAAGCCCTTAGGTGCTTTAGCTATGATTGATGAGGGCGAACTTGACTGGAAAATAGTGGCAATTTCATTGGATGATCCAAGGGCTTCACTTGTAAATGATGTTGATGACGTGGAGAAGCATTTTCCGGTATGTTTGCTGACTAAGAACAAATTTGTGTATCTTTTCTATGTATGAGCTGAAATTTCTTGTAATTTAGTTATATATCACCAGATCTTTATGCTTTCTTTACACTGAAATCATAGTAATGGTATTAAAACATGGGGTAACAATTGCAGTAGTGCATCCGTATGATAAACCTACCCCATGAAGTAAGAACAAGTTTGACAAAAAACTTCAGCGTATTTCAAAGTGGATACTGTTCTCAAAGGTAAAGATACTTCATTAAAAGCTATGAAGAGGGTGAGTTCATTTACACACATTGCAAACAAAGAGCATAGAAATTGTTAAAGGAAAAAGAGAGTTATACATCAAGTGACCACTTACTATAGTACTATACAGAAATTCAGCTGAAGGATCACTAGAAACAGGATATCGTCAAAAGCCAAAGAACATGGAGCCCAGCATCAAGTATTTCATCTTCCCAGTTGGCAAGTTATTTCTTGAAAGGGCACCTCTTACTGTCCTTCCAAATACAGCATCACTTGCACAATGGGGCTACGCTTAACTATCTCCCTTCATCACCCTTCCAACTGCTCAAGACATGGACCAGTGCTCTAGGATTGACCCTATGAATCGCATAATGATAGTGGAGTAATTCCCTTTCAATCCATGGTATCAAGGATGATACATATTCTCCTCCGGTCCCCCGCATATACAAGAGAATCTCCTTGGCTCAATAATTCATCTATGTTTTAAACCTTCTACAAGGCTGCTGTCCATCGTGTGGCAGTTTAAATGAGCCTTTGCACCTGCCACCTTAAAACCCAATAATAATGCTCAACTAAAAAAATCCCTTTTCTATGGGCTTCCATCTAGATGCATCCTCTTGCCCTGGCCCCTTGAAAAATTAGCTCATAAAACATGCCAACAAATGTCTCCATGAACTGTTTCACTTTCTTTATTACCATGCAGCATGCTATTAGTGATCCAGCTTCTTAGACCGGTTTTCAATCCACAATCGAAGGCACACTTTGCTTGTTTGTTTGATAGGCTAATATTTCAAATCTTGTTTGTCCAACAATATTCAAATATTTATTATGTGCAGTGTTTATCAAGTTGGAAGCCATGACTATATTTCTAAATGCCATGCTGGTTTTGATGTTCTGAAAAGGTTTTGATATGTCTGCGCAATTGTCTTGTGCATGTGAAGCCGATTCATTAGTGCAAGAAACGTTGGTAGAAATGAGTATTCTTAAACATATTCTTCATACTGTTACTAGTTTGTTTTTGTAATGGAAAATCAAAGTGTTTCTATGGGGATCTTTCTTACTTTAGTATATCCTTTATGAAATCTCACATTTTTTTATCGAGAAGAAACACCAATTTTATTAAAATTGGAATAATAAAATTGTTACAAGGACCAATCAAAAGTGGACAAATCGTCCAACCAAATGATTAGTAAAACAAAAGGATAAAAAATAGATATAAAATAAAAGGCATGAAAAATGGAGCCACATTACAATCCACATGATGCAGTCCAACTTCCGGTGATACTAAATAGAGGAATATTATCAAAGTCTTTTGTCACCGATTCACCAATGCCCAAAAGAAGCTGATCCCATAAGCTCTCAGCTTCCTCCCATTTATCTTCAAAGGAAGATGGTAAGAGTTTGGGCAAAAAAAAAAAAAGTTAGAAGCTATCACTGATATAAGAGATTGTATGTTAAATTTTATTCGTATTCATAGCAGCTTTTTTGTGTGGAGAAGGTAATGAACAAATGATTGAAATTTGACACAGTAATTAAGTTCCCCAACTATGGTACCTTTTTCCTTGATAGTATCGTGACAAAAGCCAAGTTGAAGCCATATGATTCATTAGGTCATATGTAAATTTAGAGTCACTACTCGCCAATATCATGCACTAATCGTGAAATTTTCTTCAGGGCACTCTTACTGCAATCAGGGACTGGTTCAGAGACTACAAGATCCCTGATGGAAAACCTGCTAACAAGTTTGGTCTTGGCAACAAGGCAGCAAACAAGGTATCTTAGTGAATACTTACTTTTATTACTTACATTCAGGAGTGTCATGCTTGAATCAAATCATTCTATCAATGATGAAGGATCTTGACACCCCAGAATGATGTTAAATTTGCTCTCTAAGTGTAAGAAATTCCATTTTCTATCCATTCAGAGTTTTGTCGCTGTGCTTATCTCCTATGTTACTGCTCTTCGACCCTTGGCTTCTGTATATTGTATGTGAAGTGGACTATTTCATAGCACATACAATTGTGCATCAAAATGCATGTGGTGTCTTTACTTGTTAAGTGCACCCCAAATGTGGAAAAGAAGTTGCATTATGATAATCTCGACAACAACACCTATATACCATATTGCTTACGAAACTGCACTGCCATTGGACCTTGGAACAGTTAAATTGTGGAATTTGCAGAGTTCACATTTCGATTACTTACGGATTATATACATGAAAAAGTCTGAAACTGAGTATAACAAATGTGTGTTACTTTATACATGTATAAGAATTGCTCAATGAGTTTAACCATGTTATGTTGTTCACTTAAACTTCAATAAGATACGAAGCAGTGTTTTGTTTATGTTATCCATGCTGTTTATATAATGGGACTCGGTGGTGAGTTATAGAGTCGTGGGACTTTGTACGTAGAATGATTTTGTATTTATTAGAATTGCCCATGTGGGTGCCTGCTCTCACAACCAGCATCTCTCCTCAAAGTGAAAAAGAAGGGGAAAAACTGCATCACAAAAATGGAAAACAAAATGATTTTGTATTTATTAGAATTGATGTGGGTGCCTGCTCTCACAACAATCTCTCAAAGTGGTAACTCAAATGGTAATAGAAACGAGCTAATTAAATCCAAACGTCTCAAATGAATTCGAATCTTGACAGTCAATCTTGACAGTCAAGTTATGAGGGATTTATTTCCATGAATATTCTAATTCTGGAGGGAATAACCTGTTTTTGATTGGATTAGAGAGAGGATTAATCGAAGTGCGTAAAAATTGACTCAGACACCCCTGACTATTGAACAAAACAAAAAAAAGATAATCACATGCCAACCAAGATATGCCCGATAAATATGTAGTGCATATCATTCTGTTCTTTGCTAGTAAAGTTGAATTACTTTCTGATAAACAGGATTATGCTCTGCAAGTCATTACTGAAGCCAATGAGTCTTGGGCCAAACTTGTCAAAAGATCTACTCCTTCTGGGGAGCTTTCCCTTGTGTAAATGCGAATTTTTTTTTTCGAAATGTAATGCGAATTGTTGGGTATGATCTGCTGCTGGTGCTTCTGCATATGTTCTTTGGGATATACCATAGATCTCTTTGGCGAGTCATGGTAATATTTCTTTGTTTACATGAAAGAGATTTTTCCATTATTGAGCTGCATTTATTCAGGAACTCTTATTTCTCGTATGCTAAATTTTTTCTGTACTTTACAAGCTTTTTAACCGTGACACCAAAGTGATTCTTTTGTTACCATTTGATCAATTGTGTTGTAAGGGAATTCTAGGTGGCTAGAATCTCAGCTTATCCACAGATCAAAATTTTGTTTCAATACATAATTTTACTAAGCTAGAAAACAAAAACATTTAAATAATGTTTTGAAAACGAGATGGAAACAAAGAAAAAATTTAAAAATTTATTTTTGAAACATCGATGGAAACAATTGAAACATAGAAATTTTAATATTCAATCATGATTTGTTTCAGTTTCATAGAAACGGAAACGTTTCCACCATTTCAAAACGAAATTTAGCTCGTTGGACTTATCTAATGTATGGGTTTTGCGGGTGGCTCCATGCATTTGGAGTGTGTTATAATCACTGATTAGGAGGGCACGGAGTAGTGCGGTTGCACAGAGAGAGAGAGAGAGAGAGAGCGATGGACCTGGATATAACTGAACCCTTTGATTGGCAAATGTTTGGAATATATGTTATTATTGCAATAACATGGTTTAACAGGAGAGAGAGAGAGCGAGATTATTGTTCCTATAAATCAGTACATGATAAATTGTCAACATTCACAGAAAATTTACACGAGTAGGACCTTGCTTTAGCAACCTCACAGGACCTGGTCTGTTGCCAATCTGTATTTACCAGCAGCTGAGTTCAAGGACTTCTTGATACCTCTTTTCCACAGCAGAGTCCGAAGATGAAGACGACCGACTCACCATGGCCTGCTTTGTTTCAGACGTTTGTTGAATTATGGAATTGTCTGAAAGCCACTTCAATGCCAAGGCCTTCACTTGGAAAACTGGTGCAGTTGATGGGGGAGTAGGAGGAGGAGGAGATTGGTGTGAAGCTGATCTGCTGTTATAACCCAGTATGAGCATAGCTGCCGTTGGTGCCATTGCTTTCAATGCCAAAATAGAAAATGTTGAGACTGGTGAGATAGAAATTACAGACTGGGGGTCTCTATTTATATGAGAGAGAGAGAGAGAGAAACTTGTGGGCGCTCCTTGAATGGATTGGAGTGTTGGTATCTGAAAGGTAATCTGTTGGCACCCTTGAGTCATGTAGCTCGAATTTCGATGGGCTTGATTTCCGTAGTTGAAACTTGAAAGGACTTGAGGGTGAGTTCAAAGGGATCAAAAATTAAGGGTTGTTTGGTAATATTTTGTTTTGCCTGTGATAAAAACTGAAAAATAAAAAAATATGCTTGGAAATCATTATATTCAACTGAACATATATTCAACATATATGCACTAAAAAATTGAACCCAACATATACACATGTTTATTGACGCATTAAGACCCACCCACGCACACAACACATTCACACACACACAACACAGACGCACTCACACACAGCAATTACACACAATGACAAACTGTAGATCTATGTCTATATATATCATAGTTTTAAAACCCGGCCCGGACATTAACCCGGAAGAGGGACCGGGTCAATGAATCACTGGTTCAACCAGTAATATAATTAAAAAATTAAAAAAAATTATTAATGATAATAAATAGGCTAAAAATTCACAATAATTGTAAAAATAACATGCTTAATGTATATTTGATGAAACAAAAGCCCCAAAATTATCAAACATGAATCCACTTTCTTCTCTATTGTTTTTAGCTTTTCAGTATTTAATTTATTTGTGGTGGAGGGGTTACAAATCATTCTTAATTATGGGAAAATATGAGAAACACACATAAACAACCATTGAATTGAACCCACATCAACGTATGACATACACTTCAAAGCAAAACTTTGCAGCAAACTAAAAATGAAAATCCATCACACAAAATAATTGAGGATCTACCTATTATAATAGATCTACCAATCTAGAGCATGCGGTCATTATCAGTGAACTATTAAATCCTTAAACTGGAGCATCCCCACAAACCCACAACGCAGAGTACTTCAGACTACAGGGAGAGAGAGAGAAGAGGAAGTACCTACTATGTTGTGTGCTATTTCACACTTGAGGGATGCTAGGAAATGGAAATCGGCGATGGAGCTCTGGCCAGTGAATCTCTCCTACCTCGACTTCGGCGCAGTGCAAAGAAAAGAGAGAGATAGAGACTAAAAGAGAGAAAGAGAGGGAGAAGTAAAGAGAGAGAGAAAAGAGACTGAGGACTGGACTAACGAACAATTACAGGAGTAACAAACATAAGGCCATAAATCCAACAAATATTCGTAACCCACAAAAAAAAAATGCCAACCCACAAATATATTCTAAGAGAGAGAGAGAGAGAGAGAGTAGAGTCAGTAGACAGTAGGGAGAGGGAGAAGGGGGGAGGGAACTCACCTCGTCGCTGATGGAGGCTGTGCTCAATCGTTGGTGGAGCTCTGCTCAACCGCTGCTGCATGGTGGTCTGCTCGCTGGTCTGATCGTTGCTGGTGCTGGAGTGGAGGCTGGTCTGGTCGCTGGTTGGTGGTGGAGGCATGGCGAGGATGGTCTGATAGCTGGTTGGTGGTGGAGGCGTTGCGAGGCTGCTCGTCTAGTGAAAGTGGAACGATTTAGGACAAAACAAAAAAGGGAAAATGTCAAAATAAAAAAAAATCTCAGATTTATAGGAAGGAACTTAAACTGGTTGGTTTGTTAAACTTATCTGGTTCTCACGGGTTTACCAGTTTTTGACCGGTTCAACGGGTTTAGTCCGGGTTCCTTACACAAACGGTCTTTTAATTGACCCGGACCGGTTAAGGGTCCGGTTCACCGAGTTGACTCGTCGAGTCTGGCCGGGTTTTAAAACACTGATATATATATATATATAGAGAGAGAGAGAGAAAAAAAAATTGGTTTCATCTTCGTTTTTCATCTTTATTTTAGTCTGAGATATTCGTCCTCGTTTGAGATTCTTCGTCTTTGTTGGAAAAAGTGAGTCTCTATAGAGAGAGATATGAGCCAAAAAAAAAAAAAGAAGAAAGGGGAAAAATGATTTTTATAATCAACACAAAAAAAAAACTCTTATTTTGTTACTAATTGGATTCGAATGAGGGATCTCATTAATTGTGCAGCCGCGTGTTTTCGGTTATCCTTGTTTTTTAGAACATTTTTTTTTTTTTCTTGCTTTCTAAACAATTTATCTAAAAGAATATAGAAACACATTCCAAACAAATTTTTATTTTTGTTTTTCACAAAAAATAAAAACAAAAATAAAAAACATGAAACAAAAAACACAAATCAAACAACCCCTAAAATTTTATTTTAGTAATTTAAAATGGTCAAAATTGACCCAAAAAAAATGGTCTTAATTACGCTCATTTGTGTTTGACACCTGTCCACAAGTACAAGGATCAACGTGGTAAAATTGGGGTGCTCTCTTTCTCATTCCAGTAAAATAAAAAATACTTCCTATGGTTGTAGTCGAAAATAGATACTTCATTTTTTTATTTTTTTTGGATAAAAAAAAATAAAAAAAAGACCATTTAACCACCAACTTAATTAAAAAATCCCTTATTTTGGTAACAGAATAAACGGAATGGCAATATCATTCCTAAAATATATAAATATCATAAAAATTAGGATAAATTGCACGGTGTACTCTGAAAGATTTCAAGATTTCTACTTTACACCTTCAAAGATTAATTTTTCATATCACATCCTTAATGTATCAAAAATGTTATAATGTGTTATTTCTATTAATTTTTTTATCCGTGTAAGTGGGTTAACTTTTGACGAAAAAAATAATATAAAATAACGGAAGAGTCGCATTGTAATACTTTTGACATACTATGGGTGCAATGTAAAAAATTTAATCTTTGAAAGTATAAAGTGAAAATTTTAAAATCTTTCGGAATGCAAAGTACAAAAAACCCTAAAAATTATCATAAAGTTAAAATAACACCCTTCAACTCTCAAAACACTTATTTTATTGACAATGATACATAAAAGCAACGGATGTACATAATATTTGCGCCAGGCCCGGGAAGAACCAACTAACTTGTTCTTCTGGCAAGGAATTAGGGTTCAGGCAGAGAGACACAGTGGTCTTTGTGGCATTCTTCAAGCAAAGGTGTTGTATTTGACTCGTCGTACATGGAGCCCGGATGCTCAATATCTTCATCAGATCTGTCCACACTCTGAAGAAAGATCCCTGCCAAAAGAAAAGATGGATTTCACAAGTTTGTTAGTTGATAGGTAATTTAGAACTTACACCAAGTGCTTTGGTGGGTTGTTGGAAGCCCGTTAATAGTAGTGTCCTAAAACAGACTGCATTATTATCAAAGCATCCTTTGCAAATAAAAGGGGATTTTCATAAATAGTTTGATATCTGTTCATGAACAGTTTAAGATCTGCTTGAATAACCAAGTTCGATTTTGATTTTAAAGCTTTGTTAAATAACGAGTCAAGCTCGAGCAATGAGTTGATTCCCCCTCATTAGAGTCGTAACCAAATGTAAATGAGCCAAGGTGATTTTGAACACAAGTTTGAACTCTAGTTTAAACTCACACAAGCTCGGGTTTAATTCATTTAATCAAAAATTAAGGAGCCGAGTTCAAACAAAATGTTTAAAGATTGTCATGATCCAGAACACTCTTTGCAAATAAACGAGCTGATTCTGAACAGTGAGTGCTCGGCCAGATTACGTTCAGTTGAACCCCCTACTTGCAAAGGTTCCAATTGTTAACTTTGGTGGATTTCTAAACTAAGGACACAAGAAGGAAATTGACAGTACCGATAAACCACATTGCAGCTGCCAGAAACATAACAGACGTTAAAATCAGAGCAGTCACCCTCCAGTTGTTAACATTATCCTGCAGGATTTGTCCAAAGTAAGGGTTGTTTACGTACAGATCTGAGCATTTTTAAAGTTCCAAAGCAATTTCATTATCTCAAAATGTGAAAGCTAAAAACTTCATAGAAGGCAAAAGCAAATAAGATGGAGAAGTAATGAAACAACACAGTACAGAGACTACTAGGGTAAACCTGGAGAACCCCAACAAGTGGGGAGGAAATCACGTCACCAAAGACGTGAATTGAGACAGTTGACACAGCAATTGATAGTGGTCTAAGACCTGGTTTAACACAATGAAGACATATGAAATTTACAGGACCCTGCAGTGACAAAATATAGAATGTTAATACTGTAATTGCAAGTGAGGACTTGGAACATTGACTTACAAAGACGATTATTTTATCAATACCATTGGCACAGCAAAACTGGAAGGTTTAAACATTTTCATAATGACAAGAAGTTGGAAACAGTCAAACAATCTATTGACTATGGAAATCAACAGGTCATGTTATATCGATGATTTCAGGAAACCAGTGTTCATCTAAAACTATAACCTTGGGATTTAAAGGATCCAACCAAGAGCAGGACCATTGTAACCTACTTAACTAAGTATAACTCCATAGGTCGATGCTGGGATGATAACATTCCAAAAGGGGGAAAAAGATAAAAATCAACCAAGTTGTGGCACCAAGTCAGCTTTGGATATTCAACAAAAAAGCATTGTCTAACAATACCACCATGCTAGAAATTAGGGTAAAGTAATATGGAATGAAAGATGCTGTCCAGAAGCAAGAAACAAAGTGAAAAATACAGCAAAAGAATGAAATGGATCGCATTGATTTTTTTTTAAATGCTTGCCATTGATAATTTGTAATTGACTACAATGAAATCAAACCTATCTTTGCAGGAGAAAATTCAATAACATTTTTATGCGGTTTATTAGTATAATGAAAATAATGCCACTTCCTAGTAAGATCTAAGTTAACATGTCTCAGTTCATCAAGGATGCAACTTGTGGAACAACAGTTTCACATCTCAACTAGAAGACCAACTTACAAGTGAACTTGATTTTTAATTGAGAGTGAGTGCTCATCAAGGGGAGCCATTGAATTTTACACGATTGTAAACTGATGAACAACCTTTAGCTGCAGTTTCAATATCAAAAGGACACAAACAACAGACAGTTTCTACTGGAATAGCAATTTACCTGGGTTGCAAATACTAGCAGTTCTCCAATTGCGAGAAGAACTATGAAAACATACAGGCTCTTAAAACAAAAGGCACTAAAGCAAAATATTGCTCCCATAAATGCAGCTGCACAAATAAGCTGCACAAAATGCAAAGAATTTACCAGTATCAACCAGGAATATATTAGACTTATGTAAGATGAAAATTTGGAGTGATAATTGAACATTAACGACTCCACCATACTTAATGAAGACTACACAGTTGAATATCAAAACCAAATACTAGCATCTATTTACGTGAATAATATGAAAAAAAAACTCCTACAGATACGATTTCCAGTATCACTAATACGAATGCACTTCTTTGTTGGCAATTTACCACAACTGGTTAGGACCCAAGTATAGATTTGCTTGCAGGCCAGTTTTTGAGGGCCGATACGCTATCAGCTGAAGAAAGTATATTTGTTCACAGTGATCAAGAAAATCACCAGACTAAACACCACAATAGAGTTCATGGCAAAGTTCTATTGTGAATCATCAATTGGAAATGCAATTAGAAGAATCTCCAAAAGAACAAAATTTGGATGAAAAGGGGCAAACAAATAAATACTCCAGAAAAACTCATTCTCCCTATCATAAACAGTTATTATAACATAAGAATGTTTTACTAAGAAATTAACTGAAAAATGACGTGTTTAATTTATATAGGATACAAGAAGGCTAAAATGCCATAATACATAGGATTCATTAAATATTAGAGGAAATAGAAAAAGGAGGAGGAAGGACTATGACTATCTACTAATTAAGATTTAAGCAATTGTGTCAAAATAAATTCACATTTGGTATACAGAATATCCATGCTGGACACACCTACATAAGATGTACCAAGGAAATTCGTCATAAACTTAGATTTAGAATTAGTACGCATACCTTAAATGCATTAGATATTGTGGAAGTCATAAGATCCAAAGCATAACCTCCACCTAGTGTCCCAAATATACCACACACAACTGTAACTCCTCCAAACACTAGATCTGCATTGCTCTGCAAAGACCCAAATTTCAAATATAACAAAAAATTAAGAAACTCAGGCTTTCTGTTGTTTTCTTCTTTCAAAAAGAAGCATATCACTATGCAAGGAAGTAAAATTAGAAGAATTAGGAAAGAAACACTGGGTAAATTGCATCATATAAATAAGCAATCACTGCATCAAACATGGTTGTGAGCTTACCATATCATATATGTTATAACCAGCCTTTGGCCCCCAGTATGAATATGCACCTATGACAAAATTATATGCTATGTAACCTGCAAATAGCAATTTGCAGTAGAAACATTAGCATGAAGATTGAAGAGTAGCAAGGGACTGCTGAATTTACGACGACTGTGTTATATGGAATTGATATCTACCATAACTATTTGCTTCTTGATATGTTAACAGTGTTTTTTCAAGACAACATGTCAGACGAACACAAAATTAATCACCACACACTACAATATTATAGAAATGTCATATCAAAACATCTAATGGCCATCTCTCGACGAAAAAAAAAACTAGCTTGTAGGTGAATTAGTTTGAATGATATACCTAGGACATTTACAACATAAACCTTGTCAACCAAAAGCACTTTCATATCTTTCCAGATTCTTGAGAACTGATTCAAGTTATTGCGTGAACCATTGGACCTGCAGTAAAAACATAATCCAGTAGAAACAAATTCATAACAAGTTTTAGAACTCGTGCTTTTTCACTGTTTAAAATGACAGTGATGATCACAAAAAAAAATTTATGCAACATTTACATGACAGGAAACCAAAATATCTGTCCAACCATAGGCAGGCAATCATAGCTAACAAATAACGGGCTCATGGAGGAGAGCCCCACCTGGAAGGTTTAATTGAGCTTTGATCTGAGGACTCTTCCTTTATGGACAATGCACAACCTTTACCATAGGAAATATCTGCATTTATAGCGAGTATTAAGATCAATTAATGATGGATGATGGAAAAGTTTACTCTGTAAAAGAAGTGCTTAAAGGAAAAAAAAGGTGCTACCTTTCAAGTAGCCTTGAAGGGAAAAAAAAAAACTAAATTCAGGACAAAATCAAGAGCATTCACTTGAGTAAAGACAGAAAAAAAAAAACACATTTAAGACTTACATTTCTTATTCCTTTGTAACCATAAGAGTTGTGTAAACTATCAATAACTTATTGTGTCCCTGACGTAATTAGTAGTTTTACCATTAGAATTGGTCCAGGAAAAAAATATTTAGACAGTAACTTGATACATAATAGAGATTCGTTTAGATTTTAATACATGGTTCCTATACATCAATCCACATCAAAGCTTTTTTTAGGAGTTTATCTACCATCAAACTTTCGAACAACCATTAAGAAACTTCCCTGAGCATTCCAACTCTATTATTAGAAAATTAAAAGCCAAATTGTAATGAGCAGCTGTTTCATAAGAGTACAGTTAAATAAGGTGTCGTACTACTACATACTGAATCCCATTAAAATGATTAAGCTCCTAAAACAATCCATTTAGAATCCCACACAATGGATGTAATTCAACTAAAAAGAGAAATGAAGTTGCAAGTATAACTATCATACATATTGATCATAAGGTGGAGCACCTTGATCTTCTGAGGTGGCTATCTCCACAGCTGTCTTCTCGTTTTTTGATCCAGCGGGAGGAAACCCTGTATCCCAAATCATTATACAACAGCAGGAAACACAAAACAGGATAACAACAAACCAACACCTAACTTAATATGCACCTCTCAACTGCAAAGGTTTCATAACAAAACCTAAAACAGCAAATGGAAGCATCAAAATTGCCTCCACCCAGAATGCCCAACGCCAATTCAAATGACCTCCAACCTATAGAACATAAAAGAAAGAAGCTAATTAATTGACATCTCCAAACAGGAGTAAGATATGTAGGATATGAATAATACAAGTGGCAGAAGAAGAGACAGTTAACTGATATGATCAAAGTCACATGGTCACACATGTCAGGTTGAATCACTATAAATCCACAAATGACCTATTCATTCTGGGATAACCTTCTGCGGAAAGAAGCCTCATTTTTTACATCAAACGAGACATGTACTCACCAATCCACCATAAGCATAGCCAAGTGCAACTCCAGATGGTATACACATGTAAAATATTCCCAGCCATGCTGTCTTCTGTATAAGATGGTGCAAATGTAAGAAATACAATGCAAAAAATCTATAGATTATGTGCTAAAGAAGCATATTAAATTTCAATACAATTCAGTCTCAACATGTGTAGGACTGATTCAGACAAGATTGTCATTAGGATAAACCCAAATGCTAAAAAGCTTTGGAGTAGGGCCTCAAATTTGGGGTCACTGTGAAAATCTCCACTTGTACCTTCACTCTAATGTTTATACTTCAAATATTGTTCATGTGCCATGTTTGACATTAAATAACATGAGATTTATTGGGGTGGGGAATGACTTGAATTGCTCAGTCAAAAAAAGGGTGAGAAACACATCCAAGAAATAAGGTCATCACTAAGCAACATCACACTTATTTCATACGAAGTGGAAAAAAGAGAGGGACCTTCTTTCCAGTTTCCAGAAAGAAAGCAGGACAGATACAAAAGTGTCAAAAGAACTTGTATGTTAAAGAACTTAATTCTTTGAAAACCCCAAAAAGTGCTGGAGGAAATTATTTGTGACTAGGCTCTAGAACTTTGACCGAACACAAGGCATGCAAAGATCATACACAGCTGCTTTCTCCACGTTCATATATACTAATTTGGGAAGAATCCATAAGAAATTGAGGAGAGAGACAATCAAGAAATGTGGATATCCTAGAGACACTGGGAGCCTTAAAATGTCAAGGAGAGCAGAGAGAGAAAACCTTAAAATAGCCTTCAATCGACAAGGGTAGAAAAGAGATGGAGCGGGGAGAGAGAAGCTGTCAAGGACTCAAAGTCTTAAATTTTTTCAGCCTCCCCATGTTGCACCCTCAGAGGCTTATTTATAGCCTCTACCAAAACCATAAGTACAAAAATAACAAGAATGACCCAGTGTTGGATACTGATTGCATCAGGAAATCAATACCTACAATGAGAAATGGCGAAATCCATTTTTTCAAAAAAGAAGCCAAGCTTGGATCTTTAAACAATCACCTGTCAACCATAAGATGGATAGGGAGGAACAAACCTGAGCAACTGGAGCATTATCATCAATGAATGAAGCTGCAAGACTTACAAAAGAAGCCTCACCAACACCCACTAACCTAAAATGAACAAAAGTTCAAAGGAACGACTGATGAATTATGACCATTGAAACAAACAAATATATTCAAGGGCTACAACCCCCCATTGAAGGCAAGTAATGAATCAGCTTACATGCGGCATATGGTAATGGACCAGAAATCAAGTGAAAAACCACAACCAGCTGTAGCGAAAGTCCAGACTGTCAATCCAACTCCAATAAGCCTAAATGGATTGATGCTGCGAATTTCATGCCCACAAAAGTACCAGGAGAAATTAAATCAATCAGGACAATTCATCATCACATTTAGTACAAAAGCTCCAACTAATCTCTTTGTCAAAGGGCAAAATTTTTTACTGTTTCACCAATCAAGAGCAACTTACATGGCAAACTACGATACACCCACCATGACGGGAAGGGGTGGGATGCAATATGGCAAACTATGATGCTGAAGGCAGAATGATGATTTTTTCATGAAATTTAAACGAATTCAAAAAACAAAAGACTCGTGCTTCATTCGATGAATTTCGATATAAAGTCCTATGATTCGTGAGAGGCCAAATAGGAAGCTGGCAAAAAAAGAATTTTTTTCACACAACGTTGCTTCAAGTCCCCCAAGCACTTAAAATCTGCAAAGTGATGGAAGCTTTCTGTGATTTAGAGTTTGGCTTTTATTCACTTTGTAATGTTTTTGTTTTTTGCATCGATCAATTTGTTCACCTTTTCTTTATTATATATTTCTTATAGACAGCCTATTTATCAATAAAATATTCTATTTTTAAGGGGGGAGGGGGGGAAGCTTGAAATCTTGTTTCATGAATAAAGACTTCATATTTAGCATTTTCAGAGAAAATTGTGGAAGAATAATGTAGTTTAAAAAAGGAGCACACTCAGTTAGTTACTGAATCGTATGATTGGAAAAAGTACTTGTGATGCTTTGTAGTTTTGCAGAATCAAAAGTATTATCTAACCGAAAAAAAAAAATGTAAGAGGGATATGATGAATAGAACCCGCTTTGATCCATTAGTGGAGTGCGTTGGGAGCAGTTGACTGGGTCAAACCTAACTTTTGCTGACAATTTATTCAAAATATTCGCTTCTAGTTTTGATCCCACAACTTCAAGATTGTTAAGATTGTACAATTAATGTTTCACATTTCTTTCATGAAATGGTCAATTTTGTAGCACCATTACCATTGTCAAGTACTGTGCCAGGCTTAGTTGTACCTATATTACTCCCATTGTCCCACCATTGGCTTTTATCCAGTCATCATTCTCCCATAAGAGATATCTTTTCCACTTGTTGAATTTTTCTCTTTATTTTTGTTCACTAGTTTAATGTATTACAAATTAAGCTTGAAATTTTGCCCTCTGGCTTAACATCAAGGCCATAATGAGGGGGCAACTATTGCATCACACTGAGCTTATTACCTCTTTGCCAAAGATGCAAATATTGGAGATGCCACAAGAAGTCCAACCATGAAAGCAGAAGATATAACCCCATCTTCAAAATTGCTCAAGTTAAAATCACCCCTGCATATAACAAGAAATTCAAAATAAGTGGAAATAAATACTTAAAAGAGATAACTAATGAACAAAAATTATGCTTACTAAAACAAAGAAAAATTAATGACGAGGAATTATACTCAAACAGGTAAGGAATTATGAAGGATGGATGAATATGAGCTCTAGTAATGGTAATCTTACTAACATGTAGTTGGGCACTAAATAGAGGTGTGGAGATATTATTGGATGGGTAATAAGAGCTAGTGTATATTTTTTTAATGCACCGCCTCAACGTCAACCAGTTGACAATTGCTTTAAATGGATATCTACTGTTGCTCTAACATAATATGACCAAAGGAAAGATAAAAACATCATTCATTTTTATAAGAAAGATTCAGTCATTTTTTTCATGTTTAGAGCAGCCAAAATGGGTAAGCTCCATCAAACCTTGCGCACACCAAAAAGAACGAAAGGATAAATAAATTTATTGAGGCAAGAATCAGTCCCAAATCTTTGGATCAACCACCAAAGCTTTTTGCCATTTCTTGTAATCAGCTTCTCACAATATGGGAACATGTATCCTGAGAATTGTATGTCTATTATAACTTTATAAGTAAACAACAAACAATAAGAAAAAGAAGACAAATATTATTTCAGAATTACAACATAGAAGAAACACAACATTATAAGACTAAACAGAAGGTTCAAAGTAAGACTAACTGAATTCCGCTGCCAGATGAGCATGTACCGCTTTGTGTGCAAGTTCTGGGACTCCCATTTACACCATTGCTTGCTATTGCTCCTCGATCCACATAATTTAACAAGTTAATGACACAAAATATACCAAGTAACCTACAAAATACAGCAAAGAGAAATTTATTACACCAACATAAACTCAGTCAGATCTAAGCTAACCAAAATAGTGGAACTGATAGATGACAGGCCAGTTGCATTAACACTGCAATTAGTTCAGGTAATGACATACAAACTATACTATTTTCTGCTCAATAAAGATACACGGTGCACCAAACAAAATATAATTAATGGGTCTCAATTAATTTTCAATAAACAAGCAACGGAACAGTTAACCCTAAGAATTGTCCTCTATCCATTGCATCCAACAAAACAAACGTTGTGATTTCGATAACCCAAATGGATTCATCCCCAAACGAATACAATGATGTGCTAATTTCCCCCAACATCAATTTCCAAAACATTATCCGTCTCAAAAGAGTAATATCTCTTTTGTTTCAAACATAAAATTTAACCAAAAAATAAAAATTAATGCTTTTCTATATCTGGAGTATTAAAGAAGCACCTTTTGGGGGTGAACCAAGAAGGGTTTGGAGCCGATAATGCGATTGAAGTACTGGCCATTTCTGTCTCCTACGAAACAACTACGGAGGGTCGTTTGGTTTTGCTTTTGTTTCAACAGCTAGATTTTATTTTATCGTCAACGGCTAGATTTGGCTCTTCCTCCTCTCCCATGAAACGACAATACGGAATATGGTTGGTTTAATTGGGGACTGCTACGGTACCGAATGGGAATTAGCGGTACTGTACCGCCATACTGTTGTGAGCCAATGATGTTCTGCTCACTAGTCCACAGTCATTGATATCCGATTTAATTTATTGAAAGGAGTATTTGGTAATATTTTTGTTTTTATATGTTTTTTTTAAAAAAAAATTAGAACTCAGTTTTTTTTTGGTGATAAAAATTAAAAATATAAAATATGTTTAGTAGTCATTTATATTTGAAAAATTGTAAAAACAAAAATGAAAAACTTATTTAGTATTATATCAAAAATTCACCACCTAACTCCGCTGACCACCCAAAACCACCACCCAAACCCACCACCGAACCCACAACCCACCTCCACTACTGAAACCTACCACCACAACCACCGAAATCCACCCCCACAATCATCGAAACCCCACCACTGAAACTCAACTCCACAACCACCAAAATCCACCCCCACCACCATCGAAAATCACAACCACCAAAAACCACTACTACAACCATCGAAATCCAACCCCAATCCAACTACCAAAACCTACCCCCAGCACCACCGAAACCCACCCCCAATCCAACCCCCACCATTGAAACTCACAACCCACCTCCACCACCACAACCACAACCACCAAAGTCTTGGAGAAGAGCTGTTGTGGCTGGGGTGAAGTATCGAAGATGGAGGGCTTTGGCGAGAACTAAGCGTTCGATCAACATCTAGCGTGGGCGTGTGTGTGCAAGTGAGAGAAAGAGTGAGTGAGTCGAGAGAGAAAGAGTGAGAGAGAGACCTGGAAAAAAAAAATTCGAGGGAGTCAAGAGAGACCAGAAAGAAGGGGCTTTTATACTAAAGCAAAAAAAATTCACTTTTTGTTGCTAAGGAGAATCAAAGTTAGGATCTCATTAAATGAAATTTTTGAACTGCGCATGTTTTTTTTTGGATGTTTTTAAATGTTTCCATATTTTAACCTTATTTTTAAATAGATATGTTAAAAAAACAAACACAAATATTCACCAAACGCATTTTTGTTTTTTTTAGCCATAAAATGAATACAGAATCGAAAAAAAAAAAAACAGTTACCAAACGCCACCTAAATTTTTGTACATGTTAGTCATGAAGAGGGTAATATAGACCAATCATAAAAATACAAGACCGATCATTGTCACTTAATCACTTATACTTTAAAACAGTTTGAAATATTATTCACAAATTCCTTAATTTTTGTAACGTAATATTTAGACTCCTATCGTTAATGTTCGATAGTATATTTGTTAATAAATTACACCCAGACCCCATACTCCTAAAAATTTGTAAGCGTATAATACTTAAATCCCTTATATTTAAAATGTTATATTTAGATAAAAAATACATCAATCAAATATAGAATATTAAATATTTTTAATTTTACAACCAAAATTCATATTTTATTATGATATTTATTAAAATAAAATTAAAATTAAAAATTTATTTTTTTCTTAAAAAATCATAATTAATATACAATTATGTTATCTATTATAATAAAACTAAAATCAAGTTTGAACGAGTTAATAAAATTGATCGGTTTGGGACGGTTTTATTGACTGTTTCATAAAAAATGATGAGCCCAAAATTAATTGGGTCTGGCCCAATAAAAATAAACCAAGAAGCTCAAATAATCAAGACCCAAAAGAGAGCCCAAGGGAAGCTGGGCCAACCCATCAGGAGGGAATCTAGAAAGAAATCAAGAAGTCAACGCCCAAAGCATGAAGAAGCCAACGCCCAAAGCAATTGGGGTGCCGCCCAGGCTTGGCCCCCTGATCCTCCTTCGCCCTCTTGACTTTTGTTACTCCAATTCAGGTCCAGCTCACTCCAACTCAAGTCTAGGCTTAGGCTCAAGTTCAATCCAGCCCAAGATCTTCCTCCGACGGAATAGGAGCACCAAGAAAGAATATCGAGATACGGAGATCCAATCTTACTTATCAAAATAGTAGAAAAAGTCTTCTTCATCACGTTACCGTCACACCCTGCCTATATAATGTGAGTCATCTCCACATAGAGGGCATGTCTTCATCACCTTGAGACCTCACATACCTCTCTACACACATTTTCTCTCTCTTTTTGTCTCTCTCTCTCTCAAGCATTGTAATACTCCTGAAGTTACTCTTTCGGTGACATTATTCATCAATAAAGAACTCTGGTCACCGCTGCCGTTCACAAAAGTGGAGTAGGTCACCCGGACTGAACCACTATAAATCTTGGCGTTGATTCTTTATTTATTGTTTTATCATTGATTGCTTATTTATTGTTCATTAAATTGCACCCTTACATATATTCGACTATTGATTTACGCAATACCAATTTGTGCATTTTTAGTTTAACGCGCGTCTGTGGGAACGATTAGTTTTCTACTCTCTTTCAATCCATGACAATCACTATCAGATCAGTGAGTCAACAACCGGGAGACAACAACCCGACCCACCGGGAGGAGGCTCCGCCTCCCCTCGCACCCTCAGAACCATCTGCTGCCAAGACTCTCGTCATCGGGCAACAACAACAGCTCTTACAGACTATGCAACTGCTGGTAAAGCAAAACCAGCAAATCATCCAGCTGATGTTCACCCAAAATGGTGTCGCCCCTCACCCCTTGGAAAGAGTCTCACTCCCTCCAACTGGAAAAGAGCAGCAGTCTAACCTTTCTAGGCATCAGGTAGCCCCCCACCATGGTTCCCCTTGCCAGAATACTCCAAGGCTACGCCAGGGCGCCCCTCGTCCTGTAGTTCCTCCTCAGTGCGTAGGGAGTTCACGAGTTCCCCCTCCTCATGAACTTGTGTAGGAGAACAAAGATAGAGAAAGCCAATATGGAAACCATGAAAGCCAGTACCATCACCCAACTAAGGATGTCCCAAATTAGTGGGACGAGAAGATTAGAGAGGTGCAAAATCAACTCAATGATGCCCTCAACGCCATCAAGGCACAGACGCCTAAAACCATGGACTACCTAATAAGGCGTACCAATACGCCTTTTGTTGCTGATATTGTCAATTATCTTCTACCTTCGAAGTTCAAGATGCTCATCCATCGAGACCTTCGACGACACCAAAGACCCCCTTGACCATCTCGACACATATAAGTCCCTCATGCAGCTCCACAACGTGCCTGAGGAGATTACGTGTAGAGTCTTCCCTACCACCTTGAAGGGGTTTGCCCGCCAGTGGTTCTCCAAGATCAGGCCCTCCTCCATCCGCTCTTTTGTAGAGTTAAGTAGGTCATTCGTCTTCCACTTTATTGGGGGACACCGACATCATAAACCAGTGACCCACCTGCTCACCATCAAGCATGACAGGGATGAAAGCCTTAGAAACTACCTTACCCGCTTCAATAAGGAGGTTCTCCAGATTGAGGAGCCAAATAATAAGGTAGCCTTGGCCACCTTTATCGCTAGTCTTCACACCTCTAGTTTCATGTTCTCCGTACTTAAGAAGTAGTCGTCCAGCATGCCCAAGCTACTGTCCAAGGCACAAAAATACACGAATGCCAAGGACGTCACCATGGCCCGCCAGGGTAAATCTTCTTGAGGAGGGGAAAAGAGAAAATATACCCAAAAAGACATGAGGGAGACCGATAATAAGAGGAGAAAAGCTGAGAGAGTCTCTGTAGAAGATCGTCACGGACCATTGCCACCGAGAGATTGACAGCCTTTCACTCCATTCAATGCCTCAGACATCCTATTCTAGATACAGGATGACCCCACACTCCGTTGGCCCAGAAAGATGAAATCTAACCCAAAGCGCCAAAATCCCAGTAAATACTATCGTTTCCACTGCGACCAAGGTTATGACACAGATGACTGTTTCCAACTCAAGAAGTAGATTAAAGAGCTTATTCAGCGCAACCAACTACGACAATATGTTGCTGGTCGAGAACCAGTCCCACCTCACGAAGAACGAGAGCACCAGCAACCCCCTCGGTGAGATTCAGACCATTGTCAGAGGGATAGGAGGAGGTGATTCTAACTCCGCCAAGAAAGCGCACACCTGGAGAGCCAAACAGGTAGAGTCATATAACTCTTGCCCGATGAAGACACCCCAACGTGGGGAGGAGGAAGTCATCACCTTCTCAGACAAAGACCTTGAGGGAATTCAGGTCTCACATGATGACCCTCTAGTTTTAACCTTGATGATGGCCAACTACCAGGTCAGGAGAGTCCTAGTCGAGAGCGGAAGCTCAACCAACATCCTATTTTCCATAATCTATGACAGCCTTCACCTCGGTAGAGAATGACTACAGTCAGTCATGACTCCCTTGGTTGGTTTCTCAGGAGAGAGAGTTCATCCCTTGGGATCTATCATCCTGCCTGTCACAGTAGGAACTGCACAAAGGAGCTCTACTGTTATGGTAAATTTTCTTGTACTTAATTGTCCTTCTGTATATAATATAATTCTTGGATGACTTGCCCTCAATGCCCTAAGGGCAGTGCCATCAACATACCACTTTCTCCTCCGTTTCTCGACCTCTAGTAGGATTAAGGAGATAAGAGGAGATTAGGTCTCAACCAGATAGTGTTATGTGGCATCTATGAGGGCCAGAAGACCATAGGAGACTCTCTAAGTCGAGGTGCTTGACCCGAGGGACGACAATACCTTAGAGAGGGGTGAACCAGCAGAAGAGTTTCAACCCGTAGCAGTCGACGACAAGCTTCCAGGGAGAAAGGTCTACATAGGCTCCTCACTCTCCCAAGAGCAGGCATCTACCTTAGTAGACTTCCTCAAAAGAAACACAGACGTC
Source organism: Ilex paraguariensis (assembly GCA_963454935.2). NCBI lineage: Eukaryota > Viridiplantae > Streptophyta > Magnoliopsida > Aquifoliales > Aquifoliaceae > Ilex > Ilex paraguariensis. Next base: position 23,332 of record CAUOFW020000789.1, read on the forward strand.
TTAGCTTGGTCCCATGAAGACTTGGAGGGCATCGACCCCAAGGTGGCCTCCCACCGACTCAATGTTAACCCTAAATACATGCATGTCTGCCAGAAGTTGAGGAGTGTAAGTACAAAAAGAGGACAAGTCATGGAGGATGAGGTAGACAAGCTGTTGACGAATGGGTCAGTGAGGGAGGTAGCCTACCCAAACTGGCTATCCAATGTGGTAACGGTAACAAAGGCCAATGAAAAGTGGCGCCTCTACGTGAACTTTACATAGCTCAACAAAGTCTGTCCCAAAGATAGATATCCTCTACTTTGCATTAACCTCCTCATCGATGCCACTACTGGACACGAGCTCCTAAGTTTTTTAGACGTCTACTCCGGGTACAATCAGATCAGTATATTTCCTCCAGATCAACATAATACCTCGTTCATCACCTCTAGAGGCACTTACTGTTACACGGTGATGCCTTTTGGACTCAAGAACGTTGGAGCCACATATCAGCACCTCGTCAACAGGATGTTCGAGGCTCAAATTGGAAAGACGATGGAAGTCTATGTAGATGACATGTTGGTAAAGAGTGCAATAGCTGCAGATCATGTAACACACCTGCAAGAGACCTTCGACGTGTTGAGAGCCTAAAGGATGAAGTTGAATCCTGAAAAGTACACATTTGGCGTCAGTTTAGGAAATTTCTTGGGCTTTATAGTCCACAAAAGCGGTATTGAGGCCAACCCGGAAAAAATTAGAGCTGTCTTGGAGATGAAATCCCCTGCCTCAACAAAGGAAGTCCAACGCCTTAACGGGAGAATAGCCGCCCTCAACAGGTTTGTCTTTAAATCAGCGGATAAATGTCTACCCTTTTTTAAGATCCTTCATAGGTCTTTTCAGTGGAGCCCAGATGTAGAGGAGGCATTCCAGAAGCTCAAGGCCTACCTCACCACACCACCACTGCTTTCCCATGCTGTACCAGGAGAGACTTTCTACCTTTACTTATCCTCTTCTCCCTCTGGTGTAAGCTTTGTCCTCATCAGAGAGGATGGGGGCATTTAGAAGCCAGTATACTATGTAAGCAGAGCGTATCGAAGGGTAGAGGTGAGGTATTCAGAATTGGAAAAGCTAGCTCTCGCCCTTGTCACTACCGCTAGGCATCTATGCCATTACTTTCAAAGTCATACCATCGTGGCTGTCATAAATCAGCCACTCAAGAGAATATTGGGGAAGCCTGATGTCTCCGACCAACTACTTAAGTGGGTCATTGAGTTGAGCAAATTCGATGTGCAATACCAGCCGAGGGTCGCTATCAAAGCACAGACACTTGCAGACTTTGTGGCCAAGTCCACACCGCCAAAGGAGTCCTAGAAGGAAGTTTCAGGCGCCCTTGCACGACTCCACCTTCCAGGAGACCAGTCCAAACGTTGCCCAAGGGGAACTCCACGACCTGGAGAATGAGCTGGAAATAGCCCCGCAAGCTGGGCAGCCTTGGGCGCCGCCCACCTGGCCTCTGACGCCACCCACCTTGCTAAGGGCATCGCGCACCTAGCCTAGAGCACTGCCCAACCGGCCTAAGGCGTTGCCATCTCAGCCTTCATCACATTCTACTCACTCCTCTCTACAGGTGCTGCCTCTATCACACACTACACTATGCTGAAAACTCTACGTAGATGAGTCCTCCACCAATGAGGGCGGCAGAGTCGGACTAGTGCTGATCAGCCCGCATGACGTTCTACTAAAGTACGTTGTCTCCCTCCACTTTGTCACATCAAATAATTAGGCTGAGTATAAGGCTTTTATATCAGGCTTAAGGTTGGCCTTGGAAATAGAGGCCATCAACCTGACCACCTATAGTGACTCTCAACTCATAGTCAACCAGGTGAGGGGGAGATTTTAAAGTGAAGGAAGAAATAATGCAAGAGTATCTGCCGGTGGTCCAAGCCCTACTCACAAAGTTCGTCTACTTTCAGATACACCATGTGCCTCGAGAGGAGAACGCTATGGTAGATGCCCTCGCTAAGTTTGCCTCTGTCAACATACTCATGGGCCCAGCACTAACAGGTCACCAGTTCGAGCCTAGCACCTCCAAGAGAGAGGGGGACAACGTCTATTATGCATCCTCGGAGCCCAACTAGATAACTCATATCCGAACCTATCTAGAAGAAGGCACTTTCCTAAATGACCCAGTGAAAGCCAGAAGGTTGAGGATGTGAACATCCAGGTACGTCATCCTGCAAAACACCCTCTACAAAAAAGTTATTCTCTCCCATTACTCCGCTGTCTCACCCCCGAGGAAGCCGACTATGCCATGAGGAAGATCCATGAGGGGATATATGAGAATCATTCAGGAAGGCGTGCACTAGCCCACAAAGTAATCAGGTAGGGATACTATTGGCCTATCGTGGTTAGAGACGCCCGCGACTTTGCCAGAAGATGTGATAAGTGTCAATGCTTTGCGACTATGCCCAGATAGCCACCCGAGGAGCTCACCACCATTCAAAAGCACATGACCTTTCTCCATGTGGGGGATCGACATCCTAGGTCTCCTCCCTGTGAGTCGAGGCCAATGTAAGTTTGTAGTCATAGTCATCGACTATTTCACTAAGTGGGCAGAAGCTAAAGCTTTAACAAGAATCATAGATCATAAGATAAGGAACTTTAAATGGAGGAGTCTAGTCTGCCTCTTTCGGATACCACACGTCATTGTAAGTAACAACGCCAATCAGTTTGATAACAAACTCCTCAACAGTTTCTGTGTAAATCTTCAGATCATCCAAACTGGAGACTGCAAAGGGAAGTGGGTAGACGAACTCCCAGGAGTACTGTGGGCCTATCAGATGACACCAAGAAGTTCTACGAGCGAGACCCCCTTTCTCTCTAGCCTATGGGACAGAGACAGTGACACTTGTTGAAATTGGGGTTCACTCCCGTAGGGTTCAGCACCATGACCATATCAGTAATGAAGAAGGCCTCTACATCAACCTCAACTTGGTGGAGGAGGAGAGGGAGATAGTCATGCAAAGTACAAGCGTCGCATGACCAAGTACTACAACTCGAGGGTGAAGCCTCATGCCTTCTTACCCGGGGACCTGGTCCTAAAAAAGGTCATCTTATCTACCAAAGACTCCTAGGAAGGAAAACTGGAACCCAGCTGGGAAGGACCCTACACGGTCATAGAGGTGGTAAGGCTAGGTACTTACAGAATTCGAAATTCTGAAGGAAGGGTCCTGGCCCATCCATGGAATGTAGAGCATCTAAAGAAATATTACCAGTAGCTGGGGCTGTAAGTCATGAGTTGGTGTCCACTGTTTAGGTTATTTACTTTTTTGGTCAATTTTATATGTTGAACATTTACTCTGAGTAATGAAATAAAAATTTTCAATATTTTCTCAAAAAAGTTGTATTTCATTCAAGTTCATGAACTTTTTACAAAAAGATAGACATAGTCTGTCAACAGAACAAAAATTACAAAGGCACCACACTCCTAGTGACACTCACTGCCTCCACTCTCATAGTCGCCCTCATCATCAGTCTTAGGGGCCTCATAAGGCTTAAAGTCAAAAAAATCATAGGCATGGAATACTGCTGAGACCTTCCTCCAGAGCTTATCATAGTCGTCAACGAAGGCACCGGCCCTGGCCCTCTCAGCAACATCCCTCTGAACCTCTGCCCTGGTAGCTCTCTCAAGTGTTACACGAAGGTCAGCCTCAAGTTAAGTAGCCTTCTCATGCGCTAGCCTCAACTCCTCAGCGGCATCCTCTCATGCCTGCCGCTCGAGCCTCAGTTGCTTTGTGGCATCCTCTCGTGCTTGCCGTGCAAGCTCTGCGACATCCTCTCATGTCTGTCGCTCAAACCTAAGTTGCTCCTCAGCAGCCTCACGTGCCTACCTCTCCATTGTTTGGTTATTGACTACCTTTTTGATCTTCAATGTATTATTAAACAAGCATGGCAAGGCAACAACCACCTATAAGCATTCAAAGATGAAAGTGTAAAGAAAGTCAAGAACTAAGCCAAAATATGACAAAGAAGACTAGATGCAAAGCAGGAGTGCAGGACATACCAAAGCGAAGCCTTCTACAGTGGCATTAACTATGCCCTCTGGACTACGAGAGGCAACCTTCTAGGTTCTGTGCTGGTCACGAAATCACACAGTCTCTCCCTGGCTAGCCTCACGTTCCACAGCATAGACACTGGAGCATCGCTTAGAGAGGAACAACTTGACGGACCCTCTGTCCCGGTGGGACATAGCGTCGGAGCCTCAGGCCTTGCAGTAGTGCCTGAACTATCTCTGGGGGGTGAGGAAACATCAATCAAAGAGGGAGGAGGAACATCACCGAGCTTTGCCTCTACGAGACCAGTCTGACCGATGGACCCTGACTGAGAGGAATTGGGGGCACTAGACCTCGCCCTCTTGGATGGAGGAAGAGAAGAGGTCACCCTGGCAGTACATACTGACTCCACCATCGACCTATCAATAGGGGTACCAGCAGAATCAATGTAAGACAAAAAGCCTACAACTATGTTTTCAAGAGGACCTGCCAAAAACAAAGTCAAATCATTGCTAAAGAAAGTACCTGTGACTACGGAGGAGTAAAAAGAATACTGAGAAACATACCTCGAGAGCTCGTATTGTCCAAATTGTTGATCAACCATTTCCTAGCCTCGCGAATGGGGGATTGAACCACGCTTGGAATGCCACTTGAGGAGGCTGTCGTCCAATGCACCATGGGCATCGCCTGAGGTGCCTGGGGAGGCGCCCAGCCCATGATAGGCAGCCCTGTCTCTTTTGAAGACCCTCTTTGCTGCTCGCCTATGCCTTGGGTCCCTCTTGATACACGAAAAGGATTGACCGAAGCCTCCATACTCGTACCCAATTTCACGCCAAGAATTCTGAAGGGCCTTTCACCAACTGCGGACACCTCAGCAACACTGCGGCCGTCAACATAAAACCCAAGACCAAAGCCCCTTATAGGATAGGATCCTCAGGCGTTGCCCATGGGCCATGGCAGCCCCTTGGGCATCGCCTCTTCTTTGCTCCTCTCCTCCATAACCCTTCAAACTCCTAGTCTTCATTGCTTGCTTTGCTTTAGAAGAGAAAAGACTAAAGGAAAAGAAATGCGAAAGAAAATGATGATGAACAGTAAACACTTAACCTTTAAATAGAAGAGGAAAAACTTCTTGAGGAAGCCTTGCTAAAGCTTCTTTAGGAAGCCTCGCTAAAGCTTCTTGAAGAAGCTTGATTGAATAGCTTCTTAGAGAAGCTTGGAGGGACATCCTTTGAGAGAAACCTCCAGAACAATGAGAAATGAGAAAAGAATGAGGATGGCAAGAACAGTGATCTCTGTTCCTATTCATAGACGGAAAAAAAAGGTTCGATACCGATAAACACAATAGAGTCCCTAGAGACGAGAAAATGCTGTGAAAAGTAAGAAAACTCCTGCTCAGGTAAAGACGAAGTATATGCCTTCAACCCCTTCCTCTTGCAAAAATCAAAGGCTTGGGGCATGGGGACCAAATAATGAGTCCGAAATTAACTGGGTTTGACCCAATAAAAATAAACCAAGAAGCCTAAATAATCAGGACCCAAAAGAGAGCCCAAGGGAAGTTGGGTCGACCTATCAGGAGGGAATCCAGAAAGAAATCAAGAAGCCAATGCCCAAAGCAATTGGGGCGCCGCCCAAGGGTCACCCAAGCCAGGCGCCACCCAAGGCTGGCCCCCTGATCCTCTTTCACTTTCTTGACTTTTGTTACTCCAATTCAGGTCCAGCCTACTCCAACTGAAGTCCAGGTTTAGGCTCAAGTTCAATCCAGCTCAGGATCTTCCTCTGACGGAATAGGAGTACGAGGAAAGAATATCAGGATACGAAAATCCAATCTTACTTACCAAAATAGTAGAAGTCATCTTCCTCACATCATCACCACACCCTACTTATATAATGTGAGCCCTCTCCACATAGGGGGCATGCCTTCATCACCTTGAGACCTCACATACCTCTCTACACACATTGTCTCTCTGTCTCTCTCTCCCCCAAGCATTATAATACTCCCGGAGTTACTCTCTCAGTGATATTATTCATCAATAAAGATCTCCGATCATCGCTACTGTTCCTGAAAGTGGAGTTGGTCACTCAGACCGAACTACTATAAATCTTGGTGTTGATTCCTTACTTACTATTTTATCATTGATTGCTTATTTATTGCTCATTAAATTGCACTCTTACATATATTCGACTGTTGATTTTGCGCAAATACTGATTTATGCATCATAAAAAATGATCATTTGTAAATCTTACAATAAAAAATCTTTTGTCATAGATTGAAGATGCCTAATGATTGAAGGTGAACACATCTTAATATATTGTGGGGGTGCAATTGGAACATATATAACACAACTAAAGGTTCATAAGTGATATATATTTGGAGGTTAACTAAATACGAGTTGTATTAAAGAGTATTTATAATAATTAATTGGTCGGATATGAACTAAAGTTACTTGTCCCCAAATAGAATTTCGTAACTTTATTCTCAAAAGTAAGAGTTAAGCAATCAACTAAAGTGGTTTGTGCAAGATCCCAAATTTTTAGAAGTATTTTAAGTATAAAAATATTATGAGTTCTTTGGTGAAAGTATAAAAAATATTTAAATTTTGTGGCTGATTTATAATAAGTGAAACAAAGGAGAATGAATTATAAATATATGTAACTTTGGTGTTGGTTAGTCTTCACCAAAATGAATGACTTTGAAAAATAAGCTAAAGAAACAAGGATCCGAGTATGGTACTGACATTCAGTTTTTTGGCATCATACTAAAAAATTAACGTGGGTCATTAATAGATTTGACAATTAATAGAAATTGTTGATCAAATTGTACATTTTTCAATGTGGTAACCGATTACCTCATAAATTGATAATGGTTAAAAAAATTATATATTTAAAAAAAATACATGTTAGAAAGTACAAGACAATTAACTTTGTCATATAGTAAAAGTCATATTAATACGATCCAAATTTTATATCACAATATTGGTTAGCGTTAAAACAATTTAAGGTCACATTTGCAACCTCTATGGGTAATAGTACTACAATTAAGGTAGAGTTACCAATTATGTGAGTAAAGTTACCACATTTAAATGTTACATTACAAAGTTTGTGGGCTAATTTACGACAAAAATAAGTTAAGTTACAACTACTGTTGACAAATTTACAGCAACTTTGATAAAATTACACCAATTAAGAGCACATTTATTACAGTTTAAGATTAAGTTACAACAATAGTGGACAAAGTTACAAGAGTATTAAAACTTATTATTATATTGCTTAAAATTACAACATATGTAGATAAGATTACAAACTTAAGGTAAAGTACATCAACAGTGATATCTTTATCCTAAATGGTGATAAATTCATTCTAAATACTAGTAACATCACTCAAAATTATCATAATATTACCATAAAAGTTGTAATATCGTCCAAAACAATGATAACATTACCTCCAAAACAGTAGTAAAATTACTTGAAAAGTAATAATTTCACCTTAAATCATAGTAAATTCACTCAAATCATTGCAATAGCGTGCCAAAAGATTGTATTTTTTATCCAATTAAAATTCAATTTATCAAAATAATACTCAAACTCATGAAATCAACGTTCAAAATTATTAAATTAACATTTAATTAATTAAATTAACACTAAATTAACATTGAATTCATCCAATTAACACTAAAATTCATCAAATTAATATTCAACTTCGTTAAAAATTGACATTCAGTTCATCCATTTAATATTTAAATTCATCTAATTAACATTCAATTCCTCAAATTAGCATATAAAATCATCCAATAAACAGTCAATTCATCAAATCAACATCAAAGTACCATACACTTTCATCCAATCAACATTCAATTCATCAAATTGACATCAAATTAATAATCAAATTCATCTAATTAGTATTAAATTAATCTAATTAATATTCAATTTTGTCCAATTAACATTCAATTTATCACTTTAATAATAAATTAACATCCAATTAATATTCAATTCATCAAATTAACATAAATTTATCATTCAGTTCATCAAATTAACATTCAAATTAAACTGGTGAGCATTAAATTTATTAAATTAACATTCAGTTTGATCTAATTAATCAAATTAACATTCAATTCATCAAATTTATATTTAAATTTCTCTAATTGACAATTAATTCATCAAGTTAACATCTAAAATCATCCAATAAATATTCAATCATTAATGTTATTAAATTAACATTCAATTTATTATTAACATAAATTGATAAATTGATGAATTATCAAGTAACATTCAATTATTAACAATAAATTTTATCTAATTAACATTTAATTTATTGAATTAACAGTCAAATTCAATTGAGTAACATCAAATTCATAAAATTAACATCCAATTTAATAATCAATTTTGCTCAATTAATATGAAGTTTATCAAATTAACATTCAATCTATCAAATTGTATTTGAATTCATCTCATTATCATTCAATTTATGCAATTAAACTCCAAAATCATCTAATAAATATTTAATTCATCAAATTAACATCCAAATTAACACCAATTTTGAATTGACAAAATTGAATATTTATTCGATGTTAATTTGATAAAATAAAATAATAATCAAATGAATGGGAATGTTACAGTCTTTTGGTGTTGCTCGCACCATTTGGAATAAAGAAAATTATTATTATTTATCTCCAAAATGTTTACAATCTATCCCAAGAGTTTGGGATCTATTGCAATGTTACTGTAATCTCCCCCAAAAGTAGGTTTCTCACCCAATTTTGGTAATGTACAACTAATCTTACTTAAAAAGATAAGTTTGGGATCGATCATAAATGTCTATGATTGATCTAAAGGTCACGGGAGTGAGATTTACCAAAAATGTGGATAATTTAGCATAATTAATGGCAAATTTAATACCTTTGAGGGTCAATTTATGACAGCTATGGATAAATTGACAAGTTTAAAGGTGAATTTACAATTGTTCTAATTAATCATACAACTAATTTGATTAATATTACGATAATTTTGAATAACATTACAAGGATTAAGGATAAATTTATAACAAAATAGATTAAATTAAGACCATGATGGATACATTTACCCCAATTTGGGGTAATGTTACGACATCAAAGGAAAAACTTACTAGAGTTCATGATTAAATACAACTACCGTGGATAAGATGACTAGTATATAGAGCAATGTTACATTTAATTTGATTAATCTTACAATAATCGTAAGTAATTTTAAAAACATCAAAGTAAATGTACAATATCGATGAAATGTACTAATGACGTATTTATAATAAATATGGTTAAAGGTCTCAACCAATACTTTTACCACTATATTGGTTACGTTAAGGATAATATTATCACCGTTATGGTAAGATTTACCAAAACAGTGAGTAATTTATCACAATTGAGGGTACATTTAGCACTTTTGAGTGTTAGTTAACACAATTGTAGATAAATTTACATGTTTAGAGGAAATTTTTTGACTATTTTGGTTAATATTATGACAATTTTATGTAACATTACAAGAACTAAGGATAAATTTACGACAAAGTAAGTTAAGTTAAAATCATGGTGGAAAATTTAATTTAGTTTAGGGTTAAGTTAGAGTGATTGTGAATAATGTTATTAGTATATATGTCAATTTTATTTTTATTTTTGGTAAATATTACAATAATCATGAATAATAATACAAACTTAAATGTAAATTTATGACATTAGTGGGATGCACTATTGTCGTATTTACGATAAATATTATTAAATGTGTCAATCATACTTTTATCATCATAATGGTTAAAGTTTGCCCACTACTTTAGTAATTTTACCTATTACTATTGTAAATTTTTCACTGAAGTTATAATTTAGTCCATTATTATTGTAAATTTCTTACTATTGTTGTAATTTTTTTACTAATGATGTTGTAATTTTGTTCACCACTATGATAATTTTGCTCATTATTGTCATAAATTTTTTACTAATATTGTAATTTTAACCATTACTATAATAATTTTGTCCACAATTGTTGTAAAATTGTTTACTATTGTTATAATTTTGTCTATTATTATTGTAATTTTTTTATTACTGTTAATAAATTTTTCACTAATATTATAAATTTGCCCTTATTTAATATACGTAGACAATGTAAAAAAGCAATTAGTAAAATTGGTTATCTTACTTTTGCTGCTATACGTGGCCAAATCCGAAGCATTTTATAGTTGACAATTTTTCGACATGATACTGAAAATTCAAGCGGAGGTGTCATACACAACTGCAATAAACAAAAAAAATAAAGAAAGAAAACAAAGGGGGAAAAAATTGGTGAACGGACAAGTGTCCTTTATGATAGTGAGTCATAATCCATGTGTATGAGTGAGAGTTAAGGGGTGTTGGGTGCTGTGAGGTTGGTGGAAGGATTACAGGAAGTGACCACTAAGGCTTTGACAAGAAATTAATAGTAATTTGTGATCCGATCGTTACGAGGTTCGAGTATACTATTCATGTTATTCAAAATTTCGGATTTATTAGCAACAGCCTTGAAGTATGAGGTGATGTATAATATGTTTCTTATTGAATCACTTTGTAAAGAGTATCTTTTTGAATATTTATAATTGTATTATCTTGATTATGAAATTTTGATTGAATTTCGTTGAGTACATTGCTTTTATTGATTGTGTTTTGTGTTGATGGAGACGAAATCCCCACCATTCCAACCAACAATCTGATTCATCGCCAGAGGTTTGTAAGATCGGGTTGAGGGTAGATAATTGATGAAGTGTCAAATCTGCGTTTTGATCTTATATGACGGGTGATATACAAAGTATACGTTTATTGATTTGTATTTGTTGTTTGAGATAGTTGATGATCCACGATTTATTTGATATTCGATAGCGTTAAGTATATTATTTATCATCATATTGTATACTTATCTGTTTTATTTAATATTTTCATGTGATTCCGCGAGAAAAACTCAAATTAAAATATTTGAAGATTAAAGATGAGTGCCTCCTGATATAATTTTGTATAAGTGAAATTGAGAGATATATTCAAATTTAGAGTTTATATTGATAATTATAATTTTATTAGGATAATTAACGCTCTATTATTTTTAGTTGAATGTATTTAACAAAATAATGTCCTCGAGAAATCGGGGTATTATAGTTTGATGAGACTCGACTAAATGATTTTGGGTATAGATGTGAGCAATTGAATACTTTATATTAATCTTAACAGATATGCAGTAGTCATCAAATATTTAAAAGGTAAAATCATCGATATTATCAAAACGAATTGTCTTGATTGGATAATTTGAAATATATGCTCGTAACTAGATTATTTAGGCAAAAAAAGGGTAAAAGTAACATTCGAGTAGATAATAAAGAAATATATTAACATCATGTTGAGACATCAATTGAGATCATAAAATATTAAAATAGTCCACACGATGGATAAATAAATTTATAAATATTCTTTTAAATTAGAAGTTATTAGGGCATTGGTCTATACCAACTTTAATTTTGTATTTAATTGTCATTATATTTGAAGGCTTATAAAATAAGGCCTTGACTACGTTGAAAAATATACAAGTCGAGAAGTTATATTCTTCAGCATTTCAATATTTTATTGTTTCTTTGCATATATATCAGTTTATATTTCTTTATTTTTACGATACAGACCAATATAAAAGTGATAACTTTTTAAGTTTTGTATGAAAATTATAAGGGGATGTTAGTATAATTTATCTTTCTTTTGGGGTTTGGCCGGCGCGGGCGTGTGTGGACCAGACGCCGCCCATTCAGTTCATGCCCACCAATGGAGAAAATTGGACAGTCAAACGTTTGATTTCGCACCAATTCACCAACCCACGTTTGAAATAAGGATTCGTTCAACTAAACCCCACCCCCACCCTCTCTCTCTCTCTCTCTCTCACCTCCTTTTCTTCCATTCTTCTCTTCCCACCTGCTCTGATTTATAGGAATTAGGGCTCCGAGGCCCTCTCGCTATTGCTGGGATTGTTCAAGATCAAACACTTTTGGTTCAATGGCGGTTGCGAGTGGTTTCGTGAGCTCTGTTGCAGAGTTGAAGACGAAGATGGAGTCGACTAGCCTCGTCCATGGCGTTACATCTGCTTCTTCATCGTCCGTGGCTTGTTTTCCTTCTCAGGTTCGAAACCTATGCAAGTCATCGAAGATCAAATTGAAGGTCCCTGAAAGAGGAGCATTTGGTTTGAGCATTAGATGTGAGGTTAACTCGGACACATTGGTTCGCAACGATGAGATTGGATCGAAAGCATCGAGTCTTTCCGCTCTCCAACTTCTCAAGACATCCGCCGGCGATAGTGAGTCTTCTTCTGTCTTGTCTCCTCAATGCGATTTTCTATTTTTTTTTTTAAAATAATTTATTTAGCGTTGTAAGATGGAGATGTTCATGAGCATTGTAAGACTGTACCACGAGCCATGTGCTCGAGCTACCTTGTTGGTAAGGTCATCTTGTATTTGCAATTAGTAAGGTCAGAGGGGTGAAAACATCAGAATGCCAAAATGAAAGATTGGTGTTTCTATAAACTCCCTTGTTGGATAGGCCATCTGAACAAGTTTTGCACCGAGTACAGATGCTCAACAGGCTCATATATGTGTTTAGGAGGCATATCTATTACTGAATGGAGAGGGGGATCTTGGCGCAACGGCAAGGTTGCTCTATTGTGACTTGGAGGTCACGGGTTCAAGTCACAGAAATAGGTCTATGTTTGGAGAGGTAAGACTTCATACATCTACCTCGTGTACTGGGGATGCCTTTATAGCTATTATTGAATGGAGGGGGGGTCAAGGTTTGATACGCCTTTGCATGGTGATCCCCATTTGGCTGTGGATGAGTAGGCAGAAGATTTTGAAGGCAAAACGCACTTGCGAGAAGAATAAAGGATTATCATACCAACCTCATTGAAACACAGAGTATTGCCTAAAATCCACCAGAGCTTAACATTTTATACCAATTAGTAAAGAATGAAGAGGCTGCTTAACCATATACCAAAGTTTGGATGGTCCTAATATTTCAACGTGGGATGTAAGCTTTAACACCTCCCATTATGTCTCTTTTGTTTTTTGTGGAAACTGAATTTTCATTCATAAAACGGTAAGACTAAGTCGGGGGCCTATTCTAGAGGCTTCCATAAGTTTATTTGCACACATGGAATGGACAAGTTTTATAAAAAGTTTGGTCAAAAACCTGGTGCCGAAGCATTCCGTCAAAATTATTTCGATAGTAGTTAAATCATCTCCCTTGTGTTGGGGTGGGGGGATACCATCATATTAGTCAATGAATTTGAGGCTTCTGTTCCCTTAGTTCTTATTGGTATAATGTCTCTTTAATCTTCGCCCTTTTTTATAAAATTGTTGTTCGATTACCTGAGAAATAAGTCACATGAAATTATGTGAAACTGATTGTTGAAGATTTGAATCCATTTTCCCCAGGATATACAAAGGAAAGGAGCAGTTTACTGGTTATTGGGCTTAATGTTCACACAGCACCAGTTGAGATACGTGAGAAGCTTTCAATTCCAGAAGCACAATGGCCTCAAGCGATAGGTGAGATATGTGCTTTGAATCATATTGAAGAGGCTGCTGTTCTGAGTACCTGCAATAGAATGGAAATATATGTTGTGGCTCTCTCCCAGCATCGAGGGGTTAAAGAAGTGACTGAATGGATGTCAAAGGTACTAGCTGCCTCTAATTTTCACGCAACTAATTTTTGCCTTCCGTGTAACTGCTTTACACCCCCATTAATCCCCCATAAATAAACAAAAGGATCAACCCAATAAAATGAGTGAAGTGCTTCTTGTTGAAATGATTTAGTAGTGGGTCAATCCCCCTTGAACATCTATATAATAAAAGACATAGTAAGTTTAATTTTACCTTACATATTTTTCCACCTGAAAACATCACATCATCCAATTTTATCACATGTTTAATTATTTAATATTTGATTAATTTGTAATTTAACACAATTTTTATTTCATTATTTGTCCATACATTATAGTATACACATGTTTAGAAAATTTTGCCTAGTTATACATTTTGAGAAAATTAACGCTATTTTAAAGAAAATAATAGGTAAAAATTAATTTTAAATAATGTAATCAAATAAGTGAAGAAATAAAAAATTTTATTTAGTATAATAGAATCAATTTTTTGAACATTCGAATCTTATGTTTCATCGTGCTTTTCGGCACGGGGTAGGACTAGTATATTTATATACATACACATCTGCATATATATGCAGAATATAAGGCACTGGACTAACATCTCCCCACTTCCCAAAAAAAATTAAGGTCTGTGTTTTCTCATTCTTAATAAATTAGTTAGTTGGAAATATTAGGGTTATTTTTTTATATGGCCCTTGTGGTTTAGACTGAGGATACATTGCATAGAAATTCCATATATATAAGGATGTTTATTCAACGTTCTGAACCTTCAGAACTGGTTTCTGCCATCAGATGTCATCCTCTTTTATATTTTTCATTTTTTTATTTCTGAAAACTTTGATCATCTGCCTAAGATGAATGAATATGACTTAACATGGACGAAGTAGATTTGTTTGTTTGAGAAAGAAAGGAAGTGACAGAATAGTAGAAGGGTAATGTTGTATGCCTTCCCAACCTGTGTAACGTTTATCGATCACATCACAGTGCCTCGTTGTAGTTTCCCGAGTTAGTACTGTGCAGAGTGCTTTATGTTTGTGCATATGCCTATAACAAACTTGCAAATGACTGTGTATATTTCTGCTTGCAGATAAGTGGAGTTTCAGTTTCAGACCTTTGTCGTCACCGATTTTTGCTCAATAACAAAGATGCCACTCGGCACCTCTTTGAAGTATCTGCTGGCCTGGACTCTGTTGTTCTCGGAGAGGGTCAGATTCTTGCTCAGGTGAAACATGTTGTAAAATCTGGACAGGGAGTTCAGGGATTTGGTAGAAAAATCAGCGGGCTTTTTAAACATGCTCTGACGGTTGGGAAACGTGTCAGAACCGAGACAAATATCTCTGCAGGATCAGTGTCAGTCAGTTCAGCTGCCGTGGAACTTGCCCTAATGAAACTCCCGACATACTCTTGTACTACTGCTAGAGTGTTGGTGGTTGGGGCAGGCAAGATGGGGAAACTTGTGATCAAACATTTGGTTGCAAAAGGGTGCACAAAAATGGTGGTTGTTAACAGAACTGAAGATAGAGTTGCTGCCTTGCGTGAGGAGCTCAAGGACGTTGAAATTGTTTACCAACCTCTCACCGAATTGCTGGCTTGTACTGCCGAAGCTGATGTAGTTTTCACCAGCACTGCTTCAGAAACCCCGTTGTTCTTGAAAGAGAATGTTCAGACACTTCCCCCTGTGAACTCTCAAGTTGGAGGGCGGAGGCTGTTCATTGATATTTCCGTTCCTAGAAATGTAGGATCATGTGTCTCTGACCTTGAAACTGCATGTGTTTACAATGTGGATGATCTCAAGGATGTCGTGGCAGCTAACAAGGAGGATCGGCTCCTGAAAGCAATGGAAGCTAAGGCAATAATCTCAGAGGAAGTCAAACAATTTGAAGCTTGGAAGGATTCTCTTGAGACTGTTCCTACCATAAAAAAGCTTAGGGCATATGCTGAGAGAATTAGGGCTTCCGAGCTCGACAAGTGTTTGTCAAAGATGGATGTTGATATTTCAAAGACAAAAAAGAAAGCAATTTATGATCTTAGTGTAGGTATAGTAAACAAGCTCCTACATGGTCCAATGCAGCACCTGAGATGTGATGGAACTGACAACCGGACTCTAAGTGAGATACTCGAGAACATGCATGCTCTTAACAGGATATTTGGACTTGAGACAGAGATTTCCATGTTGGAAGAAAAGATTCGAGCCAAGATGGACCAGTCCCAGAAGTAATGTTCTTGGAATTGGTTTCTTTGTTGTTTCAAGTTCACCATTTTTTCAAAACTCAGGATGTATTTCTCACCACGTTGGTGCTATGCATTTTGGTAGAGCGGTGGGTCCATATGGATGCTGTTGTATTTGTGGCTTTGTGTGTCCCTCACTTGGTTTCACCATTATACGTCTCTGCGTTGTATATTAAGAGATATTCTCCATGGTAGGAATGAATATACACGGATATGAGCGTATAGTACGGTAGGGAAGGCGATCAAATTTTTCCAGTTAGAGCTTTTCTTTGTAACCGAGGGTTATCCTTGTCGCGGATGAAAGTGACACCTACTGCAAACTTCTTATAACTTGCGGTTTACCAATCTGATTTATTCAAGATTTCAGATGCCTGGCTAATCAAAGGTTTGGCTCCTCTCCAATTTTATTTACCCCCGAGTTCTCAATTACTGTATCTAATTTTCTATTTTGTATAATTTTTGGCATTTTTCTGTTGTTTATTCTTTAATAAACATTCCTAAAACGAGAGAAGTTGCTTTTTTTTCTTTCTTTCTTCCAATGTCATCTTCAAATGTGAGGAAGATAAAACTTCATCAAATAAAGGAATATGGATTCAAGCAGGATTGTTACATTTTTCTGGATGATGGTCAGCGCTTGGTTATGGATTCACCATGGACAATGCTAATGAAAATTAGTGGAGCATGTTGCAAATATAAGTTCTGGGGGATGCTATCACCTATTCGTGTGTTCCCGTTGCATTCGTTTTATTTTTTTTTTTTAAAAAAGAAGATAAAATCCAATATTTTCATGTTATTGTTACTATCTGTTGATGTCCTCCGATATGGTTGATCGGAATTATGCCTTTACCACCAGTGGGGGTATTCCTGCAAGAGAAATCGAGGATGGGTGGGGCTCTAGTGGCTGATCTTTCGATGATAAAGTCAAAAAAGAATGATTGAAAGTGATTTTATCTAATTGGGAGTAGTCAACTTATCTTGATGGTGTCCAACTTGATCTTTTTGTAGGCTAGAAAATTGGACCGTTGAAAGATTTTTAACTGTTATTTGAATGGAATGGTACTAAAAAATACTAAAAATGAAATAGATAGCGTCTTATAGTCAGAATATCTCAACTAATTGGAATTAGTTAAAGTGTGCAAAACTAAGGAACTAGTGAGTTGGATGTTGGGATTTCTCACGATTTGAATCCACTAACAAACACACACAATCGAAGAATAAATCAAGAATATAAAGCAATAAGAAACAAGATACAGATTTTACGTGGTTCGGCAATTTGCCTACGTCCACGAAGCTGCAGGGATTTCACTATTGAGAGAGTTGAATACAGAGAGCGGCTGTACCATACACGATTAACCTTAATCACCAAAACAACAGGGTTTATATGTCCTACGCACTGGCCTGTATAACGGGCCCAAAAAAATTTTCCTCGGGGGCGTTGCCCCCGAACCCCCACGAGGCTTGTCCATGAGCGCTACGGCTTGGGCCTATCGGCCCAAGCCTTCGCTTCATGGACTAAGCCTCAGAAAATTTTTCATTAAAAACCACACAACATTATTTTAGGTCAGGTCATCATCCGGATCACATATACAAACTAGACTCCATAAAAAATAAACCAACATTGGAACGTAGAGTTGGACCTTTCCGAGCTATGGAGCTCTTCCTCCGAAGCCGCAGAGCACCTCTGTCGGGGCTTATTTTACCATTATTACTCCAAAATTGAATATAGTAACTGACACAAATTTTTTTTTTTGGGCGAGGGGAGGGAAAGGGAGGGGGACTTAAATCTTTAACCTTAATCTTAAAAAGATAAAACATTCATAAAATAAAGAGTAACATTAAACCAAAAATCCATCGGTAACCGACACAAACATGATTTCCTATATTGGATGAAAAAAGAAAGTTGGTCCTTTGAAACTAATATATCTCTCCCTTTGATTTTCTATCAACTTTCTGCTGATTTTAACGATGAAATTTGTGTATTAATTAAATGCGTTATGACTGTGATATTCAGTGCACATTGATCAATCCATAGATAGTCCTCCATGAATAAGGTCATTTCTAATCTCAGGACAGAGTCTGACTTTAATTTAGATATATTGAGTTTAAATTTTAATAATTTTTTAGAATCAAATCATGAAAGATTTATTTCTCTCTCGTACCTTAGTCTAAGTGTGAATAACCTGTTTTTTTTCTATATAAAAAATATAAAAATATATATACAGATATTTCACTTTATATATCCACTAAAGAACATTGTCCATCAACACCACACAGTTATCTATATAGAACTGCACTGCACAGCACCTACGTTGGAGTCAACCAAATAGGAAATTACATTACGTCAGGGTTAAAATTAAGGTCTCATCATATACTCTGGATGTTAAAGATTAAGTTTAGTCACAACTAATTGTCATAACTAGAGACTCGAACTCAATCTTTGATCAAATAAACTCAAAATCTTACCTACTAAGTCAACAACTTATTGGTAATAAATAATAACTTGCCTTTGACCATCGGTACCTCAAAAGAGGGTGGGTATTATATCTCTATTTATAAAAAAATATTTTTTTATACAAAAAAAATAATAAAAATAATTATCATTCACGTGTTAAAAATATTTACAACAATAATAAAAATATTCAAAAAATTTATATATTATCCATAAAAATAATAAATTTTTTTTATCATAAAATAACTCACAAAAATTATAAAAATAACCATTAAAGTAGTAAAAATGAGAGTCACGATTCCAAAAAAATTTCGTGATAAAATTAAGTTAATAAAATCAAGTCCTAAATTTCACTAGTGATCCTAAAAGGTAAAATTATATTTAAAAGTTAATAAATTTTACCAAAAAAAATAATATAAATACTCAAAAAAAAAATTAATAAGCGACACAATACTGAAATGTTTTCGATACTCTAATCGAACCAAAGAATTAACGTATCAGACAGAGGAATGTAGTTTCAATAATAAACCATCGCAAAACCCAATAGAATTTCCAATAACTCTCTAGGGTGAGAACCCCATTAGTTTCTTCAAACCAGGAAACAATACAGAATCAGAATTAGAATCAGAATCAGAATCAAAATCAGAAGAATTTGGAGATGGGTTTTCTTCAAGCAAGTGTTCATCAACCAATTCTTTCACAGACCTTGCTGACAATGGATGAAAATTGGCACTCCACTCAGCTACAAACTCTTTAACCAAAACCCACTTGTCTTCTTCCTTCATTTGCTTCCATTTCTTCTTCATTTCCTCAGATTTCAGGTCCATGTACTGGCACAGCTCTGTGAACAGGAGCTCTCTGCTCTTCTTCATGGCTTCTTCTCTTTGAACCAAATGGGTATTTAATCTTTCAACCTCTGTGGCTAAATCTGATGAAAGATCTGCATCATTGGGACTCTTGTTTTTGGTGCATGAGGTTTGGAGTTTGGATGGGTTGGTGACAGAAATCATGGAGGGGAAAGGATGGGTTTGGAATTTCAGGGGCTGTGGGAGAAGTTTTGGGCAGAGGAGATGAACCCTTAGAGCCATCGGATGATTTGGTTGATGGGGCTGGGGTTTGTGATTTTCAGAATAGCAAGGGTTTTGATTTTGTTGGGGTGTCTAGATTCAGAGGGAAGGGAACATATGGGTTACCCGGGCGGGTTGGAGGATCGATCCAAGTTCAACCCGAGTTTTAAAATTTTTAATCTTAATTCAACCTGAGTCTGATTTCTAACCCCAGAAATTTAATCTGAGGTTTGTCTAAGTTAATTTTGGGCCTAATTTGAATTAACTAATTCAGGTTTAATTTTGGGCTCAATTTTGGGTATGATACAATAACGTTACCAACTTAAATTAAAAATACACTTAATTTCCTGTTGAATCTAAATTTTGAATTCAAGTTGAGTCCGATTTTAGTAATTTGGGTTAGGTTTGAGTTGAACCCCATAAATCCAAAGCCTCAACCCAATTTATAGCTCGAATTCACTTCGATTTGAGATTTTTTAGCTTTAGTCCAACTCAAAAATTTTAAAAACTTTAACCCAAATCTTATTTTTTAGACCGAATTTGAGTTAAGTTCAAGCTAGACAGCCAAAGTTGTACCCTAAGTAAACATGAAGAATAGAAAAATATCATTTTTAGCCTATATATCACACATTCGGCTAGGACTATTAGTTGAACGAGGTCGAGGCGAACTTAAAAAGTTTGTTTCTTAATTGAGCTTAAAAAATTATTCAAGTTTGGCTTGTTTAAAAAACGAGTCAGCCTGAACGAGCCAAAAACAAGTTGAGTCTGATCCGAGCTTGAATATTTGCCCATAAACGAGTCGAGTTTGTCGAGTTTGAGCTGAATTTGTAGGATTTGTTTTTTAAACGAGCCTAAAAATTTGTTTAAATTTGGGCTCATTTAGAAAACAAACCGAGCCTGAACAAGCCGAACTCGAGTAGCTCAATTTAATTGATAGTCCTAAATGCGGCCGCTCTAAATGTGATTAAGATATTGAAAATTATACAGGATGATAATTTATTTTTAAAAAAACTAAATTTCAAAAATGGTTTTGTATCAGTTTTAAATATTAAAAGTTTTTTGTTTTAATACGATTAAGTTGCAACGAATCAAAAAAGAAAGAATTAAGTATCAGCTTGGAGATTAAGGGATGAAAACTGTTGAGGCTGAGGATTAAGATGCAAAAGGTGATAGTGTTAAGTTGGGGATAAAATTATGTTAAAATTTGGTCAATCTCATACTCGATTTATTTATTTAATTAAATTCATCAATTTCAAATTCGTATTATAGTAAGACAATATTTAGAAAATTTGTATTCTATTTAACTAGATTTATAGCGATCCGTCAATTTGACGAATATAACATATTAACTAATCTATCATCGGAACGTATTTAGACTAGATTCAACCACACAACAAATTTTATGTTAAATTCACAAAACGTATCTAAAATTACCCACATCAGACCTAACTACATGACCCATTTTTTTTCCTCTTTTTTTGTATCTTGTCACAAACCCTGCCACCAATACTTATGATTAGCACCTGGAGCAAAAGGAACAGCAGATATTTTAGTGTGTTGAGAGATTTAATATCATTGACAACTTTTTGGGTCATGAAAAACCTCATAAATATTCTAGTCGTAGAGTGAATGACTTGCCTTTAATTAAACCGAGAAAGAGATTAGTCGAAGAGTATACAAGCTAACTCGAAGACCCTGACTGTTGAACTAAAAAAAAACCCCGAGAGATTCAATATCATTGATTCATTCAGCTAGTATATTTAAAAGATAGCATTACCACAAAAAAACTCGACATGCTCAAAGCCTGGGAACATGAAAAGGTCCTCTTCCTAAACTCATCTTCTCTACCACTCAGGAACCAAAAATAAATAATAAATAATGAGGTCAATTAAATTGCATAAAACAACACATACTGAACAAGTTTGGATGCTCACAATATGGAGTGATAGGTTTTGAAGTTCTAACAAAAACACAAAATGATAATGCATACAGAAAGCAAAGTGAAAAAATGATGATGATTTGTCCTACAAAATTCGACAGTTCAATTGTAGAATAATCCAATCTTAGCTCCCCTTTGACTGAACTTTTCTTGCTTCCCTTGATCATCTGGTGGTCAGGTTCTCCGCTGAAATGATAGCATTCATGTTTCTGAGGAAACTCGAGGGAATATGCAGACAAGTAAAACAACAGCTTCTCATATCTAGATTTGATCTCTGCGGAAAGAAACTGCTCAAAATTTTCTGTGAGACCTGCAGGGATTCACAAAAATGCAGATCTCCATGAAATTTGACAACATACATTTCACCATTCATTACCCTGTCTCCAAGCTGTATCGGATGAACTGCGACAAGATATCAACCCACGTGTCAGGAACACCCGGTAGGCACCAGTGCATGCAGTCCTGACCCCATTCAGCCACTGCATCCTTCTTTCCCAACCAAATTGCTGGATGAGCATCTGCTCTAAACTCACTCAAATGAGTCAGATCAAGTATTTTGATATCCGTGTCTCGCAATGCCTCTTCAATCACACTATTCAGTTGTCTTGCTTCCTTGTTCACCCCATTGTTGCTGGGATCAAACCACAAGTCAAGCTGTTCAGGTATCAGTATTGGTTTCAACACAGATACGGAGTACATAGGTATAGGAGGGCATGCCAGAAAAGTTCTGGCTTTCCACTTATTATATGAAAAGGAAAAAGTAAAACTGCATATGAATAAGATTAAGGCCAATTAGTCATTTCCTCCATCTAGCAATAGGAGTGCAGTTCTGCCCTCAATTTAGAATTGGGGAAATTCTAAAATTCAGCATTTTCTTCATGTATGAACTCTTCTCATATATTTAAACATTACAATGTAAAAGATCCAGTAGATTCCTGTATAGTTTTCAAAATTTCAGGACTTTGCCTTCCTTGTTGATCAGGAGAAAATTGGAAAAGAAAAAGGAAAATTGGAAGCATGAAAAGGAAGGAATGGAGATAGTATCAGTTCATACCTGGTGTTCCTCAAGGGGCTCATTCAACAAGCAGCTACCATTTTGATTCCACTCACCACCATAAAAGTGCCTTGGAGATTGCAACCTCCAGAACTTGATCGTCTTTTTTGGGAATTCTTTCTGTATGTAAGCTACCATATTGTCAAGGACAACTTTAAGTCCATCCAACATCCCCAGGGGAGGAAGTATTGGTTTCCCAGCCTTGTAAAAAACAAGAGGTGTTTCTTTTGGGAATTTATCATAGCCCCACCTAAAGAAGATCAACAAGCAAGTAAATTCTTAAATTCACAATGTGTTTCAAATAGCTTCATATGTATAAAAGACAAATACAGTGCGCATAGCATCCTATGTACCACCCAACATCACTGAAGTGAGATAAAATTACTTGCCAACTAAGTTCAGGACAAGCAAATATGACAGCAAGTGGGACCATTTTAATTCCTTTTCTCTTCCTTATTTTTCTAGTGTTCTCCTTTTCAAGGGTGCACCTATGCATGTGGGCTACAAAAAAGGAGGTAGAGAGGGTGGGCTGGAAACAAGGGAGCATTTGCTTCCTTGAATTTCGATAGGCAAGCAAAGAAAGAAGACAATCCATGCTCTCATTTCTTTATTCAAGCAGCAATATACTAAATTTCAATCTTATCATCAAGGTAGACTCCGACCACTGATGACAACACAGGCATGCCACCTATAAAAAGTATATTCAAGAAATTCTCTGTGCACTCATATAAGTGTAGCACACCAGTACCATTACATGGAAACAACTGAAATATTGATCACATTCACAAAATTGCTACTTTCATAAATTAGCAAAAAGGTAAAAATGTCTGTGTGTGTGTAAGAGAGATAAAGAGAGAGAGAGAGAGATACCAGTGGCCAGTATTGAAAACCAGAACATCATAAAAATTAATGATGCCTGCCCAGTCCTCTGACGGAACATCAATATCTACTCGATGTATGCCATTCAATCCCTCTTGATCAAAAACAGTTGATTGTTTTGGCTGCAACCTTTATTTAATCAATAGCAATCACGTAAGTTTGCCATTTCAGAATATTATGAACCAACCCATTTGTCAAATTAAGAAGAAACAGGATTCTCAATTAAATTACACCAAGGCAAAAGCTAAACAACCACCCATCAAATCCCTTAAAGAGTAAAACAAATAAGGAAAGAGTATATCTCTTTCTCTTTAATATAAAACACCACTTATCAACAACTAGGATTATGCATTTACTACTTTGGCTTACAATCCCAAACTTGAAGGAAATTGTCATTGTCACGTAGAACATTTTAAAATTGCCCTCAGATTGTCATGCTGAATGACTCTCATCTCCGTTTCTGATGGATTAGATGATTAGGGCGACTGCCGATGATAATTAACCCTAGAACTCTTAAAAATGCATCTGAACTAAGGATTAAACCATGGGGAGATGGTTTTGGGCAAAAAAATAAAAACAAAATTATAAACTTTCTTGGTACAAGGATAACATTGGATAGAGATACTCGTGTTTGAAATCAACAGATTGATTCTGATAGCTACATCTAAATACCTCCATTTCAATGATTCTAGCTTAGCTGCATTCTCCTGGAACATATAATCTGTCCTTCATAGTGTAACTCATAATTCAGATCCAAATAACTTGGTTTATGGTCACTATTATTTGGAACGAAACATACAATCTAATTTCTCTCAGCATTTCAATGCACATATCTCTCATTCACCAATAAAGAGAGAATAGATGCCACAATGAGCTCCAAAAAGAAATAAAAAATAAAGTAAAAGCCAATGCTGGATAAGTCTATTGAAAACAAGTATTATCAATACATAATGCCTCAAAAAGACTACAGTAATTCCTCTCAATTTGTGGACAACAAAATAAAACCCCACAATCCAATTCTTAAGCACTAACTAATACTTATTACCACAAACACCAGACTAGGTGCCATGTTTTTAAGTCGCCCACCAATTTATATAATTCAACTATGAGAAGTAATGAAGATATGCAGTTGCTAGGTCCTACACGGTTCCGCTGCTATGCAATCAACAATCTGAACAAAAAACATATTTACTTACTTGTATTTGGCAAGCAATACAGCTCGATGATAAGCAACTGTGACATTGAATTTCGGAAAATAAGCCCCTCTCCAAGCCCCCTTCCTCTTCCACTTCTTTGCCCTCTCATCAGCAACCCTGAGAATACACAGAAACGAAACCAAGAAATTCTCATTCAAAGAGTCCCCAACAAACCCAATATTCTTGTTCCTCATCAGACCCAGAAACTCAAAAGGGTCAATCCTCGACAATTCACACTTTCCAGGGACCCATTTCCAAGAATTGATCAGACTCATGTTGTCTCTCTTGTTCCTTAAACAGTTCCAGGCGTTTCTGTGGAAAGGGCATGTCTCATCGTACATGGGTTTTTGATTTGTGTCTGTGACCCAGTGGCCTTCGAAGAGATTGCATTTGGGTGAAATTGGGATTTTGGGTTTTCGAGGTTGCGAATTGGTTGATGAAAGGGTATAGAGAGGGAGGAGTGTGGAGTAGAGGAAGATGAGTACAATGATCGGTAATATCAGCCATGTGAAGAGCGATGGTGGTGGCTTCGGAGCCATTTTTAATCATCTCTTGTGATCATTTGGCTAAGAAACACGCACAGGAGAATTTGGAGAGAGAGAGAGAGAGAGACTTCGGTTACTTCTATACGATCTGGTAGATTGAATGCTCTGTGAGATCTGTAAGACTGGAAAACTGGTTCAGAGAGCACTGCTTCGAAGTTGGCTTCTTCTTCGGTCACGTAGCCTAACAACGTCGTTCCGTAATTATTTAAGTAGAGTGCATCTCTGATAGTTGAGAATTAATACATAACGTCACCATCTAATCTAATAATCTATATAAATGATGGTAAAAAAAATTTTACACAACTCTAAAATTTTCACCTCTTACATAACTCTCTCTCTCTATATATACATATATATACACACGATTTTAATTGGACTTTCATTTTATTTCTATCTTATACTCTCTCTCTTAGCATTTTTTATCTTAACGATTCTAATTGGACTTCTTTCTTCAAAATATTTGTATAATCTTATAGATGAAAAAATATTTAAATGTTAAAAAAAAATTCTAGGTTGTACACATTTAAAGTCAAGTTAATCACTAACAAAAAAAATTCATAAATAAGCTAATCACTGATAAAAGAATAACAAAAATTCAAAATCAAACTAGTTATCAATAAAAAAATAACAATGGCAAATAAAAAAAAAATAAGTGAAATCAATTGCCCCAAAAATTCAAAATCAACTATAATTTTTTTTTTTTATTTGCATCATTTTCCTCTTTCTAATGTTCATATTTTTTGAATACTTGAATAGTGCAAAAATAGACACCGAATTAAAAAAAAATCAGTTAAATCAATTTTTATTTTTTTTAAGTAGTGAAATTTTGTTTTTGTTGATTTAGTTTAATTACAGTGTGAGAATATTTCTGTAGCATCCAAGAAATCACAACGAGAGATAATTTAAATCAATTGCCCTCGCCGCTACAAAAAAGATCCTTATTAGTCTTCGTTGGATAATGTTAGTTCAGTTGGATTTTTTTTTTTTTTTTGAAATTTTTTTTTGTAGTTCAATGTGGTTGATTCGTTTGATTTAATTTAATGATTTAATTGTATGTTCTTAATGATATTTGTTATTAAAACTAGATAGCCTATTTATTAGACTTAGCTAGAGGTTGAAAAAATGATAACTCATTTGATGGAGAGAAGAATCGTCATGAAGATATATATGACATGATAATTTTGTAATGGTGCTAATTTAAATTCATGAGGATTCTCAATTGTGTTATTATAATATGATTCTTCTTCATTTCAACTGTTGGACTTCTTTTATTTAAGACATTCTTGGGTGCTCCATTTGCTTGACGAGTTTTTTTTTTTTTATTAAGAGTGTCTTTTCAAGCATGAATAATAACTAGCAAACCTATAAATAGACAAGGCGAACCCTATTTTGGTGGTTATTAAATGACATGATATGATAGTTACTAGAATATGTAAAATCCAACAACCTACATGTTATCTTATCATTGAATTGGTTAAACCCAATATTTTTTTCTGATAGTCCTTATTTTGAATATTTGATGAAAAATTGAATGGTTAATCTTATTTTGTACCTTAAAAGATGCATTAATTCTCAATTTGTGCACTTAAAGAAGTAGATTAGCAAATTACACCCTCAATATTATAAAACAGGTGCAATGTGGCTTCAATTCAAGCTTAAATTGCACCCTCAATCTTAAATGTCACCCTTGAATTGGGCTACATTGCATTTCTTTTATAATATTGAGAGTATAATTTGAGAATTCATTTTTTTACGGGTATAAATTGAGAATTAAAATGTTTTTAGGGTACAAAATAAGATTAATCCAAAATAAAATAAAAAGTGAAATATTTTTAACAATTTTAATAAGATTCTTTATTCTAATGGCAAAATAACTTCTACTATTAAAGTATTTAATTAAATATATATATTTATGATATTTACATTTATTAATTAATCGAGAAGTGATTGAATTTAACACTCAAATATAGAGAGTCTATTGAAGATGAAGTTTTAGTTGTTGACTGTTGGGTCGTTAAAATAGAAAGTTGAGTGAGAATAAATGGTCTATTTAGAGATGCTCTAAACTAGAAGGTTGTAGTTTTAAGTAGATCATCTCCGTCCAAGTTTAAATGTTTTGCTTAAATTCGTGTAAATATTTGCTTAAAAACATTGATTTGATATAAAATAATTTAATGGATAAATTCAAATTTCGAGGAAAATAAATTCAAATTTAAATATTTGACATTTGTCCGACAATCTTTAACAATATTGTGTCCAAAATATTATTAATTATGATTTGTTAACGAGAAAAGCAAATGCTACTATAATTTTATTTTTCCTTTTTATTGATACTTTATCGAATTTTCATTCTAATATGCATTTAAACACAATTTTCAATTTTTCTAAACTGTAGATCACTTACGATGAATTGAAATGAAATCTTATATACAAAAGTTTCTGCCAATAAAGTATGAATGAATTATCACTAAAAATAATCATAGAAACGTGATGAATATCCAAATTCATTATTTATCCTATTCTCATGTTTATCATTTACGATTCTTCTCATCTAATTTGGTGTATGTGTATAGATATATATATGCGCACACACAGAGAGAGCTGCATTTGTTTGAACTTAAATGGTTTTGACATAAAAATTTATTGTTTTAGTTTCCCATTAATAGAAGTAAGGAATTGTAAAGCCATTTGTTTCAGATCACAGCATCATACAGTATTGCTCAAACATAAACTTTAAGCCTATAACAAGAGCACTTTTCCCTGACGTCGATACAAACGAAAGTTTTGTACATTGGATATGATCTTTTGATAGTTTTGAAACTCTTGACAAGAGATCATGCAACCAAATAAACCATGGGCAGCACAAAGTGAAAGCCTGCTTTGCTAGTTCCCTTTTAAGATGTCATAAAATGATACAGGCCTCTTCTTATGCTTATCACAAAGTCCCTGAAAACGTAAAGAATGTCGCGTTAATGCTCCATTTTGACAAAGGGAAAAAGAAAATTGGGGTGGTGTGGGGTGGGGGGTATGTTGTAGAGAACATGATCATCTTCTCTTTGTAGGTGAAATAGTAAACGATACCTCTACTGCAGCAGCCAAACGCAAAATTGAAGCTTCACACCATGGACGGCCTATTATTTGCAAACCTATAGGAAGTCCTTGCTTATCATAACCAACCTGAACATTTTGAGACAAAAAATAATCAAATGAAAGCTTAATTAGCTAACAGAATCGGAAAAGATGAAAATGGTGCTAAAGTATTACAAATATTATGGTTTCAATCCTGTAACGGAGCCAAAAACTTTGAAGTAGGGAACCAACCAGGAAACATGCAATCAAAATATTAAAACTTTAGGGAGGGCCACATAAAATTATATTTAAGTTAAGGGCAAAAACTTTAATGATTGACACCTAGGGAGCCATGCCCCCCCCCCCCCCCCCAAAAAAAAAAAAAAAAGTCCTTGCACTATCACAGCTCCATCCATGGTTCAGTCCTGCTCTCTTTTCAAATTTTATTGTACCAAATAAAATTATTGAGGCAGATAGACTTATTTAACAACCAGCCATAGTGAGTTAGGCACAACACAACAGCTATATACAATAGGAACAGTATGCCTCTATGTTGTTAGATTTTTTTGGTAGGTCTATGTTGTTAGATTGAATAAACTATTTAATTGGAAATATGAAAATGAATGCTTTTTTTCCCCTAAATTGGTACATGAATGGTTGAGGGATGAAATTGTAATATTCCATGTTACCGTAGGAAGCCAGAGAAAGCCAAAATCTTCCCAAGGAAAGAACAATAGTAATTAGATGCAAAAAAATACAGAACATATCCGCTCTCATTTTAAAAATTCACCGAGAGACATTGAACACAGAATATAGACGGTGTAAAAACCATATTATAGCTGGTGCACATTTGTTGTGGGTTTTGACTTAAGTTTCAGCTTGGAAGTTCTCTATGGATATCTGACAAAGTTCCGGCTAGGAATCAGGACTTTTATGGATATAGTCAAAAGAAGTTCAGATATAATCTGAAAGAAAACTCTCACTTAACAGCATTTTGGTATGTGATTGCTTGTAAAATATTTTGCAAATAAATTCAGAAAATGAAATGGACAACTATTTCGCAACGTGACTAACGAATTTACTTAAATAAGTCCCTTTCCTGGTAACTCCAAGAGAAAACGGATTGCTTATTGATGAGCATGCTTATATATCAGCCTCTATGCATCCCTTACAAAGTGTCTACATTAGTGTCTTACTATAGGCTCACCAAGTTTCCATAGTGCATTTCCTTACCATTATTTTTAAAAAACTTCAACCAGCATCATGGAATGGAAGGAATTTTTTTTTCCCAAGTCATGTAAAGGCTATCTACGCTTAAAAATTCCATTATAAAGTATCTTTTGTAGAAAGAAACAGAACCAGTATACATGACATAAGCAATGTATTGTAAGCAATGTAGAAAAGTTTAGTAAATCATACCCACTTACGTATAATTTATTTCGTTATTGAACTAAGTAAATGTTGAAGGAAGTCAGCTGTGTTTGATAGGAATGGCCATGTTCCATTCAGAGGAATAAAATCAAAATGGTCTTTCGGACTTCAAAGGCCTATCCTATCTGTCAATAAGCACATCTTACAAACAAATCCCCTAGATATGATTCCAATTTCACGCCTTAAATGAAATAAGCGAACTATAATCGATAGTATTCTATGAGATCCAATAGTACGATAAGAAAGAAATATATGTCAGAAATACGGATTTCTTCGATCAGTAACATGAAATTGATGTGGCCTACATGTGCATATCACTTACAGGGACAGAAATAGCTGGAAGGCCAAGAAGATTTGCTGGTATAACGAATCGCATAAGATTACCTGAAATAAGAACATATTTATAAATTGTCTAGAATAGAATAAAAGCTGCAAATAGGTCTGTTAGCTGATCTGATTTGGATCAATTTCATTTTCACAACCCTTATCCCACTCTCTGAAAAATTGAAAATTTGTTCTGAGCTGAATAACTCAATTAGGGTTGAATTATATGAAATTATGTCAGAATTTCAAATTAAATTCATTCTATATACGCATACACGCACACATACAAATATATGCATAACTCAATTAGATTTGAATTTTAGCAAATTATATCTTAATTTCATCCTATATTTTTATATGAATATATATCATTCGCATTGAATCAAAATTGAATTGAACATTGGTATATCCAAATTCAAATAAGTGCAATATGATGTATTGGATTTGAATTTGGATAACAGATCCAAAATACCAATCTATATCTGACTAATTTCATCCTATATTCTAATGTGCAAGTTAAAAACACCAAACAACCTACCCGTAACCTGCAAATCTGTCTCCCCAAATTTAAGGGCTTCAGGTGGTATTACAGGTGCTGTCATGCTGAAAAAAGGAAAAGCACATTACCTTGATTGGAGTAGATCAAAGAGAAATTCTAATTGATGGCAATAAACAAAAGATGCAGTCGCTAAGACAGAAATAGATCGGGCCTTCAAATACGTATAATATCTGATTCACACAAACACAAAAGATAGGGATATCCAGCAAAAATATATGTTTCACATATTGTCAAAGAAATTAGCAAAGGAACTGATCATACCCGGTTGTGGGCGTCACTATGACATCCACCTTCTTGAAAATCTCCATGTGGTAGTACATTAGCCTTCGCCTGCAATAAATCAAATGAAGCTGATCTATACAGTTTAAAGCAACCTTTTAAACATTGATGCATATTTTTTCCCAGATGTTTTAGCAAAACATGTTCATTCACATGTAAATTGCAGTCAAAAAGCATTTGCATAGATAGCAAGCACGTGATGGTTAACATATAATGAACATGTTTTGGGTTAACAAGAGCAACTATAAGATATGTTGAAGACAACACTACTTGTCCATTCATGTTTCATCCACTCTGAATGAAAGACCAGATCATCTTCCAAGGTAATAAATTTTCTCAATCTAAAAAGATTCCAGCTTCAGCATAAGGACACAACAACTTCTTTTATACAATTTTCTTTTATCAGAAACTAGTGTTTGCCAAGTTGATCATTACATGCCCATGAAAATAGAATAACTCTGCTCCTGAAAAGAGCAAATATTTAAAGATTAATGTTTTTCCAACTTACAACTTAAACCAGGTAACTGGCAAATTCAGAATTACTGGCTGCATCAGGAACTAGCTTCAGAATTTCTTCTATTATCATCATTTTTCAAGAAAATCATTGCCATCTGAGACTCAACCAAACCTTTTGAACTTAGTGATGCAGACCAATTGTGCTACTCCTATTTGTTTGAAACCAAATAGCATATCAACCCTGGTTGGCATTGTTGCAACAGACTTCTAAAGAAAAAGAATAGAACAAGTGACAGAAAAAAAATCCGAACATGCAAGCAAAGTAAAATGTAGTATGCATTACCATTGGATGGAAAGGGGCCAAAGGGCTGATACTCGATTTCAGACAGCTTGACCATTATCAACATTCAACAGCCCAATTAGAATAAATGCTATTGTTATTTGAACAAATTCAAGGACTAGTATATTTCTAATCAGTATTCATTAAGCACAAAGAATATATCATTCGATTCCAGACAATTGGAAAGAAACATGAAAAAAAGTTGTTTCAGTAGTATGACTCCACTAATTTGGGAAAAAAAAGTTGCCTCACCTTAGGCGTTGGGCAGCAATGTAGTCCGAAGCTGTGAATGACCGAAAAAGAGCCAGATTAGTGCGAGTATCCAATGTAAGTTTCACCCCTTTCCTACACAAGAAAAAAGACACGAGCAATCCAGGTTAAAACAGATCCCTAAGGAACAATACAACATTGAGAGCCTGAAATTTGTGAAGTCGATTAACTTCAGTGAATCACCAGACCTATCTACTGACAACATGTAAAAGGAAAAGGAACATACCCATCCTCACAATCAGGCGTTAATGAACTTGTTGATTCAGAACCAATGGAAACAACATGAGCCATGCGCATCTCTTGAAGCTCAGGTACTACAATCTCTACCATCTTGGACCATAAAAAGTCAAAAGAATAATAACTAATATATGCATATATATTTAAACAAGCACACACACTATAGAACCAACAAAACCCGTAATATTGGGAGATGACCTTACCTTACATCCATGTGTCTCCGATAGCCGATTAAGAACATTCTCGCACGTAGCAGAGATCTCAGTTGAGAATACATCATTGAACCACTGCACGAGCAAAGCCATAAACTAATAAGATGATTCGCAAGACCGATGACCTTAATACCATTTCCAGTAGAGGGAGATGTGATCACCTGTGTATACTTCCCTAATCTTAGCAATCCCAGAACATGTGAACACTCATGTGAAGATAAATCTGGCACATAGGGGAGAGACTGCAAATAGAGTAGATGGTGATTGATAATAACATGCATGAACTCTGGAACTTTCAGCATAGGCAAGTATAGATGTTCAAGGTCGTTTTAAAGTTGAAGATGGTTTCTCCTAGTCAACAAATATGGATTGGAGTTATATGACAATTAATGTGCTGTGAGTGGGACATACAAGCAAAAAAAACAAGGGAGTGGGACACACAAGTAAACTGTTTTTGTTCCTTATTATGGACTCCCTTTATCATTACACTCTGATGCAGGAAAAGCACTGTCAAATGGTGGATCTTGTACCTTTCAAAGCAACATCCTTATAATCTTAGTTTCCTTTATTGATTAAGAAGTTCACATTCATCTTTTATAGGCAACGATGTTGAGTGCTATGAAAGAATGCTTTCAAAATTGTTATTCAGAAAAAGATTGAAAACTAAATTTGCACAATTTGAGGACCATATAACACTGTAAAATACTTACCGGTTTCAAACAGATACTATCAGCAGGGGAGGAACCTAAGATTGCTGCATACCTGAAAAACAATGATAAATATGTAAGACCAAACTGTAAAAAATTAAGTCTCTCTTTAAAATGTCTATTAAGTGCGACTGAATAGTTTCATCATATGAAGGCTATGGTTAGGCACCAAAGTTTAAAGCAAAACAGGAACTTGGAGTATAAAGGTATTTCAACCATACAACGACATGAAAATTGATGTATTGTGGAACATTGCTTTTGCTTTAAATAAGAATTCAAACCAAACTTCTCAGGTACTGGAAAACTACAGCTGCAAGCACAGAAATTTTGTGGATGCAATCCATAAGAAAAATAATGAATTTCTAGATCCAAAGAAAACTAAGCTTAGAAAATTGGCTCAATCCAGGAGTAAGCCCACCTGGGATCTTAGACAACGGTATCCTTTCCAAAAATAAGCAATTTTAACAAATATTTTTCTTGTGTTTTTAGAGGCCTGGATATTTTAAGTATTGTGATATTTGCTGGACATGTTGTTAGTAATAGCATATGGATCTTAAGTTGCATGAAGATGGATTATTAGAGCCTTAGGTATGGTCCCTGGTAGGATTAAATAAGTTTAAGAATTCATTGTCTTTTATGAAATAGGGAGTTGAACACCTATTAACATTTAGTATTGCCTAAAATTTTATGTAAAGGCATGTAATTAATTTAAGTAACTAGAGAAGATGTTTAGATAATTCCAGGGGCTTTAAAACTCTTCTAGGTTGTATGATGAAATTCTAGCCAGTGAATGCTTTTGGGAATCCAAGTTTAATGCCTGTTTTTCCTATTGTTCTCTATTTCTTTCTTGCAGTATATGCATGGGATTGGATCTATAAACCACTCTTCTCAAGCTTAACAATCCTAATTCTGTAAGCCCTACTATTCCATTTAAGTCTTTACCAAATATTACCTCCCCCCTCCCCCCCCCCAAAAAAAAAAAAACAACAAAAAAAAATAGTAGCAAAAAATGGCACAAAAGTATTGTTCACAGGACCTTGAACAACCCCATAACTTTGCTTTTTCAATCCTAAATAAAGCCTCAAACCTTTACTCTTCTGTTATTCATTAACAAAGTCTTCACTAAAATCCAGCCTAAAAAATCAACCCTAATCTGCTTCTGAAGCCCCTTTTTCAGACCAAACATCAACCTTGGTCTCGAAGCTTGTAACAGAGTGTCTCATTGCACTTGTCAGGCCCAATCAGCATATGCATGCAGTGCTCGAAGCAACTTCGCTGAATCAATCTTTCCCCAAAAGCATATGTATGTTTACCTTACTTTCCCCTATCTCTCATGTCTTCAGTAGCTAAGTAAGTTTAAATGACAAAAATTAAATGGCTTAAACATTTTTTTATTTTTAAAATAAAATCCAGTGAAATTCCATCCAAGTGTGCCCTACAATACATAAACTAGCCAATTAGTGATATTATTATCATAAAGAAGCTTCCATTGGGAATAAAGGCAACTTAAACATCTATATCACCATCTATTTAACTACAATCAAGTTGTCAATTTATCCATAGGGGGAAAGATTGATAAAAAATTACTGAACAGACATTCATAAGCCCGTGAACCACTCACACAAGCATGACATCCTCCACTGTTGATGCGATTGGTCCAATAATCTCCACAGTCCCTGCATATATTGACCTGAAAGACTAAAAAGCTCAGAAGACGAAAAGCATGGTCCAGCATGATAAGAAATGTGTGCTTTTACGATGAATTGAGATCAAACATCCACAACATAACCAGAAACATATGACACGTAGGATGGGATACAAATTTGACCTATAAATGCAGATAGAGATAAGAATGTGCCTTTACTTACCACATGAAGAGCAATTGAGCGATGGCAAAGCATGCATACATGACAATAAGTAAAGAACTGAAAAGAATACCAGGTTACACAAATACATGCACATATCACACGGATATAAATGGGTAGGTCGATAGATAAGAAATAAAAAATAGACTTCATGAAAAAAATCAGAAGATTAGCTAGGGGAGGCAACCATGCAACATTGCAACTTGGATTAGAGTTTGTTCTTACCAGTTACCACAACATTACAAAGCACTTTGAAGGATAACTGTTATCTAAGAAAATACATTCACATAGTTCAAGAGCTTACCCTCTCATGTCTGTCCGTCCATATGTTGTTTTCAAGCCCACGACCCCGCAAAGAGAAGAAGGAATACGAACAGAACCTGCCTTTTTTGAATAAATCAAGCATAAAAAATTAGGATGATTTTGAAAATTAAAGAGAATCATCCCAAGCCTAATGTGTTACGGTTGTACAACCTCCACCATCTGTTCCTAAAGCAGCTGGACAAAGTCCAGAAGCCACAATTGCGGCTGGGCCTGAGGAAGATCCTCCTGTATACCTTTCTGGAGCATGTGGGTTTCTTGTTGTCCTGCCATAATGAAAGGGATTGTTACTGAATATTCCCATGTCACACCAATGTACTACCAATACGAGAAATACTGGAGACAGTATAGCACGGTAAAGTGCAAGATCTTCAAAGTTTCTGCATAGGATAAGCAATAATCTTAAGCCAATAATTAAGTAACCCTAGTTAATGCGTTCCCAGACCGTCTCAGGCAATGTAGTGGGAGCAAAGTAAGTAGGCATTTGTGCTCACACGAGCTCTTAACTATGTTAAGAAGTATCTCATCTACGAGTTAACTGTCATATGAGTTAAGTGCAATTATAAAACAAGGTTCAATCGATTAACTTGTAATCATTTTAAAGACCACCTCAAAGAAATAAAAAAAATTTAAGCCAATAATATATTCAATCAGTGAGGAGCTGTTATTATGTCGCATTCAAATTATTAATCTGCAATGCATTTTAGAGATTCAAAGAGTTAATTGTCATATGAGTTAAGTGACATACTAACACAGGTCTCAATTGATTAAATCCATAATCATTTTAAAGACCACCTATGAATGAAAAACTTT
The DNA here is from genome assembly GCA_963454935.2 of Ilex paraguariensis. NCBI lineage: Eukaryota > Viridiplantae > Streptophyta > Magnoliopsida > Aquifoliales > Aquifoliaceae > Ilex > Ilex paraguariensis. The sequence goes on from CAUOFW020000789.1 coordinate 59,282, forward strand.
TAAGCCGATAATACATTCAATGAGTGAGAGGCTGCTATTATCAAGCATTCAACTTATTAGTTTGAAATGCATTTTAAAGATCAAATTCCGCAATTAAATAAAAGTTAAAAACTGCACAGAGACAGACTCAGAAACTCCATGACAACTTCAACCTAAGCATTTTTTACAAAGAAACTCCCATTTTAGTCCAGTGTTTCTGGGTCAAATGCACAAATAACACATGTTTACATGTCTAACCAGGATCCATCCACCACACCTCTGAAATGCACAGGCCTTATTTCTCACTTATTAGACCCTAGGTTTAAGTGCTGTTCAATCACAAAACTTACCCATGATTAGGATTATTTCCAGTCGTTCCGAGGCCCAATTCATGCATATTTGCTTTTCCAACAAGAATTACACCACAGCTGCGTAATCTTGAGACACAAACTGCGTCCTTCTCAACAGGGCGAACCTCATGCATCCATGTTGTTGCACCTGTATGGACTAGTCAGCTAAATTTGGCAACTACTTAAGGAAATGTGAGGGACTAGAAAGTTAATTATACCCTTTGATGGATGATGGTAGCAATCTATATCATCCTTGATAGCCATGAAAATCCCATCCAATGTTGATAATGGATTTCCTGCACAATCCACAGCCACAAGAAAATTAAGATATACATAAAATCAGCCACAGTAAACATAAAGATATCGTGGAAATCAGGTGTGACATATTCATTTTCATAGGTTAGAGAATTATTACCTTGCTCAAACCTTTGTGTGGAAGCTGCAGCTTGCTTTCTTACATCCTCTGCATCAAACGAAATCAATAATGGTGTCGGGGGCTTCTTGTTAGCGAACCCCTCCATAGCTGAGATGAATTGCTCTGCAACCTATATGATAAAAATGGCATTATTCATTCCCAATAACTAAAAAGTAATAGGAAACCAAACAGCTATGAGCGACTTACAATAGAGGGGGTTGCAAGCTTGGACCTGTAAGCATATGCATAATCACGAATCTTCCAATAGCGGAATGATGCAGTGGAATCAACACTCCAACTGCCAGCAGGATCATAATGTGGAAGACACTTCAAGGCTGTTTCAACTCGGTCTTCAGGTTTTCCACTTTCCTCCAGAATAACAGCACCAATTTCCGGTTCTAGATGCATGCCATCCTAACCGGGTCAATTCATGTACAAAGGACTATAATTGATTTACCACAAGCAATAAATTTGATGCCCAATTCCATATTATGCACTAGTATCAGTTTCTCTATCACTAGGAATTAATGTGAAAAAAAAGGGATACACGTTAAGTAAGTTAAGTGTAGAGCCCCCTATATATAGCCAATGAAAGTTACAATAAGGATAAAAAGGGTAAAAAGGAAAAATTTAATAAACTCTAATAAACTAGGCTGCTATATCTCCAACACTCCCACTCAAGTTAGGCGCAAAAATGTCAACTAAACCAAGCTTGACAATAGAGTCCCGAAGAATGGATAGAGTGACAGGTTTGGTGAAAATATCCGCAACCTAATCACTAGTCTCCACAAACGACAGAGTGACAATACCACTACTAACCTTCTTCCGAATAAAGTGAATATCGATCTCTATATGTTTCGTCCTCTCATGTAATACAGAGTTAAAAACAAGTTAAATAGCAGATCGATTATCACAATATAATATAGATGAAAAAGTCATTGGAAATCCCAACTCGCTAAGAATTGACCGTAGTAAGATAATCTCACATATGCCAAGTGTCAGTGCCCAATACTCTGTCTCTGCTGACGAGCGAGAAACAACTGACTGTTTCTTGCTCTTCCAAAAGATAAGATGAGTTCCTCGAAAAGTACAGAAGCCCGTAGTAGATCAACCGTCATATACTCCCCCATAATTTGAATCTGAATAACAGGCTAGAGAACCAGTCTAAGATCCTGATGCATAGAACAACCCAAGTCTAGGACAAGACTTGAGGTACTGAAGAATATGATAAACTGCATCAAGATAAGGCTAACATGATCTGTGCATGAACTAACTAACTCAGCTGACAGCGAATGAAATGTCTGGCCTAGTGTTGGCTAGGTAAATAAGTCTACCTACCAACCTTTGATAGACAATCGAATCTCTCAACTCCTCACCTTCAGCAATAAGCTTCAGATTTGGAATCATGGGTGATGATGTCGGTTTACACATCAGTATCATAGTATCTGAGAGAAAATTCAGAACATACTTTCTCTGAGAAAGAACAATACCTCTGCTGCTACAGGCAACCTAAATCCCAAGAAAATATCGCAAAAATCCAAGGTCTTTTATATCGAAGGTCTTCTCAAGGTCTACCTTGAACTACGCAGTCCCAGGAACATCATCTTTAATAATAATAATATCATCAACATATACCAAAAGGATAACACACTGTCCGAAAATATTCTGTCGAATAAAGCAAGTATGATCAAAATGACATCTGGTGAACTCTAAACATACAACTACATCACTAAAGCACAAGAAATAGGCTCGTGGTGACTGTTTCAGTCCATAAAGAGACTTACGTAGTCGACAAATCTTTCCAGCATACTCCCCCTCACCAAGAAAAGCCCATTGCTGTATCCATATAAATAATTTCATCCAGATCACCATGAAGAAATAAATTCTTCACATCCAACTGATAAAGAGGCTAAGAGTACTCTGCAGCCACAAAAATAATCAGTCAAACAACAGTCAATTTAGATACGGGGGCAAAGGTAGCACCAAAATCACGACCTAGTACCTGAGTAAAACCCTTTGCCAAAAGCCTAGCCTTGTGACGATCAATAGTACCATCTGTAAGAAACTTTAGGGTGTAAACCCAGCGACAGCTAACAGGCTTTACCCCTGAAGGTAAAGAGTCAAGATCCCATATATGATTTCGTTGAAGAACATCCATTTTTGTCTGCATGGCAAAAACCCATTGGGGCTCCTGCATAGCCACTGAAATAGAGCGAGGAACCGGCGTATCTGATAAGGTCATATTATAGGCTCGAAATATGGGATATAAGTCACCATAAGAAACATAAGCAGAAATCAGATATAAAATCTTGATGGTCCAACTATAACGAACAACTGGACGACGATCACGCCGCGGATAATGACGCCCTAAATCATCATCCTCCACTGATAATGTCTCATCAGATAAAACAACTGGCTCAGTACCTGCAATCTCATCAGTACTAACAACGGATGCATCAATATGCTCAACGAACTGATAAGTATTACCTGCATCGCTTGAGGTAGATGGGTCATCAGCAGGGGGATGAGAGCGAGGGCGACGAACATAAACTTGCAAAGGAAGAGAGACTAGTGACTCTGTACTGATAGGGATGAGTAGCTCTGGAGGAGGAGAAACTAATGACTCTGTAGTGATAGTGACCAATGGCTCTGGTGGTAATGAAGAATCAAAAAGAGTATCATCAACTAGAGGGCAAACACAGGACTGGAAGAAAAATAAGAAATATGCTTAATAAAGGTAACATCTAGATTACATACGATGCCTAATAGGATCATAACGCCGATACCCCTTAGACTGATGACAATAGCCCACAAAGACATAACGAATCGCTTTATCATCAAGCTTATGACGAGTAGGAGACCGATTCCTAACAAAACATGTGCATCTAAAAACACGAGGGGAGACCAAAAAAAGTGTTCGCTCAAGAAATAAGACCTGTAAGGGAGTCCTATGCTGAAGAACACGACTCGGCGTACTATTACATAGAAAGGTAGAAGTCAAAATAACAAAATGTCAATAAGATTTTGGTACCACATGCCTCTAAGCATATAACGCACTATCCCTATCAGACTCCTCTTTTTTCTTTAAGCAACGCCATTTTGCTCAAGTGTATATAGACAAGTGAGTTGCTGAAAAATATCCTGAGAAGAAAGGTGAGACACTAAAGCATCAGACACATTGTTTGACATTATCCGAATAAAAAGCACGAACAATGACATCGAATTATATCTTAATTATCTGTAGAAATTGAATGATTATAGGGAGTACATTGGACTTTCTATACAAAAGGTAAACTCAAGCACAATGGGTATGATCATCTATAAATGTTACATAGTATCGAACACTTGACAGAGCAGTAATAGGAGAGAGTCTCTAAATATCAGAGTGTATTAGGTCAAATGGCTTGGGTGACTGATGCATGTGAGGAATATAACTGGTCCTAACATGTTTCGACAGGGAACATATAACACAGTCAAGTTTACCATCAACAAAAGTATTGCTCAAAGCAGAAAACAACATACATAAATATTTAAAATTTGTATGTCCAAAACGGTTATGCCACAACTGAACAGTTTGTGACGAAAAATTATAACGACAACTACTAGGTAAAATACTAGCATGCAAGCTAGGAACAAATAAAGACAAAGCAGATGCAAGTGATGTAGATGAAGGAACTGGTGAAACTAGAGGTGATCGCCTAGATAATACAGTTAATCTCTCTCATGTCCCCTGATAATAATCCTCCTGGTACTTAGGTCCTGCAAATAACAGGAATCAGATAAGAACACAACCGCACAGTAAAAATCTTTGGCTAACTGATGTACAGATAATAGATTCATGGCCAACTTTGGCGCATGAAAAATCGAACGTAATGTAAAGTCATCTGGGAGGCAGACTGTACCCCTACTAACAATAAAGGCATGTGTCCCATTTGCTAACTAAACCTGTATATGTAACTGCTTGTCAAAAGTAGTGAAGTGATGGGCCTCACCTGTCATGTGACCATCCACACCCGAGTCCAGCATCCATAGGAGAGACAGACTAGTACAAGCATGTAAGGCACGAGATATACCTGTAGTAGTGGCAGCAGCAGTAGTCGGACTCTGAGAAGTAAAAGCAGACATAAGTATATCTAATCGGAAAGTAATAACATCCATATTACTCTGCCAAGGAGGAGGAGTAACAGAGTAGTGATAGTAGGTGATGGTACCTCAACAATAGTAGTAGTACGACAGCGAGGAGGTGGCTTAAGCTCTGGATGGAGCTTTCAACAAGCAGCCTTGAGATGTCTTGGTCAGCCACAATAATCACACTAATGAGAATCCCCCCTATTTGTTCTGATTTGGGGCACCTTGACAGTGCTAGTCTGAGCGCTGCCCACCCCTAACTGAGGATCCTGAACGAGACCCTACATCTGCTACAAAGGTCATATGATCAGCCGGAAGAGTCAAGGCTGCAACTGGAAGTGATGCAATACGGACGCGGCGCTCATGCTACTTAATCATCGCATACACCTCATAAAGAGAAGGAAGCGTCAACATCAATAAGATTTGGGAACGAGATCTTTCAAACTCATCACGAAGCCCCATAAAGGAACTTGTGAATTTTATCCTCCTGCTCTCGAATATGCAAGAATGCTACTCCCTCGGGCTCTATCCTTGGAATAGCAGCAAGAGGACGTAGAGTCTCATACTCAAGTCAGCTTTGGGTCAAATAGCAATAATAATCTTGAATGGTCATATCTCTCTGCCGAGTATATGAGAGCTCCTGAGAAAGCTCATAAACATGTACTGCCCATCCTGACTGGGAATACATCTTTGTTAATGTGCTCCATAGCTTCGGAACAGAGCTATGAAACTGGTGAATTCTGTAAACAAATGGCTCCCTCGAGCTAAATAACCATCCAAGAATAGCGCAGTTCTCAAAGAACCATGTAGAATATCTAGGGTTGGCATCAGCTAGCTTTAGGTGAGATCCCGTCAGCCAATCAAGCTTCCCTACATGGCCTAAGAAAAGCTGGAATGAGCGAGACCACTCAGCGAAGTTACGACCATTCAACAACTGTGCCGTAACTTTCTGAGAGATCATGCCTGACAGTGCTGGTAATGCAACTGTGCCAATAGGTACTATATACTAGTCAAATATAAAAGTGAAAGTATCAATAGATGTCTCAACGGTAGAAGTGTCAACAGTAGGGGTCTCAAGTCCCTCAGTAGTAGTCATATCAACAATAATACTAGGGCACCCGTGACAGAAAAACAATTCTAAGATAAATAGAGGGATAAAATAAAGGAGAACAATATACCTCTAGTTGAACAGTAGGGACAGATAAAGAAGGTCCAGAAAGCTCCCAAATAATTAGGTCACAGTGCCCAGAAATCTAATAAATATAAATAAATGATCTACTGCATCAAGAGCATATCAACGAAGAAGAGAATTCGAACCCTCTTAAAAGGTCCTACGGTCGCAAATAATCAGGCGCACAAAGTCAAAACACAAAACTGTGATGAAGAGTGTGACCCAACTGGTTCGCTAGGGTGAGTACTGTGTTGGGTTTGGGTTTGACTGGGCAGTGGGCTGTGGGTAGTGGGCTGGGGTGCGACTTGGGCTGTGGGCAGTGGGCCATTCGGTGTTGACTTGGTTTGTGGGCTATTCGGTTCTGACTTGGGCTGTGGGCAATGAGCTATTTGGTATGTTTTGGTATATGTTGGTATGTGGGTTATTGTGTCGGTGGTTTGGATTGTTCGATTTGGGTTGGTGTGTTTGTGGTGAGTTGAGTTTTAATGGGGTTGCTGGTTCATGGTTTTTGTCGGTAAGTTGAAGTTTGTTGGCAGCAATACGGTTTGTGAAGAGGCAGACGGTGGTTCTGTCGCTGGTAGGCAGTCGGTGGCTTCTAGGATTGTGAGGTAGTGGGTTTGTGGGCAATCGGTGGCAGTGTGGTGGCTGGTGGCTGCGACGTAGAGGAGAGGTTAGGGTAGGATTAGGGTTGTGGCTTTATACCAACTAAGGAATTAACGTGAATAAAAGGGATACAAATTAAGTGTAGAGTCCCATATATACAGTCAATAAAAGTTACAATAAGGATAATAAAGAAAAAATTTAATAAACCGTAATAAACTAGGCTGCTAAATATCCAACACTATCTAACTTGATACCTTGGACCTCGGTTATTTCCAGCACCATCACTGGAAACGTAACAGACCTAGTGTTTATCATTCTAATCTAATTCCTAACATCAAGGAAGCACCGGTGCAAAGCAAATCTTCACAAGATGTCAAAAAGATCAACAAAAAGGTCAACAATAAAACATTTAAACGACAAAATTAGTCCAATAAATACTGAAATACAAAGTAAGTGTTGTGTCTTGTCCACATGACTTTACCACATATACAATGGAAAACAACATGAAAATGAAATTCACAAATGATTGGTAACAACAAAAGAGTATAAGTACAAACCTTGAGGAGGGAACTCGGGTTTAAACATGGGTGTCTCTGGTATCACAGTATTCCGCAACATCTGTCAATTACAAACAATTTTCTATAGTCAGTCTCTTCTGATATGAATCAGAATAGGATTATATCATTATATATCTATATATGGATAACATTGGAAATTCAAGTTTTAACACCATCAGACCTCAACCATTTTATTCTGCTTTTTCAATTGAGATATGATCAGAGAACCAATCAATGGCGCTTCGATTAACTTAACAAAAACCTTCAGCATCAACCCCGTCAAATGAGGAGCTGCAAAACCACCATCAATCCATGAATTAAACGCTGACCCAAAAAACCCAATTTCAAGAAAACAAAAAGATTCAAATTCAAAAAAGAAAAATGAAAAATAGAAGAACTCAGACCCTGGATTTGTTCCTGCTCGTATTTCACTTCCGTCAAGTCAATTTCACTCGCCGGCAACATCACCCGCTTCTTCCCCATTTCACGGCGACTAGTACGTGTGTGTGTGAGAGAGAGGCAATGACTTTCTCTCTCTAGGATGGTGAGTACAGATTTATGGTCGTTGAGATTGACCAGGTCAGTGACAGTAAGGTTCTCTTCTTGCTACTTTCTCGAGTATATATCTGAGTCAAATGCGTAAAAAGCTCAATTCGCATTAAATATTTGGGTGAACGGATCAGATGGATCCAATGGATGTTAGGGTTGGTGAGAGAAGAAGACGCAGTAAGCGCGGAGTTAATTACGCACAGTGCGTATATTAATAAGATCTGCGGCTTATCTGCCATTAATCTATGGAGCTTTCAATGCTTTTTCAGTTGCTTTTAGTTGGGGGTTATGGAGGACTTCTAGATGCATCCATTGCGTACTCCATGGATGAAGCTCCAGGTCCCATTCCATTCTCTAAGATGAAGCCAGTGACCAAAGCTGCAACGACTGAGAAAAAGTACCAACTGATTTACCTGATTTCGATTACACAGAGATAATGGCCATGAATATCCTAATTAATAAAATATATGGATATTTCGTAAATATTTTAAAATATAAGGTAAGATATATAATTTTTTAATTTTAATACATACCCTCTCATTTTGAATTCTTATACAATAAAAAATATCAACGAAATTTAATCTGATTTTGAAGACACGAGTGTTTTTTAAGTAATATCTACTATTTCATATCCAAAGAGTTTTAAAAAATAAGTTAGTTATAGTATAATTTAAAAAATAAATATTTGTAAATAAACCAACTAGTTAAATGTGGTTATAATTTTTTTAATTGGTTACGCTCATTTTATGGATATATCACGATGAAACGATATTACAACTTTTTCATGATAAAAATTCTTAATTTTTTTTTATTATTAACAATTACAATTCTTAAATCGTTAAATAATAATAAAATATATAATATAATTTATTACAGAGTCATAGACTCATAGACAAATTTTAGTCGTATTAGTATTTTTTTTAAAGTTTTATCGTAATGTCATATCGTATATGTATTACGTATCTGTATCGGTACTTATGTTAATAATGTTTTGTGTTTGGTTTAGGGGATGAGATTTTTTTTTTTTTTTTTGGGGGGTGGGTGGGTGGTGGATACTTTTATACATGTATTTATTATATCACTTTTATGAATGAGCGGAACCTGAAATTTAACTAAAAGAGACAAACTGTAAGTAGATATAATTTACCAATTGACACACAAAAAAAATTTATTTCAAACACAAAATAATATATTAAAATTCAAGAGTAAATTAATATAAGAAATAATAAAATTTGTTTTTCATTTAGCCTAAATAAAATTTGAATAATAATAGGACTAAATATATAATTATTTAAAAAATTATGAGCAACAAACATAATAAATTAAACAAAATATGTAATAAATAAAAAATATTCAAAATTGAGGGGGGCAAGTGTCCTCTAGTTATAACGTGGCTTCGCCCCTGTATTTATGGATTTAAATTTAAAAATGTCAATATATGATTTTAATATAATTTGGTCTATTATATATTCTTGAGAAAATTTATTTTTGTGGAATTTTGCACTATTTACTTACAAAACACGGTTTCATACAATCAAATTTCCTTGAGTTATGCATATAAATAATCCTCTATTATTAGTCATGCAATGTGACTGTTCATCTAATTCCAAATGATTAGTTGAACTAAATAATTAATATTTTTTAAATTATTGAAATTAGATGGGTTATGCTTAGGGGCGGCCTGATGCACAGAGAAAGAGAGAGAGAGAGAGAGAGAGAGAGAGAGAGAGAGATTTTGCATATAAATAAAAATATAGAGAATAGATCTAGCTTCTTATTGGATAAAAATATAAAATTTAACAACTTTTTTTCATAGATTCCTTAAATAACAATATTGTAATTAAGTCAAACCCTAAAAACAACAAAATTTTTATTTATTTATTGTTGGATCCGAATGTTCACATTCACAGACACAGTGGGGGCAGCAGTCCCCACTTGAATTTGAAAAAATTTTGGGGTGTAAATATAATTTTAAAATTTTAAAATTTTATTAGACATTTGCCCCACCCACTAGTTTTAAAAAATTTATGGAGTTTATAGTTCTCTTTGTGTGTTATTGTTTTATGTATTGAATTGAAATTAGAGTTTCTAGTCCTGTATTTATTTTTTTATGTTGAAATAAAATTGAGGCTTATACTCCTCTTCTATAATTTAATTTTTTTTATATATTTAGTTGATATTGAAACTTGTAATTCTCTCTTGTGTTTTATTTTTATGTTGAATTGGAATTGGAGTTTATAGTCTTATCTTTTGTTTTATTTTTATATGTTGAGTTGGAATTGAGGCGTGCACTCTTCTATTATGTATTAGATTAAATTATTTTTCATTTGGTGGTTTGAATAGTTTTATTGTGTTAGTTTAATAGAATAGTCATAGTTTAAGTTAGTTTTTATTGTTTGTTAAAATTCACCGATGATTATTAAGTTTGTGACTGAATAAATTAATTTTTAAAAACTTAATTGCGCAATTAAAATGGAGATCAATAGATGAATGATTGCATGACTACGTATGTCGAAAAAGAAATTTTAAGCACCATTTATAATGAAATTATCACACAACACTTTAAAATATATGGAAACTCGTCGAAAACATCTATGAATATTTATAAGATGCTCGACAATTTTGATTCTTTAATGTATAGACTCGATATATGATTAAACCCAAATTTTTAGTTCAAAATTTTTTTTTTAGGTCTTATAGATAAATTTATAGTGAATTTTTTTTTGTTTTGGCTCATTTTATATATCGATTATGTATAATTAATATATTATTAATAAAATTATTCTCATAGAAAAAGATGTCTGGCTCCGTCCTATTCACGATCATTATGGCCATTACTCTGCGTTACAACTCAACCAGTAACCTGATTTTTTATGGGTCAACTTGGGCTGACCCGACTGGCCCCGAGTAAGGCCAATTGTCCAATGGTTTGCCGAGCAAATACGCTGGGCCATGGGTCCCCCTTCGATCCACATTTTTTTTCATTCTTCTTATTGGCAAACACCCATCATTTATTAGCGAGTAACTTAGTTATATATACTAGTAATACATAATGTGTTACACGTAAATAAATTTAAATAATATTATTTTTATTAAAAAATATAAAATATATATGTAATTAAGTTAAATAATAAATTAGGTGTCAAATAATTAATTCATATTTTAATTATTACTAAGTTTAATTATTAATTTTATTTTATAAGTTTTTAAGCAATTAATCTGTCATTTATTTAGATATCTGTTAGATCCTTTTAAATATTTGCACATCTAATTATATTACAGAATTAATAATTTTTATTTTGTTAAATAGATTAATTAGATCGCTCTCATAATTATTATTTTATTACATGCCAAAAAATAAAATATAATATATATTTAACTATAGTTCATATAGATATAAATTTTGTATGTAACTATATTTATTAATAAATGAGTTCAAAAAAATTTATAAGGCCTTATAAAACAGTTTAAAACAAATTGAAATTAAATATGTGTACAAATATAAAAATATATAAGAGGGTATAATTAATCTTATTATAATAATTAGAGATATAATAGAAAATCAAAAATTTTCGCAGATGCTATCATTTATAAATAGTATAGATATAGATACAGATATAACATATCCCACTTGAATTAATAGGAGATGATTTGTCAAAGAAAAAAAAAATGTGTAGTAGGATGGACGGGATTGGAGAAGCCCATCCACTTCATACTCATCTAGCTCCTGCAGAAGAAAGACATGGCCCATAATCATCTTCTCTTTATCCATTGTTTAATTTAAGTATTATATAAGTAGTGGATCCATACTTATCGTATATAATATTTTATTTGAATGATGGGATAACTCTAAAATGACTAAAACACCACCAACTTGGTTGATCCATATCGTTGTTTTTGGGCAAATTGATCTTTTAATTCATCAACCCTATCGGTATAACATTTCAACTCACCAAATAGATGAGTTGAAAAAAGCTGGTAAGCATACTATTCACTCGGGCCATGGCTTACTTTTCAGGGCTTGCACCGGCCCAATTCCAATTCTCAATCCTGGAGAAGAATGAGATTAGATGGGCCCCATGACAATTTCTTCCCTCTGTGATACTAACAAACCGGATAATTCTTACTTTTTATTTTTTTGAAGGGGGAGTTGAACTCTTAATTTCAAGAAGGTAGATCCTTCATAAGGTAACCTAAAGGTCCGTTGGTGGATAATTCTTACTAACAGTTCGTTTGGTGAAAAAGAAAAAAATGATGAAAAATGAAGTGAAAGAAAAAAAATAATAAAAATTATATTTTCATGTATGTATTTAGTTAGAATGAAAACTTATTAGAAATCTTTTAAAAAAATTTTATTCTACTGTTTGAGAGAAAATAGAGTTGCAAGATTTTTTTTTATAATTGTCTAAATTACCCTTAATTACATTAAATCGATCTAAAGAATAAAAGAATATGTATTATAATTAAAATTTAAAAAATGTTTCAAAATCTAATTCTAAGAGCACAAAGGCCTTTGGGACAAATTATATGATTAATCAAATCTATACCAAGATTTTTTCAAAATAATAACAAATAAAATATTTTTTAAAAAAATAAGATTAAAATGTGAAGTTAGTTATAAATCACAACTTTCTTACATTTTCTTGTGTTTTTTACAAGAAAAAAATAATTGATTAGTTGTCAAAAAATTCAAGTATAAAAGAAAATTATTTTTTTCATTATTTTTCATTTCATGCTAACTAAACACATTAATTTTTTTTTTTTCTAGAATTTTTTACCATTGTCCCACTAAACAAACGGACTCTAATAATTCGTTTGGTGGAAAAATAGAAGGATAAAAAGTTAAAGAAACAGATAAAACATCATGTTTGGTAAAAAAAAAAATAAGAATGATGAAAAAGTTGATGTATTAACTTTTCTTCTAATTTACCAAAATCAATTGCTCCAAAATTGCGAAGAATAGTGAATGAAAAGTTAATTATATCTGTTAAAATATATATTAGTTGTCTATATATCATATTTATCAATTGTATATTATGTATACATTAGTTTCATATATAGATATAATACTAAAATATGTATTTATATTTTTTAATAAAAAATAAAATAAAATAAATACTTTTTCCAACTTATTAAACAAAAAAAAAATCAATAAATCTTATTTGTCATCCCTCTTACCAAATACAAATGAAGGAATAAATGATTCTTCCCCTCAAAGATAAAAAATATATTATTCTTATTTTTTATCTTTCTATTTTTTCATTCACCCTACCAAATAGACCATAAATGAATCTTAATAAGAATTATCTCTTATCCATGGATGGTTGTGCAATGGTTTGGGTCAGTTCCACAGGCTTGAATTCCTTTATAGAAATTAAAGTAACTTATACATATGGCTTTATGATTAAATTTGCCTACAATTATAAAACAAATTCTTCATTTTCAAGATTAATTTAATTGAGAATTGACTTATTTGCATAAATTTACTTATGCTACGTTTAGTACGATGAAAAAATGGAATGATAGAAAATTGAAAGGATAGATAAAACACTATGTTTGGTAAAGAAGGAAAGTATGAAGGATGGAAAAGTGGATGAATTAACTTTCCTTCCAACTCACCAAAATCAATCCCTCCAAAATCGAAAGGAAAGTGAATGAAAAGTTAATTATTTATGTTGAAATATATCTTATTTATCTATATATATTATGTATACATTTATTTCATATAAAAATAATAATAAAATATGTATATATATATATATATATTTTAAAAAAAATTAATTAAAAAATATTTTTTTTTCTTAACTAGGGGTGAAAATTTTCGACTCGACACAAATTTTATGACACGAACTTGATTATAACTCGATATGAATTTGAAAATGACCTGACACGCGAATAAAAAACTCATAATTTTATGATTCAACACGAATCTGACACGACATGACTCGATTGTCAACCTTAATCTTAGCTATCACAAAAAAAAAATTAGTTATTTTTATTTTTCATCTATCCAATTAAACATAAAAAAATAAAAGTGTATCATTCTTACTTTTCATCTTTGAAGGATAGAAAGTGTATCCCACCTAATTTTCATTATTCCTATCAAACGGAGCATTAGAGAATGAAATGGTCCCATAATTTGAACATATGCACTGTTGACAATAGGCCTACCAATGAATCGGATTTGGACTGGATTTGGATTCATCCGGATTTGATTAAAAAAACGTTGTCAAATCAAATCCGTTTACTCGACGAATAGAAAAATATTAATTCATATCTGAATTCAATTTATAACCGGATATCCAGTCAAAATTATAATGATATTTCACAAAAATTTCAACAAATAATATTTTTGTTAAGACCAAATATAAATAATCAATACACATATATGTGTATATTATATATAACTATATATTACATGTAATAAAAGTCAAAACACACACACACAGATATATATATATATATATATATATATATATTAATTGGATCAAATTTGTATACATCTATATCTATATACAATTGAAGAAATCTATACAGATTCAAATTATATTCAAATAAAAGAATGAAAATATTCGTTTATATTCGATTAAACGGATTCGAAGCGGATTTAGAAATTCGATTTATTGAGAGGCTTAGCTGACACTATGGAGTATTATTAGAGTCTAACATTTTATTTTATTTTGATAACATTTTTTTCTTTATTATTTTTCTCCCTCGATAACTGTGGTCAAACATTTGATAAATCCCAGAAAAGTTGAAGATGTTAAGGAAAGAGATCTAGTTGTCTTCCGCTAATGACAGGTAATAAACAGTTAAAACACAACCTGTCTGCTTACCTTTTACACATTCTTTACAGTTTCCCATGTTCTGTATCTGTGTACTGTTTAAAACAAGAGAAAAATTATTACAAGTATTGCTTCTCCTTTTAAAAAAAAACCTTTTAGTCTCATTAAATTACTATCATACTACAATTGGATCATCTGTTAAGCACAATAAGAAACTAGTCGTATTTCATTGTAGTCTTTTTTTATTTATGATTTGCAAAAATTTCTCGAGTTGACAAAAATACAACACTGCACGAGCCGTGCATCTAGTGCAATATGTTTGCTTTTTTCCTCTATTTTTCGTTTTCAAGCAAAAAATTTTCAAAATGTTCCCGACCTATTCAGTAAGTTTAAGTTTTGAACCATCCTTTCTTAGATATGTTATGGTTAAATGGTGAAACAAAAAGACCTTTATTGTTGCTTGATTATTTAATTACCTATAGTTAATGATCAACTATGCATTAATGTCACCTCAAACATCCGCTAATTAATGTTAGAGTCATTTAGAGAGAGAGAAAGAGAAAGAGAAAGAGAAGGGGACTCAATCATATTTAAGTGATATTAAAGGGTGATTATGTTGTTTGATTCAATAATTAAGTCTAAAAAGTCCGTAATCAAGTGTAACAAGTTATAAGTTCAATACTTTTTATACTGCTTAATCGTCTGTCGTCCTTATTTTTTAAAGAATATGTCCTTAAACTAGTTCAAATTACGGTGATTAATCTCAAAGTTCGAGGGAATAAACAACACAAACTTAGACATCTTATTTTAGAAAAAAAAGAAAAAAAGAAGCACTTGTGGTTCAATAATATTATCATTATCATCTCCTATGGCTAAATTGAGAAAATATGTCCACAAAAAATAGAAAAATAGAAACTTCCGAAGTGAGAGTGAGTTGGTAGGTCTCTTGCTTCACCTCTCACCACTCACCACTCACCACTCACCATCAATAGTTTCTTTTTTCCTTTTAAGAAGTTCGTCCTCAATAATGTTACATTCTTCTTTTGACTCCATTAAATACAAATTTACATTTTCTTTTGAAGTATTTTTCTTTAATATTTATTAAAATTAGATCATGTGTCATAATCTAAGACAAAATTTACCCCTTATGGACGGGAAAATCTATAGTACCGATTTTTTTTTTGATATTAGTACCACTTGTTATCATATTTTTTTGGTAAAATTATAACTTTAAAAAAAATATTATAATTACTCAAAGAAAGACTATGATCAATCACAAACACCTATAATCAATCATAAATTCTCGATATCGATCCAAATCATTCATTATCAATCATGTCATTTAAATTTATTATTTATACCTTAGAAAAATTATAACTTAATCATAAAAAATTATAATTTTTAGTACAATATCATAGTGTTTCCTCTCATAAACAATTCCTCATTTCTTACTTCTTCGTTACTTTTAATTCATTCGCTTGAAGACTGGTTATGAACCCTACGTAAAATCATTTTTAACTGTCCTTTGACGACTCTCTTATTATTCAAGCGATTGTTTGCAAATTTATTTGATGGTATCATTGTTACATTCATAAGTCAGTTACTCTATAATTTATAAGATTATTTCACAAAAAAAAAAAATATATATATATATATATATAAAAAGAGGCAAGTCAACCAAATCAATTTATTGAGGGTAGTATCGTCTTTTTGATATGTGCATGCCGACTAACAGCTAACAATTTCATGAATCCACGTGGCAGGTGTGTTTTGGCAGTTTCATTACTCGCGACCATGCTCTCACACGCCCCCTGTTTTAACTTTTAACCATTGGGTTGAGTCCAGGTCACCTGCAGTCAATGACCCCACCGCGGGTCCCAGCTAACCCCTTGCCTGCAAAACGCTACCATCACAAGCCATGGTCTCGCATAATTCAACACTCTCTAGCTCAAAATTACATGTGTCAAAGAAAGTAACTTCCCAGATATAATGCACTTCGAATTTTACTGCTTAAACTTAATTATTAGTGAAATATAATATTAGATATATATTTACTATTACTTTAATAATGATAATATATTAAATAAATGCTTATAACCACATCTCAATAATTGGCATATATGTGAATGTGAAGAAAAAACACGCAAATGTATTTATATATTTTAAATTAATACTTGAATATGGTTTTATTTATGAAAGAGCGAAACAATTGAAGATTAATATAACAAAAGAAATAATATAATAAAATATAAGAAAGTTGAAATTTAAAATTAATTTTTTATTTTATACTTATTTTTCTTAAAATATTTTATTAATTTTTAATTTAAAAAATCTTTGTACGAATTTAGTTAACCATATAATTTGTGGCTTAGAGACCTTCGTGTTAATTTTTGTCCCAAAATTAGGTTAAGAGTTACTTTTTTTAAAAAATTTAACTTTTAATTATAATACATATTTTTTTCTACTTTAGACTGATTTAATATAATTAAAGATAATTTAGACAATTAAAATAATTTTATTATAACTTTTCTTTCTTTCGATTAATAAAATAATTTTTTTTTAAAATTTTCTTACAAGTTTATTATGTTAATCAAATACATGCATGTCAATATTTTTATTTTTTAATTTTTTTCCCGTCACTATCATTTTTGCTTGTCAATATTTTTTTATTTCTAAGCAAACGAAGTTGAGAACCATAATTTTTTTAAAAATCTAAATTTATCAAAAAATGCCTTAAGTTTCCCAAAAAACCCATGAACCTCGTAGTCAGCTTAACAAATCTCAGAGCCCACCAAAATAAATCAACCCCTTCTTCTCTCAAATTCTCTGCCAAGTCCATACCCTCTCTCTCTCTCTCTCTCTCTCTCTCTCTCTCACAAGTCTCCATTTACTACAGACTCCTTCAAGACTCCCAAACTCTCTCTCTCCTTCACGCCGATGGAGAAGTACTCCTATAATTCCTATCCAGAGTCCGGCGACTCCTCTCCTCGCTCACGCGAAATTGAATTCGAAAACCCTACGCCATGGGAAGATCAACATCAAGCTTCGAACTACAAGGTCAAGTTCATGTGCAGCTATGGCGGGAAAATCCACCCCAGGCCTCACGACAATCAGTTCTCATACATCGCCGGCGAAACCAAAATCCTCGCCGTCGATCGGAGCATCAAATTCAGTTCGCTGATTTCTAAACTCTCCGTTATCTGCGACTTCGACAATGTATCGTTCAAGTACCAACTCCCCGGCGAAGACCTCGACGCCTTGATTTCGGTGACAAGTGACGATGATCTTGAGCACATGATGCTTGAGTATGATCGGCTGTATCGAGCATCGCCTAAGCCAGCTAGACTGAGATTGTTCTTGTTTCCGGCGAATCCACCGGCGGTGGTTCCGCAGCGGAATCAGTCTTTCGATTCTGATGAGGCCAAGTCAGAGAAGGAAAGATTTGTTGAGGCTTTGAATTCTGGCCCGATCCAGCCGACTCCACCACTGTCGGCGGTCGCGCCGCCAAACAATGTGGATTTTTTCTTTGGTTTGGAGAAAGGAATGGCAGCACCGCCACCGCCGGCTGTGGCAGCGAAGGTTCGAGATCCGATTCCGGAGTTGGCAGTTCACGAACCAGATCTTCCGGCTCCCTGTGTTGATCCTCGGGTTATCAGACAGGATCCGATCCAAAAACACATTGAAGATTTGCAGAGGTTGCGAGTAAGCACTGAAGAGCAAGGGATGTATCGTAGAAAAAGCGACGATAATTTAGCTGGAGGTTTTACCGGAGACTATTATGTACAGAAAGTGCCAGAAAAAGCAGCTCCGCCAAATTTACCGGTGACCATGCCTGGTTACTGGACGGAAAAGCAAGTTGCCGGTGGAGTACTTCCGTCGAACACCTGGGGAATGGAACAACCAGTTTATATGATTCCAGCTCCGGCAGCGGGTATGTATCAAGCTCCGCCGCCTCCGATGGGGAGACCGATGATCGGGCCAACCGGTCAGGGGTACTATGCTGTCCAGAGAATGCAACCGGATGTTTATCGAGACCAGCAAGTCTACAATGTTGTTCAATCTGCACCACCACCGGTACAGTCAGCCGCAGCGCCAGTGCCAGCGACTCTGCCCGCACAAGCACCTCCTAAGGTGGCGGCGTACTCGGAAGGAATAGGAATGATGAAACCGACAACCACCGTAGGAGTGGGGGTTTCGGACACAGGGTACGCACAGGTGGCGTATGACAATGGGTTTGGTAGGCAAGTTTTCTATACGCAGGCGGCAGGAGGGGTTATGCCACCGGCGCCACAGTATCAGGCAATGCCTGCGGCGGTTAGTGCAGAGATGAGACCAGCTGGAGTGCTGAATCAAGAGGGTGGTAAGGTGGTTGCTGCCAAGTTTTCGCAAACTACGGCGTGATTATGGTATATCTAAATTACAATTAGTAGATAATAAGTTCGTCCATGTTACTTATATTATAAATCATCTATAGCTGTTGCTCTGTTTTATATATGCAAGTGGATCTTAATTTATGTTGTTATATATCTATGAGAGGCTCCAATATGGTTGGTTTTATTCACTTGCCGATTATTATTTTCATTTATTGTTAAGTGATGATCATACGACTTGACTAACTTGAAAAAGCATTAAGAGTTTTTTTTCTTGAAAGTCCGAGAGAAACTCATTCATTTCTAACTTATTAGGCTAAGCCATTTAGTTGCAGTCATCTCTTCCTTTTGTCTCTTGTGAGTCTGCTTCGTACGAGTTGGGTGTTTAAGCATTGTTCTTGTAGGTCAGAAAAATATGAGGCTTCCCCAACCTAAAAGATTTTCTCCAACTTTTCTGCCAACAAGTAGAAACTCACTGCAATGTGAATACTAGGGGTGGGTTTTGGTGGTGGGTGGGGTTGTGTACATAGAACACCTTGGATGCTCCAAAGATGTCTCATTGAAGACAACCTCATACATTTGTGTGGCCACTTTCACTTTTGCATTGTCTCCTCCATCCTTGGGATTTTTCCCTTTTCATGTTTTTTCACTTTTTGCAGCTTCTATTGTCTCACTAGTGTACTGCACGGATAAAAGAAAGAAAACCATATCCAAAGTTGGCTCCTTTCTAGATTCTAGTTGTTTGGAACAAAATACCCCAATGGTGGTTGTGTAGTATGCATTCTCTCATGTCTCTAATCTTGTTTCTTTTCTGTGTTTGTTGCTCTTTCATTCTTTTGCTGCTAACAATATTAAAATGTGAGTTTTTCTCTACTAGAATTGTCACCTTGAAATGTCTTACTTTTGAAGTTTGGGACCCCCTTTTACATCACTATCCCAAAGATTAGAAGACTTGATGTAGTCTCCAAGGTAAACATCAAAGACTTCGGTTCACCTGGCCAACCTACTGCATGGATCCCCTTCCTACATCCCTCTTAGCTTCCAAGCATATGGAATTTACAATCTTAACCCAAAACAATCATATTCCAGAGCGATATGCACCTAAGATTTAATATATCTAGCCACCTTCCGTGGAAAATTAAAACTTTGTTGTTTATGTGAGATCACTAATTATTTGAATCATGTTACACCACCACCTGTGCCAGTCGCAAATGGTTACGGGTATATAGGGCCAAAAAAAAAAAGAATTATAGCACTGTCTTCCCTTGTTTTGTAAAGTCAAAAGTCACTGTTTCTTATAATCCTAGGCGTGAAGTCAAATACTGATGAACAGTAAACATATATATATATATATATATATTTTTTTTGGGGGGGGGGGGGAGGGGGAGGGGGAGGAGAGAAGGGGTGTGAATCATTGACCTCAAAAAAATAAAACCTTCACAAGATAAAAAGTACCATTAAATCAAAAACCCGTCGGTAATAAATAGAGATATAATTTACATTAGTGACACTAAATGGAGAAAGTTCAAAATGGAGAATATATAATAAATCATGTATGCAGCAGCGTACAAGTAAAAGAATTAGAACATGCTTGGATCAGCATAGACATAACGTGGTATAAGGTAGAGAAGTTCTGGGGCTTCATGAAAGTCCCAAGCTGTGCATGCTCAGGCCAGGAGAGTAGCCAGAATTTTAAGTTAGAGGGGCGAAAATATAAATAAAAAATTAATCAATCAGTACATAATTTTTTCGGAGCCTCTATTAATGAAAACGGAATTGGATTTGATTTTGATATAAATAAATTCCAGCATGAGATGGAATTAGTATCAATTCAATATCGAATATTGATGTTATTGTTGTAAATTGCAAAAATCGTCTATAATTGATTGATTATATGCTAAATTTTTCAGCAATTTTCGTTTGGTGTATGCAATCACGTAACATCATTAATTCTTTTGAAAAAAAAAGGAAAAAAATAATCGCTTTTGGGTGATAATTTTGAATTTACGAGCCACTAACTTAACTGAAAAATATTAAAAGGACCACTACACAAATTTTTTAAAAGTTAAGGGGAAAATTCAATATAGCAATAAATATGGAGGCTATATACGACATTAGATCAAAACAACATAATTGAAATCGAATGCAAATTCAACGTGGCACAATAGAATTCAGATTTTCACCTTATAGTGAAAGTAACCAAAAGTGATTTCACTTATAGAGAAATATCTATCAACCAACGTTTAAGATATGTGGATTCCTCTTTTCTTATTCTTCATTGATTGATGTTGATGAGTGTGTTGGTATTTGTTAGACGTTTTAGTCACGGGAAAAAAATAGATTAGGGAAATATATAATGGGGCCTTTGGCAAGGACAGGGCTAAGAATGAAAGCATGGCAGCAGGAGTTTTCCCATACAAGTGGTGCATTTTCTCAGGAAACAAACACCCATCAATGACCCCACCACTCCCACCATTATCTCTAGGTTCAAGTTTGAACTTTGATCCATTCCACAGTCAGAGCATGAGTATTGGGTAGTTTGTCCTTGTCCTTATATTGATGATGAATTTTGAGATGGCGTGGCGCCAGGTAATGCGGGAAGTTGTTTGGGTTCGACCAAGACTTTTCAGCCAATGTCATACTATTGGATGGACTTCCCTAGGGTACCGATAAAATTTTTTTGGTATAGTACCTTCAAAAATTTAACTATTTTAATAAATATTTTTATAGGTCATTTTATAACAAAAAATTTATAATTTTTTTGAATAATTTATTATTACTTTTGTAGGTATTTTTATCATTTTGTGGTATTTGTGATCAATTTTAAAATGTTAAGATCGATTGTAAATATCACAAAATTGATACAAATATTCATAAAAATAATAAATGACAGTACAGACCGGTCCAAGAGATCCCTTTTCATATACATTTTTTCTTGGTGAATTATTTGTCATCAATGTTAATGAAAAGATCAACTTATCTACAATGGTTCTCATTTAAATATAAGAAAGGTAATCTTTCAAGAAAAGAAGATAAATGGGTGCAGTGATAGAGCCAAAAAAATATTCTAGAGTGGAAACTCTAACACGTTTTATTGTAATTGATAAAAAAAATAAAATGATACATTTATTCTATTTATTTTAATGATCCTTAAAATTTTTATTCATATATGTGTACAATTGGAAAAAAGATTAATTATAATCTTTTATTGAAAATGAGGTTAATTGTAGTTAGTTACAATTGATCCAACAAATTTTAATATTTTGATAGTTGTCTGTGACTTTATTATTAATGACTAATACAATTAATGTCAAAATCACATATATGTACACTAAAGGACATACTTCAGACATATTCAGATTAGTTTGGACATATATACACTAATCTGAATATATCTGAAGTATGCCCACTATTAATCGTTTAGGTTTGAGTGTGTACTAATTGATATGATAAGAAAATAAAATAATACTATATAGACCTAATTTAGAGATCTCATTTAATTTACTTGTTGGATTAGTTACGAGTTTCAAGGTTGACCAAGACTTCAACCATGACCTACTATTGTCATATTTGATATTTATTTGCCGATATAGGTGGACTAGTAATAGTTTCGTACTTAAAAATATTTTATAATATTAAAAATTATGTATTGATCATATAATATTTATATTTTAAATAATAATTTTTTTTATTACATAATTTAAAATTAAAGTGGACAAGGAAAAAATAAGAGAGGGATGTGTGAAAGAGCTAAGAGACTTATATAAATTAATAAGTTTGTGTGATGTTGGAAAATATAATGGTTGAATTATTTAACATTGGTGACCATGCATAGAAAATGACATAGAATGGTACAATTCGATTCCACGATTGTAAAGATTTTTTTGTTGTCGTCTGTCTTTTCCTTCTCTCTCTTCTCTGAGCAAAGTAATCTCAAGTCACACTTTTTTGGCTTGCTGCAAGTTGGACTCAGGACTACAGTCAAGTGCTTCCCCAGTAGTCGTCAGCTTGTTCATGATAGATTCGATCGGGCGGGTGTTTATGATCTGGAGTAAAAAGATTCGAACTTTTGTCTGTCAGTACCAAAAACCGATGTTTTACCACTTGGCTATACTCATACGGTTGTGCCCTTCTTCCACGTTGCCCATCAATTAATTAGGTAGGTATAGGTAAGTATTTTTTGTTGATAATTCAAATTTGTAATCTTCAGTTCATGTATGAATTTAAATTTAAATTTAAAAATATCAATATATGATACAATTATATTCTGATCTAAACTTAATATAAATATATGAAAGACATTGAGTAATTAGTGGATGAATTTTAGTCAAAATTAGAATATAATTTGCTAAAGTTTAGCTTATTGTGTTATTTTGACCACTCTAGATTGCAGATTTTAAACAGATGAGGACATAAGTCATAAAAATTAAATTTGTCGGATAATATGAATTTGGATAAAAGCTCTAAATCATTTTTAAAGCCACATGTTATTATATCATATTCCACGACGACGAGATGTATTATTGTTTTTTGCACACCCTTGGATTCAAATCTAATTCGAAGATGAACCTACGTCCAAGTTAATTGCAGACTTACAATATGGGGCAAAGTTTAAATTGGAAAAGGATTTATTTTTCAAAAAAATAAAGTTTTGAGTTGAGGATTTGAAAACTTGAGTTGATTTAGGCTAAAAAAAATATTAATTCGAATTGAATTTGAGTAATACTTATGTTCAGGTTTTGGATTCACAGTTCAACCCGAACCCGGATTGAATAAATGAAATCGTGAAGTAGAATAGACAACGACTAGAATGACATGGCTTTCCTCATTAACTGGGCAAAGGCTATTGAAGTTCATTTAGGCCCAAGTTTTATTAGTCGGGGCAGTCTTCTTGGAATTGATGTTGGAAAACATATGTTGCCTGAAGCCCAAACTCTAACGGGCTTCAGCCCAATTGAGGGGAGTTTACAGATTAATACAAGCATGTGTCCTCCTCAGGCTTCTGCCACGCATATTTCTACATGAGTACTTGTGAGAGAGTGTCTGGCATAGAGATGAAAGAGATTTAGATAACTGTCTCAAAGAGCTAGGCCTAGGCACCAGTCACGAAAAGATTTAGGGATAAAGGTGATATTAGGTCATTATTATCCTATTTATTATTATTTAATAAAAATATAATATTTAAACAACTATCCTATCATTTTATTTCAAGTAAAATTCATCTTATCCATTTGTATATTTACTTATACCTAATATTTACTCATGAATGACCTAATTTTAATTAGATCGAATCAAAAATTAATTAAGACATGCATAAACTCATTCCAATATTCTTAATATAATACTAAAAAAAAGATAGAAGTGAGAAATAGAGAGAATAACTGTTTGCACTCTCACATCTTTATGTTTGATTTTTTTATTGGTGTTATTCATATTCTAGGGCTTTCCACTAACTTCTTTTTTTGCTTTTTCCTCGTAGACTTGTGAAGTATATACGGATCTAACAACTCCCCATCTCTCTACGAGACTAATCTCTCTCTCTCTCTCTGTATGTTTTGTGCTGTGTTTTGAGTTTGTGTTTGAGAGATGAGTGATATCCCCAAGTATGCTTATCCATACCCTGCTCAAGGCACCTTTTTTTCCGCTCTTTCTTTAATCATTATTACTTCTTATTCATGTCGAGACGCTTTTTGAGAACTTTTCTTGTCAATGCTTAGTGACTGTCTTTGCTCATTAGGATAGATACTATCTGATAAGATTGCAAGATTAAGAAATATAATTAAACAACATACGAAAAATATACATAATTTACTATATAGTATTGATATATGTGCGGCGCTGTCAATTTTTTACACGATACAAGTCGAATACAAAATTAATGAGGTGAACATAAAATTAAACGAGTTAATAGGTTAAAACGGGTCTCCATGTTTCAACATGAAAAAAATTATGTCGGGTATATGTTAAAATTAGGTTAATCTGATTTTGACCTGATTAACTCGTATATTTTAAATGGATTAACATAATTTGGAATGAATCCAACTTAATTCATTATAGACTCATTTATGACAATATAATTTGTCTATTATGTATGTGATGTGGTCTTAACATTATTACTTATTAGTTTTTTTACTATGATAGTCGACAGTATAATTTTTAATATTATTATAATAGTATATTAGGATAATTCTTTCTTTAATTTTTGGGTTGTAATTTGAATACATTTTAATTTATTTTATTGATGAGGTGTAATATATTATTTATAAAAAGAATTATTTAAAATTTAGAATGAATGATATATTTAATAATAATAAATTTATATGAAAATAAATTATATGCGTTAAACAGGACTATGCGCTTCTGACGTAAATATTTAATGATTGAGATTCTATCGCGTCACAAAAAAAGTTGAGATGAAAATTTGGGTTACTGCATTCTATTAGCCAAAACTTTTTTTTTTTTTTTTGTTATTTGCAGCCTTGCAGCTTTATGCTGCTGTTGCCTACTAGACGCATGCTTTGACCCCATCTGGTGGTTTTAGTGATATGGATATGTAGGATTTTCTGTTTGTTTTTAGTTGAAAAGATATACACTAGCCTGCTAACTCATGCTTGAAAGGAAATAATAATAGATTTGAGAGGAAAAAATTAATATAAATAATTTTGAGAAAGATGTTGCTAGCTGTTAGATAATTGTATTTAAGAGTGTCGAATGACCTTATTAAAATATACTCTGCTTTATATTATAGATTCGCATTTCATATTTTACCATAAAATATATATTATAGTGCACGTCGTTCTCATCATTGTTATATGCAACTCATCGTTTTTGTGATTCAAATTCTTAATATCTTGACAACAATGGAATAATTTCATTTGGTACAAAGCTCGACTTATCTAGTTAGATAATTTTCTCTATATAATTGTAAAAAGAGCTTAAAAATCACCTCATTGATGTTAATCGAATGAGCAGTGGAAGTTTAACGAAAAGATTACATTGTAATACTTTTTATTTATTGATAATGTAATGTGAAAATTTTAATTTTTAATGGTGTAAAATAAAAATTCTTAAATCTTTGCAATTCACCATTTTCTTAATACCATTAAGGAATTAGTGGCAATTTCAGTTTTTGATTCTTTACCGATAATATTCATGAATTTGAAGAATGTGTGATTGGATATTTTTTTCGTCCTTATTAAAATAGTAAAACATAGATATTTTTCAACACAATCATCTATTAAATAATCTCGTTAAATAAAAGTTTAGATTAAAGAAATTCTTTAAAATTTAATCTTGATTTATTAGAAAAGTTACTAGTTAAACTTGAGCAATGAAATTTTTGAGGATATTGATTTTTGTTATCAAATGCATTTTTTTTCCTTCTAAATTTTTCCGTGGATACCTGAGTTGAGTCTTAATTAATTTGAGATATAATTAGGTTGACATGCAAGCTTGATCGTTTATTGAGTTTGTTGATATGAATTTGATTATACATAATTATTAATTAATATTTGTGGAGGTTAAGTAAACGTTGATACTATATTAAGGTATTAGTTATTGCCCATTTCTAAAGGCGAGGAGTAATAAAAAAAAAATCAACAATAAATATATTTATATTTATACTCAAAAATTTAAACATCGATTGTAAGAGGTGAGTGGTGGTAGGGAGACAATAATGATTGTGGTGATGACAACAATTGTGGTGGTGGTGGTGACAGTCATGGGTGTCAACGATAATGGTGGTAGTGAATTTTGGGTGATAATGGTAGTGGCGATAACTATGGGTGACGACGGTGGTGGTGGGTTATGGTGATTGATAGTGACAATGGTGGTGGTGGTGGGCGACGACTGATACTTTTGGATGACAGTGTGATGGGTGGTGGCGAACAACGGCATCGGTGGTAATGGTGAGTGACAATGCGTGGTGACAATGGTGGGCGATGACAGGTGATGGTTGTTAGTGGTAGTAGGTAGGTATAATTGGAGTGGGTAACAGTGATTGGTGACGATGGTGGGCAACGATATTTGGTATTGGATGCTGACGGTGGACGACAATAGTAATGAAATGATGGTGGTAGTGGTGATAAATATAAAAATAAAATAACGATAGTAGCAGTGATGGACAACGATGATAACAATCTGTGGTGGGGGTGGGGGTAAGGGTGATGATGGTGGTGTGGCAGCGGTGGCGGTGACAGTGGCAGTGGCAGTGGCAGTGGTGCTAGTGGTAATGATAATAGTAATGGTCGTAGGGGTGGTGGTAAGGTGGGGGTGGGGGGGGGGGAGTGCTGGTGGTGGTAACGGTGATGGTGGGACAATATCGATGATGGTGGTGGGAGCAATGGAGGTGGGTATGGCAGCAGTGATGGTGGTATTAGTGGTGATTATTGTGGTAGGGTAATGGGGGTAGAAGTAGTGGTGGTGGGGCAACAAGTGTGGTGGGAGTGGTGACAGTGGTGTTGGTGGTCGTGGGAAAGTGAGAGTGGGGGTAGTTGTGGTAGTGGGGTGGCGGTAGTTGTTGTAGTGGGGTGGCAGTGGTAGTAGGGAAGTTATAAACACTATATTTTTTTTAAAAAAAAATACTCATAAGAAGTTATAAATTTTAAAAACACTTTAAAAAAATCACTTTAAATACACTTTTAGAAGACTATTTTTTTTATTAAATTTTGGGTGTTAATATTAGTCATTAAATTAATTTTAAAATAAAATTTAACCGTCAAAAATAAAAATTATTTTATTTATCTTTTAAAATTTAAATTATATTTTATTTTATTTTACAGATAAACTTGAGTAATATCCAATCCTACCAATCATGAGATACATAACTGCTGCTATATGCCACAGCCTCTGTGTGTGTGTGTGTGGGGGGGGGGGGGGGGGGGGGGGGGGGGGTGTAATCTGATTGGATTTGAAGATAGTGAATGTCCTTTTTTCCAACATACATATGACCCATATGTTCCGTCCATTCGTTTCCACTGTTCTATATCCAATCTTGCCAGGAATAAATATCTTCTGTGGATAGCTACTGCTGATGAATGATTGGTGTATAGAACTTTCAGTTTTTTTTTTAATTCTGCTATCAAACCGATCAAATTACTTATACTTTAATTAAATTTTTTTGCGTCTGATCAAAGATAAATCATTTACGTCAAAATTAAAATATTTATAAACGAAAAATCTCTCATGCGAGAATCCTGAAGAATTGTCAAGATTCGAACTCAAGGTGTCTGAATTTACGACTCACCCTTTTTTTCACTTGAACTACTCCTTGGAGTTTGTTTAGATGGATTTTTGGGAAGAGTTTGGATTGATTCTCCAAACCCTTCTAAACTCAAACCCTTCCTTACAAAGATGTAATTCAATATTAAATTCAATTCATACTCATGTTTGGTATGTAACGCACACATGTAATACCTATAGATATATTATAATTATTAATAATCATTTATCCTGTAAATGACTATGTTATCCCTTGGACAATCTAATTTATACCTATGTTTGTTTACGTACATTTTTTTTTGCTTTATGGATATCATATTTGATTTTTTTTTCCTTTCTATCTTATGAAATAAAACAAGAATATTGATAAAATATTACTAAGAAAAGAAATTACCCAAGACAGGTTTCAATTCCTATAATAAAATTTATATTAAGAAATAGGAACATTTAAGCAAGATAAAATAGAAAATATTTAAAATTTAGGAGTCTTATACATTATTTTCCTTAAATCCTAGGCACCAATCCCATAAACCCATAAAACAAACAAGCCTTTGGAGTTTCTTATTGAGTAAGAACAACTCCAAAAGGTTAGCTAGAAACTCCCTTTTTAGCTATTTTAGATAGTTTATCTTTAAAATGTGGCTTCAACAGATAAGTTATTCCCTTATCTATTTTTCATAACCCCATTTTCACTAACTACGTCTAGCTAGTTATTTCTTTCTAACTACTTCAAAAGTTGTTGGTCTAGTGTTTGGATGAGGCGATCGATGGAGAAACAATGACATCTAGTTTGCTCAAACTCAAAAGTTTGGAGGTGATTTTATTTTAAATTTTGTGATTTAATTTGAGAGAATTTGATT
The DNA here is from genome assembly GCA_963454935.2 of Ilex paraguariensis. Taxonomy (NCBI): domain Eukaryota; kingdom Viridiplantae; phylum Streptophyta; class Magnoliopsida; order Aquifoliales; family Aquifoliaceae; genus Ilex; species Ilex paraguariensis. The sequence continues at coordinate 88,268 of CAUOFW020000789.1, forward strand.
TGAGAGTAGTGATTTTCGGGAGGTGAGTTCTCTCTTGTAACTTATAATTGATTAAATTTGTACAATTTATAGTTGAATTACTATTTTTTGAATTTTATTATTGAAAGTTAGTTAAAATGGTTAACTAAAATAGATAGTATTATTGGAGTGAATTTAAAAAGTAGTTAGTTAAAATAGATAATATAATATTTAAATATATTTTGAGTTCCTATTTTAGATAGTATTGTCAGAGATACTCTAAGGTTTGAACATTTTCATTCAACTCACATGGCCTCACCTCGCCGTTAGAATAACGATTATCTTTATTTGGAAAAGAATAATGGACAAAAAATCTCATTTAAAATCTTAAAATATGATATTAGTGTTACATTGATTAAAAAAATAAATTACAAATATAGATTAAATAATGTGATATTATTATAATGAAATAAATTTAAAATTTAAATATGTAATAATATAATTAATAGCACTATTATAATAATATCACATAATTATTAGTTTTAATTTCTTTATCAATTTAACATTACTCTTATAAATATCCATTACTTCTTTTTTTTTTTTTAATATATTAAACAAATATGCATATAGGTAATTCTATATATCTGTCAAACAACTTTTTTTTTATATATTAAATAAATATGCATATATGTCACTTTATATATCTGTTAGACAACATTGTCCATCAGTAATATACAAATCAGGAGATTCCATTGCATTTGCGTTAAGGCCAAAATTAAGGTGTCATCTTGTGCTCTGAACATTGAAGAATTGATTTAACCTCATTGAACTATCATAATTATGGAGATTCAATCCAAACATTGTACAAAGAAATTTGAGTTTTTACTCACTTTCTTTCCTTGGAATTGAGTAAATATTCAATGCAACTGTCAATCAATAATAAAATTTTAAGTGGATAAATTAAATTCTTTTTGAATTTATGTAGAGAAAGAGTGAATAGTTATTTGATTATAAAGTAAATTAATTATATATTTTTGTGGAGTCTATTTACTTATTTATCTAAAATTATTGATTAATAACATCACACCACATTGCCACGTACCGTCGTGGTTGTAATGAATATTTTCTCCTCGGAACCAAACCAAACCAAACCAAACCGAGGTTAGTTTGACCAAATCATCCTGACACGTCATCACTTCCTAACATGCCAACATCGTTTCTTCTCCTTCGTGTCTCCCCCTCTCCGACGTCACCATCGTTTAGGCCCCACAATCCCAAAAAAAAAAACCCTAACTTTGAGACACATGCGACCCAAATTCACTCCAAACTCACGTGTAAATGTGACACCATTTTCTCCCAGCAAAACCATATTCATCCAACGGTCCAAATTCCGCCACGTTTCATCCCTAATTCCATCCACACCGTACATGACGGATGCCTGGGTCACCAACTCCGATAACAAACAAAAGCACGTCCACCGTCCGATAACCAGTTGCCGTACAATCCACGGCCCAAAAACTGCCCGACATTATCACGGGCAGATCTCATCGTCTTTAAGAAGGGTTGCCTGTATCTTTCATTCTTCACTCAAACACCTGAGCCTACGACCCTTCGTCTTCTGATTCTCTGGCAGATAAATTTTCTCCGGCGGTCATCGGAGTTTTTGTTAGATTCCGGTGAATTACGTCTTCAATTTCATGTTTTCTCTTTCATCCGATCGATTTTTCCGGAGATTTGCCGGAGTTCAACCACGCCGCTGCAATTCATGGCCGCCGTTTTAGCTAGCGGGAATGAATCGAGCTGGGGCCAATCTAGTGCTGTTGGATTAATGGCGAAACTCCCTTACTCCAATCCTCACTTAAAAAACCCGAAACCTAACCCTAACCCTAAGAATAAACACAAATTCAACACAGCTAACGGCCAACACGCCGACGATTCTACGGTCGTTACTCAGACCACCTCTGATGATGCCTATTCGTTCAACCAGAGATCGGTTGAGGGTACTAGCCGGAATGGTTTCAATCACGGTGGATACATTAGCTTCAACTTAGCTTCGTGTTCGAACAGCGAGTTGAGCGAACTCAAGCAGCGTTTGGTGGCGGAGTTGGAACGGATCCGAAACTTGAATAATCAAATCGATTCCGGACAACTCCAACCCAGATCTCATGGTAAAATAAAGAAATTATCTGGAAGCAAGCGACCGTTTCCTTGTGGTTCTAAAAAAGATTTGAAGGGATTGTGCCAAACATCGGAATTTGAGAATGGTCATATGAGTGGAAATGGGAAAGAGGGTTTGATGAAGATGTGTAGGCAAGTGTTGACGAAGTTGATGAAGCACAAATTTGGTTGGGTTTTTAATAAACCGGTGGATGCTGTGGCCTTGGGGCTTCATGATTACCATCGGATAATTAAGCAGCCGATGGATCTTGGCACAGTGAAAGGGAATTTGGCGAAAGGTTTGTTTGTTTCGCCTGTTGATTTTGCTGCTGATGTGAGATTGACATTTAATAATGCCTTGTTGTATAATCCGAAGACCGATGAAGTTAACGGCATGGCCGAGCAGCTACTTGGTATATTCGAGGATATGTTTAGACCCATACAAGAGAAGATTGGTGGTGATCGGAAAGAAGAGGATCGTGGCTTTGTTGGTGATGAGTTGCAAGGTAGTTCTTGGAGTCAAATTCCAACCCCAGAAAGAGTAAAGAAATCGGAAACGAGCCCCAAACCCCCAATTTCAAATAAAAAAGACCAAATGCAAAGTGGGTCAAGTGCCTCAAACCCGTCAAATTCTCCATTGAACCCAGCTCCGGTGCAATCACCCGTGCCCTCTCCATCCTCCATGCCAGCGCCTCCTGGGAAACCGGTGGCTGTGAGAGGATCTTCCACAAAGCAGCCGAAGCCAAAGGCTAAGGATCCCAATAAGAGAGAGATGAGTATGGAGGAGAAGCAAAAGCTTGGAATTGGGTTGCAGAGTTTGCCTCAAGAAAAGATGCCTCAATTGGTGCAGATTATAGGGAAGAGGAATGAGCATTTGGCTCAAGAGGGTGATGAAATTGAGCTTGACATTGAGGCTCTTGATACAGAGACCCTTTGGGAGCTTGATCGGTTTGTGACTAATTGGAAGAAGATGGCGAGCAAGACAAAGAGGCAAGCACTAATGTCAAACAATTCAGCTGGAGCGGGAACCATAACCACAACTTCTGCTGAAGCTGATAGGGTGAATCATTTTTATTGCTTATTTTGACTTTCATATTTCTTCAATTCTTTAGCATGTTGTAATTGGTGATTTGGGATTGCTAATAATGTGTTTTAATAGCAGGGTCCTATGAGAGAGAGAACTGATTTGACAAAGAAGCCAAAGAAAGGAGAAGCTGGGGATGAAGATGTGGACATTGACGACGATATGCCTGCAACCAACTTCCCATCGGTGGAGATTGAGAAGGATGAAGGTGGTTATGATCAAAATCATGGTCATGCTAATAGTAGTTCTAGCGGTTCCAGTGGCTCAAGCAGTGACTCATCCTCTTCAAGTGGTGCTGAATCTTGTGTTACTACATTTTTACCATGCACTTTGTTTCTTGGAGTTGTGGTGCCAAATTAGTTGCCAGATTGTTTATGATTTTAAGGTTCTGTTTTACAGATTCTGGTTCAGGGAGTTCTTCTGGGAGCGATTCAGATGCTGATGATGCACAGTCTTGAAGTAAATTAAAGAACTTGGCAGATTTGAGAACTGACGGATGAAAAAAATGATGTTTGAACTCTTACACCTATTAGAAGGGCTTTAATGTAGGAGGCTTATTGATGAGGTATAGCAAATGTTCACTAACTCTTACTAATTTTTTATGATGGGTTTCTTCATGGGAATGAGCTGAAATTTTGAACTACGCTTTGCAGAGGGTTCTGAATTGTGAAAATTTGTCGAACTTTGTAGCTTTGGATTCGACAGAGGAATGAAGATAGGGTGTTGGGTGAAGCTTATAGAGGGGACCAAAAGAGATACGTAGCTTAGACTCTAGAGATGTTGGGTTATTGAACCAAAAGAGATAGGGCCAGTTATGCCCCCAGTTAGAGAGAAGAGAGAGAGAGGTAAATAGTTGAGATACCACTGTACAGATTTTTTTCCTCTTTTCTTTTTGGACAAAAAGAGACGTCTTTCTGCTGAAACTGCAACAGCTACTCGCAATCACCTGTTAGTCACTGATACGTCACTTAAATTACTGATGCACTTGAACTTAGAACTTGTAGATTGGAGTGTGGCTGACCACACAAGTAATACATGAATTTCCTCATGGAAAAGGGATGGGAAGAATTGTATAGAACCGAACGGTCATGTGGAGTGGAATGACAAGGTTGCCAAGCAAGGCATGAGTTGGGTGACAATCAGAAGAAGGTTGATCCTTCTCACTCCCATGCGCTTCCTCCTCTCCTCCTCCTCCTCCTCCTCCTGCTCATCATCATCATCATCCTATAAAACTCCGCTTTGTCCAAATGCCAGCCAGTCACGCATCACCGAAGCCCCCCCTTAAGAACACGAAACAGTTACAATTATGCAGCTGTTGAGAAGAGGACGCGATGATATTAAATGCAACGATATTGTAAGTTTCTGAAGTTTGGGTGTCAGATTCGAGTCGCCAAAACAGTTCTGCAGGCAGGATAAGGCTGTGAATATGTGATTTTGTTTTTTCAGATCCTATGACAAATCTATGTATCTGGCTGTCCTTTTAATATTGAAAGCTATTGATGTTTACTTGAAGTCCAACATTGGTGTACAAAAAGCCAAAAAACAAAAAAAGTTTTGATCATCTTGATTTTATTTTTTTTCGGTCCGATTAAAAATAGATCATTTATGTCAAGATTAGATATAAATTAGAATATTTATGAGAGTTAATATTAGATATATCCTTTAAATTGTTTTCTTTTGCTCTTGGGATGGTATACAAAGTAAAGTGCTTGCTGCTGACGTTTCTTGATTGCGATTTTGAGATGAAGTAATACAAGTTGATCCGAATTTAATATGGATTTTAATCATGTTGAGCTTGCGTTCGGCCACTGGGTTTCATTTTGGCTGCCCTTATTATTATTATAAGATATTTTTCCCCTAGTCTGCCTAATTGAGGTCTAATTGGATTAGAAGAGGCAGTTGAGAAAATGATTGATAATTGAGTAATTATTATTAGGATTTAAAAAATTGTTTTGATGAATTGACATAATGATATATTAAATAAAAGAGTTTCAATCAAGAAATTTAAGATTTATAATTACAACAATATTATAGGACAAGGGCAATCCTATTGAAATTTAATTTGCTAACCTAATTTTTAAATTGGTTACGAATCCTATCAAACATTGAAACTTAGTATTAATTCAATAGTTCTAATAAAACAACATCATTAAGTTAACAAATTAAGTTAAATTTTTATATCTAAATAATATTATTTGTTAGACAATATCACTATTACATTTTTATGTCAATAAATTATGTCAATTTTTTTAGATCCCGATAACAGTACTCTCGACAATTTGTCATTCCTATATAACCTATACGATCATGCATCAATGCTAACCAGTCCTAAACCAAATTTATTCATACTATGTCATATTCAACCTTGACTAAAATTTTTATTTAAAATTTTGAGTGAATTCATGAGTAAAAAATTTGATTTGATAAGACCATGAAAGAGTGAAGGACCAATGAACAAATAGAAAGGGCTATGGTTAACCCACAAGGAAGTCACTCCTAACTAATACTCAAGGTATTTAACATAAAGTTGGGAAGCTTCTGGTATTGACCTCCTAAGATGTGTCGGGTCTAGGTTCAAGTGTCATAATCCTTTCACTAGGTTAATGTTTTGCTACTTCTACAATTCATTACACAGTTCACTTCATGCCCGGTGTTATTACATCAAGAACCAATTTTGCCTCCTGGAAAAAATATGAAGATATAGAAGAAATGCAATCGTTGTCTATGCCACCATCCTAAATTGAAAGCACAAGTGTAACATTATCAAAGCAACGCTATTGTAGCAACCCCACCTCCTTTCGATGTGCTGAGTTTATGCTCAAGTGTTACGAAGAGGAAGGAACACCGCAATCACAATAAATACTTATGTTCTATAATAAAAGAAATAAACAAGAAACTACTGTAATTCAAAAATGAAAGGTCCAATAATATAGGCTATGGTGGATCAATTATGATCAAAATTCTCCTAGATATGAACAACCCAAGACAACACCGTGAAACTAAAAGTGACAAGTGAAAAGTATAAAGGTTTTACCAACAGAAAGTTTTACCAAGAACTGCCACCTTCCAGGGTCACTGGTGTAGAACTTGATTGATCACCAAAGAGTAATGTCCATGAAAGTAGTATTTCGGTTTGAGTAAGTTGTCGAGAGCCCCATGTAGTGTGTTGGGCAAGAGGTTATTTGCTGCACTAGCATTCAAACCGAAAGGAACTTCCAATAATTTGATTGTAAATCAAACACTTGAAGGAGATATTTCCAGCAGAACTAGTCAGACAGCCTACTGTTGCTGCTTTTTCAAAGTAAGAAACAGCTCACCAAGTTGAGATTCGCAAGAAGCATGAACTTCAGGTTCCAAAGTTCTGAGAAATGATGTGGTCAGGTTATGGGTTGTCAAAAACTGGAAGAGCTTGCCACAGAACTTACGCACATCAACCCGTCTTGACTGCTTTTCGGGCATATCTGTCACCAACTGTTGCACAAGATGACATAGTTTTGGAATATGGCTTTTCAAAATTTTCTTTGATGCTTCCTGGCCACTTCCATCAGGTTTAACAGAAATAAGTGATTTCAATATTTCAATCACCAGATCAAGTGATTCAACTTGCCGAAACTCTGATTTTGCACTACCACACTTCTCCAAAAAGAATCCCAAGAGATGATGACGAATCCACGGTCTTCTTCTAAATAATTCTTTCAAAAAATCAGGTTTCATTTGAGACTTCTTACTGTTGAAATAAATCGTCAAAAAACCCTTAAAAATATCCACCACCCTCTGCAGCTCAGGCACAGGAAAATTTCGTGCATCAATGATCTTCAAAATCCAAAACGTGGAATTTTGAGCAAGTGACGTAATCATTTTGTGTCGATTCCAGGAGGCTGACTGTTTTATTTTTGATGGGTTATTTGCCGATTTCTTTTTCTTAAATGGCTTTGATGCCAACTTCAAGTTCTCTTCCAACAAAGATTCAAGCAGGGATAGTTGCACATCTCCTCCTCTTGGATAATCTTTTGCTTTAAATATTTTCTTCTGCAGAATTCCCCAAATACGCTGACCAAGCTGCTCACTACCTTCTGTAGTATGTGGGTTAACAAATGCCTGTACCAGGTTTGAGAACACTTTCAACACCTGGGGCTTACCTGTGTAGAGAGACAGAAAGAAGAAGAATAAACTACCATCACGGATCATGTCACAAACAAGTTTTTACCTTAGAAAGTTACTGACAGATAAACAATGCAACTCCAGAACAAATCTACGTTGCCATTAGAACATCAAATAGGCAAGCTATTATCTCATACAGAATGAAATTTCAGTACAGATGAGTTCACTACAATATGACTACAAGATCGCTGCAATGATGAAACAGTGGGCCAATTGTTTAGTGGTTAAAGTTCAACCCAATAATCTTGCCGTTGTGGATTCAAACCTGAGGGTAGTTATTTATGCAAATAATGTGAAAGGATAGGCTTGTACACAATCCACCCCTCCCAGGCCCACCATAATTGGACTATACTAGATATCATTTTTTCTATTGTTAAATCTTAGACTTTGGGCTTTCTGAATCAGAATGCAACCCACTCGATCATTAGGAAGATTTCAAATCAAGAAATTGTTCCCCCATTTTGAATCAAATTTCGGCAAAAAGGCTGTTTTCAAAAACTCCATAAACGACTAAATTGTGTCCTGGCTACTGAATACTACGTAAATCCAACCAGGACCCTATATACTATTGTCCGAAACTCCAGTAAAAATACTAAGAGTAGGGAGTCGAAGGGTCATAACCAGTATAATTTAGCACTCATTGCAATTTGGTTCCCAGTACTCATCTAAACTTAGATTTGTCGACAAAAGACTTGCCTGGATTCTCATGCAGGTAAATCTCCAGCAGCGAGAGAACACGAAGCTTGAAGAGCACGAGCTGGGAGTGAGCAGTTCCACTTCCAGCCTGGTTATTCGACTTCTTAAATTTTTGTGCAAGAAAAGCATCCATCCGAAACATGGCCTCATCGTCCATTCCTCCATCAGAATCATCAGAGTCCTCAGGAGGTTCATCCTCAGATGCCTGAACTCGAACTACTGCCTCAGAGTCATCTGTCTGTTCATCACTCTCACCGGTTTCACCTGTCTCAGTTTCATCAGGTTCCTGATATTCCTCCGCTTCTTCAATGTCACGTGGAGCTCCAATATCAAGAGGAGGTTCTTGATATTCCTCTGCTTCTTCGATATCGACAAGATCATCATCATCATCATCATGGTCTTCACGGTCTGTATCCTTTTTTCTTGCGGGTTTCAGATCCTTCTTTATCACACGCAACATACGAAGCAGTCCATCATCCGTGACATCATAACAGAAGTATTTGAAAACCTGTAAAGTATAAACCAGATACCGTCCACATGAAAACTCTTATATACGACGCAAGGGAGGTAGTCTCAGTCTATAACCCATGAACCCCAGAAACTATCAGAAAAGCTCAACAAAGAAATATCAAATGTTTGCATCTACAAATAAATTGCTTGGCAATACACGGTCTTATTCTAAATTAGGCAATCATGATCTATTGCATCATTTTGCTCAAAAAATTAAGATATCTACTGTTTTTCTGTTCTGTTAGTTGGTACCACTACAGTACAGGAAGTGTTGTTGCAAGATATACTCGGCATAGCAGATTCAACTTCCTTCCCCCTGCCCCCAACCCTTTAACAGAATCTCCCCAAAATATATAGACCTACCAAATGAAAAAGAAGTTGGTGAAAAAGATTTGATAGTGGAACTTGAATCTGACATGCCCCCAACAAGATGCATGCATCCTACAAAGACTGTTGGCAAAGCAGCTACAACCTAATTCAATCAAAGTGTAGTACTTCAAAGTCAAATATACTCTTTTGTAGGTGCATGTGCATACAAATCTAATGAAACTAGTCCATCAAAGGCATAGTATTCAACCCAACCTCATTATTTTAACAATCATATTGAAGATTTCCCATATATATCAAATAGGAGTGCAGTCAATATAAACAATCAAGACCAATACACACACATAAGAAGTCAACTGCGGAGAAACCAAAATTGCTGTCTGGCATTCACCTGCTCAATAGCAGATCGCATAGGTGCTGATGACTGCGGCAACAAGGAAAGAAATGTATCCACAAGGACATCCATTAGCTTGGGGGTTCCATCACCATCTGGTTCATCCTCTCCAGAGGAATCCAGGAGTTCGGAAGCACCAAAAGCCTTCTTACAGCATATAATAAGTTCAGAGGCAGCTTCAGAGAATTCCCCAGGTCGAAGTATGACTTGCAGCAGCAACTGGATGAGCAAGTATCTCAGGGCATGCAATTTATTTGCATCTGTACTGAGCCCGCAATTCCTTTCCTGTCATCATTATAGAATATCACAAAATGTAATACCAGTTTACCTGAACAGTGAATGTACAGATAAAAAAAGGCTTTTTAAGGGTAAAAAACTATTGAGACAAACTTGATAAGCACAATTCTTAAGTACAAAATCCTGAATCCTACCAAATGTTCACCATAAATGGGCCTTAAAAGGAGATCGTCAAATTAAACAACCACGAGAACAAATAAATCTGTACGAAGCAATTTCAAAATTTTCCCAGAGTTTGTATTACAGTGACACCCCATCAGAAGGTTGAATACTATACTACTAATTGCAAGTTGTCCCAATTCCACGAATAAATATAATTGTCCCATGTCAGAGCTCTAATATTAAGATACTACTAATCATCCTCCTTTCTTTTGTCTTCTTCTCAAAGCAGCCGTCCAAGATAGGGGAAGGCCCTCAGCAGCATTGACTGTCAGTGTAGCATAGGACAAGTTAAGAATCAAGAATTTTAATTTACAGTAGTACCTCTCTAGATAGCCTGGTTTCAACTTCCAGCAATTTTTGAAATGCTTTTTCATCATCACTGCCCAAGGCCCTAAAAAGTGAAACTGAAGGAATGTTGCATAATGTACTAAGAAACCGCATAAAATATGACCCAAGATCATTTGCCTCGAGGCCACTAGCCACTGCATGAGGCGCCTCTCCTTTTTGAGCATTTGCCAGCAACAGTTGGAGCTGCTCAATACACATTCTGCAAAGAGCACTTGAGGTGGGTACTTTTGGCCATCTAAATTTCTCCTGCAACTCAAAAGATGTCACTTCAGTTCCAAGAGATGAAGAGAATAGACCTTGAATGGCTAAAAACTTCAGAATTTCTTTTTGCACCCGGAACTTTGCTTCAGGGTCTAGTTTAGAGTGTTTCAAAACACCCGGTAGAGAATCCACAACCCAACTTTTCAAAAAATCAGGAGTTCCCAATGTCCCAGCAGAATCCTTATCCTCTATTGAACCTATCTCTGAATTGTCATCTGTTGTTTGACTCTGATCTGAAGGTTCCTCTGAAGCATTACCCTCATTCAGAAACATGCTCATCAAATTCTGAATGAACAGCATGCAGCCAGATTCAGTTTTAAATTCTTCCAAAAAACTTTTAACTGTTTTGGTTCTAGTAATGCTATCAAATTTCCCATTGCTGTGCTTTTGCAGGGCCACAATAACAGCTACTCTTCTATCATCATCATACTTGACCCAATCAGACAATTCTTTTAGGAAAAATTGTGCAACTTTGAACAGCCAAGAGTCCTTTGTGGAAAGTATATCCATCAGGCACTGCACAAGTTTGTACGACAGAATAATGTGAACGCAAGAGGCAGGCAGCTTCGGTAGTAGAAGAAGCACAGCATCAAGTGCCAAGTGCTTACGATCATGAGATGACATGAGAAGGGATCCTTCAATGATAACATCGCAGAAACTCCGAATATTTTTCTCAATGTCTTCTTCGGATGAGCTATACTTGCGATTCTTTTTGTGCTTCCTGATGGAATTCAAACCTGATGCTTTATCTACATCTTGCACAACGTTATCAGGTAAGAGAGTATTTACCAAAACAGGCCACACACTATGAACTCGAGGTTGGCAGAAGGTCGACTCCTGCAACATTTGACAAGAATACAAGACAAAAATAAGATTTGTTTGTTCTTCAATAGAAATGCTTGCTGCAATAAGATGAATATATACATTACCTTCAAGCAATTAGCAAGTGACGAAAGATGATCTGCAGAAAAAAGCCCGTTAGAGCAATATGGATAAGGCAGAAGCTTGCCAAACACTCTGCTGTCAACAGAAATTTTTTCTCGCATCTTAAGAGCTAAAAACAATGCATCAGGATTTCCAACTTCAGTGGCTCCTTCAAACCACTCCTGAAGCCCTGGAGCTTCAAGAACCTGATTCAGCAAGGCTTCGACAGGTAACTACAACACCATTAGCAACGTCCAACGTGTTAAATGGATCAAGTAACAGAGGAAATAAAGTAATTGCATTAGTATAAAACAAACACACAGATCATAGAAATGAATACCATCAAAATACATGCATCATATATATAAGTCCCGTCGTGTATTATGTGGGTATTTGTCAACACACATTTTCAAACAATAGGAATCAAGAAGCTATAGAACAGGACATGATCATGATGGTTGCAGGTACCTGAGATCCTAATATTAGAATTTAGTGACAGACTAAAAAATAGGAAAGTGGAAATTAGTGGAGATTATCCTCAGTAGCACTCCAATCAGTTCAAGCCTGTAATCTCATTCAACTTCCAACAAGTTCAATTACTGCATCCATACGATGACATTCGAAAGTTTTACAGGTGTACAAGTTTAGAAGTATAGTTGTATGATTTTCTTTAGAAACTTCGTGATTGTGATAAAGGACCTTCCAAATTCAGGGAAGAGTGTATACATCTTGAGCTTTAGATCCATCCTGAGCATTGGTTGTCATATTAATTCAACCCCACTATGTTAACATTGCACTCGAATTAGAAAAACCAAAGACTAAACATACAACACAGTAATAAAATCCGTAAGATAAACGATATTAGGTCCTAATTTGGAAGAAACTAATCAAGTATCTAAAAGTTTCGTAATATGTCCTCAATTAATACACAACAAATACCAAAGAGATTCACTAGGATAACGTACCTTATCAACCAATTCTAAAATAACTGAAACAGCGGGTTCTTGCAAGTACCGCTTCCTGGTTGCAAGAGAGATAAGAGAACTAGTGAACTCCTTGATATACATAGAGTTTTTATCAGAAGTCCAATCTTGAGTTAGTCTTCCTGATCGCCCAAGAGCTCCATAAGCAAACAAGCGACCCAGAAGACAGTCCCTCACTTCCTGCAAATGCCACAAAAATCATATTATGAAATTTCACATGAAAAGAATGCTGCCTGAGCAAAATGTACTTAAGACATGAACTCATGCTTGCCCACCTGACCAGTCATTGAAGAAGAGACCTCCAACAAATCAATAATGAGTTTTAGCAAGGAGTTCACCTCAATGTTAGGAATTGCACCAACTAAAATAGTCATACCCAATGCAAAGCCTTGTCTAGCACACTGTAAAAGAAATAACAAACCACACGTAGGCCACAAGTCAGGTAACAAAGTTATAATGTTATAAACAGTCGAGCACTTTTCAGTATGATGCACAAAAAATTCTTAGGAGGAGTCATGTCTATCCAACACTGCGGCAGATAAAAGACTCCTTTGGCGTCTGAAAACCATGACAGGCATCTCACATACATGTCCACTGTTTTTGAAAGAATTTAAAATTGATTGCGTGGTCACAACACATGATGCATGCAATGGACACCTTAAAACGAAAATATAGTTGCCAAAACAGAGCTATAATCAAACATCAGTACCAGTTGTAGCACAGATATAAAAATTACGAACATGATATGTGTGAGCTTCATCCACCAAAGCAGACTGCTCTTTAAAAAGTAATATACATTAAATCAGTGAAGACACTGAAGCAATACAAAGCTACAATATGTTCACATAGAACCTATCCACTTCCACTCACTAAGATGAGAAGGGCTCCCTTTCGAGCAGCAATTCACAAGTATAAAAATAAAGGCACCACACCCAAAACTTGCAAAAGATAAACTATACACATAGATATGAACAAAATCAACAAAACATACCTCTCTTGATGAAGATACACCACGAATGAGCCTCCGAACAGCATATCTCACAGAAGGCGCACAATTATTCAATCCATCATCCTTTTCAGCTTCCAATTTCAACCCACCCTCAACCAACACCTTGTCCTCAAGCTTATCATAAGCTTTTTGAACTTCCACCAACTCCATCACCAACGCTTCAGCAGCCTTTTCCCTTACAAATACATCAGCAGAAGCAAGTTCCTTAAAAACACCAATGTGGAACTCAGGCAACCCACAACTACTTGCACTCGGCGAGCTCGCCATTAACACTTCACTATCATTATCTTCTGCTACCACCAACACAAACTGCTTTGGCTTCGATTCGGACTCGGCTCGGTGTCTCTCTTTGTCCAGTGCTTTTCTGTTCTTTTTTCTCTCCATTGGCTTAACATAATCAGGAGCTACAGATGGGCCAGCAGACCCATCTTCCACCTTTATTTCTTTCTTCTTGTCCTTTTTCTCTCTTTTCATTTTCTTTCTTGAATGTTCTGGAACATCTTTATCATTGCCTATACCAAACTGATTCTTGACTTCGTCTTCCACACTATTGGACCCTCTTTTCTTACTACCCATTTACGCCCACCAAAAAAATACCTCCTGAAAAACCCTCAACAACATTGACACAATAATGATAAATAATAACACCATGATTCTCCACAATGGTAGATGAAAATATTAGCATTGGGAAAATCATCAAAACATGAGAAGAACATAGAAACAAAAAATATTAACAGTGATTGGAAGAAAACTCACCAATCTTTGTCAACGGCAATCACGGTGAGAGACTGAAGGAGATAGCTTAGCTGTGAGAGACTGAAGGAGATAGCTTAGCTGTGAGAGAGAAGGAGAGAGAGAAGCAGAGAACGGTAGAGCTAGGGTTTAAGGAGCGTTGAGGTAGTTTAACAGTGAATTATTAGGGCTTTTCGCACTTTGTACCCAACAAATTTTAAAATTTTTATTTTATACTCTTAAAGATTAAATATTTTATATTATATTTTTAATGTATCAAAAATATTATAATATGATGTTTCTGTTAGTTTTTATTATTATTTTCATCAACATTCAACCCATTGAAGTTGATAAAAAATTAGAGAAAGCTAACAAAAGAGTTATATTACAATATTTTTGTTGCATTCAAGGTAAAATGTAAGAAGTTTAATTTTTAAAAGTATAAATTAAGAATTTTAAAATCTTTCAAGTTAAAAGTGTAATTTTCCAAAATAAAATTTGGGTTGACACTCGTTACTGGGCTCAAGCGTATAAAGAAGTGGGCTGGGCTGGGTCCATGTTCTTGACAACTATTTGGGCTGCGATTTTGGATCTTGGAAAGCGGGTAACAATGTGGGCTACGACATTTTTGAACAAGTGTGCCACGAAATTGACTTATTGACCAATTAAGCTATCTAATATTACAATTAAAAAGTTGAATTCTCAATTTATAAAATAATAATAATAATAATGGTTAAAATAGATTTTTTTTTCATCTATTTTGATCTATTGCGACTAGAAAGTTGAATTCTCAACTCATAAAAATACTACAACAGTTAAGATTGATGATGCACAAATCGGGTGTTGTGTAAAATTAACAGTCAAAAATATGAAAGGGTGCAGTCAATGAGCAATAAACAAGTAATCAATGACAATCAAGAGCAAAAGCAGTAAATAGGCAATCAACACAAAGATTTATAGTGGTTAGGTCCGGGTGACCTTCTCCACTCTAGGAAACGGCTGCGGTGGCCGGAGGTGTTTTATTGATGAACCAAAGTTGCCAAGAGAGTGTTCTCCGAGGGAGTTACAATACTTTGGGAGAGGGGAGCAAGGTGTGTAGGGGTTTCAGAAGTGCGTCTTCAATGTTGAGTAGGCGTACATTATGAAGTTAGGGAAAGGCAGTGAGGTGATGACGTGACTGAGAGGTCTTTTCCACCATTTTGGTAAGTGACCAATCATGGTAAGTTTAGATCTCCATCATGACATTCTCTCTCTCGTGCTCCTATTCAATCGGAAGAAGACCCTAAGTTGGATTGAGCTTGATCGTGAGCCTGAACGTTTAGTTGGAGTGGACTGGACTTGCATTGGAATAAAGAAGACATAAGAGAACCAAGGGGCAGCCTTGGGCGACGCCTAGCTTGGGTGACCTCCTCAGCGACTCCCCAAGTGCTTTGGGCGTTGGCCTCTTGGGTGCTGGTCTATTGAACGTTAGCTTCTTGGGCGCTGGCCTCTTGGACGTTGGCCTCTTGGGTGCTTTTTTGGGTTCCCTCATGGCGGGTCGACCTAGCTCCGATTGGGCTTTCTTGGTTTATTTAAATTGGGCTTGACCCAGTCAAATTCGGGCTCATGCCCCCTATGCCCTAAGCCTCTGACTTTTTGCAAGATGAAGGGGTTGTGGGCATGTACTTCATCTTCATCTGGGTGAGTCAGAATTTTTCTTACTTTCCATGGTATCTTTTCATCCTCAGGGACTAGCTGAATTTTTCAATATCAATTTTTTTTTTTTTTTCAATTTGGCGTCAACGGTGAAGGCTACTATGGGCGCCACATGGAGGCTAACAGACGCCTTGGGCAATGCCAAGAGGTTAGTAGGGTGCCTTGGGTGATACCAGGAGGCTGGGTAGGCGTATTGGGAGACACCAGAGGTTGGGCAAACTCCTTGGGCGACGCCAAAAAGCTTGGTAGAGTGCCTTGGGAGACGCTAGGAGGCTGGGCAGGCGTATTGGGAGACACCAGAGGTTGGGTAGACTCCTTGGGCAACGCCAAGAAGTTGGTAGGGTGCCTTGGGCGACGCCAGGAGACCTTGGGTGCTTTTGTGTTTGGGGGACACCTTGAGTCTTGCTATGGGCGACGCTTCTCTGGTGTTTGGTCACTAATTAACCTTGTCTCTAATTATAGGCGCTCTGTTGACAAAGCGATGGTAGAGACTCTTGTGTTTTTAGGGTGGTGTCTTCTCTTCCTCCCAAGAAGGCGAGGCCTGGTGCCCCTAGTGCTTTTTGGTCGAAGTCTGCTCTGATGGTCAAGTTGTTTCTCGAGAGCGGGATCTGACGGTGCCCCTCTCCTTTCCCAAATTATGAGTCTTGTGTGTACTAGAACTAGCCCTTATACCGCTATAAAAGTTGAGACTCTTGTGCGACTCTTACGGGGATCATAGCTTCACATAGCTATCATGCTTCTAGTAGTGGCTCGGTGTCAATCTAGCATAGTCCCGTGGGTTGCAATGTGCTTGGCAAAAATATTGTTATCTCAATATTAAAATATCTAACATGATTACCTGGAGAAAGAGGCAGGTTGTTTGTATGAGAGCAAAGTTAGTTATGTGGACGTCTCGTGAGACGGTCGCATGAATTGAGGCCGAGCTACACATAATCTCATGGAATGGCTGTCATGGTAGAGGCTTGTCACACATAGGCTGAGTTACATATAGTCTGGGGAGATAACTGTCATAGTATAGGCTTGCAAGGTGACTACATGCGTGAGAGTAAAGTCATATGGTTGTCGTAGCAAAGGTTTACAAGGTAACTACATGCGCTAGAGCAGAGTCATATGACTACCGTAACAGAGGTTTACAAGGTGACTACATGTGCAAGAGTAGAGTCATATGACCACTGTAGCAGAGGCTAAATAAGGCTGAGTTTTTTTGCAATACACGAGAGAGTGTGAAACTGGAGATATAGGATGCTGAAGAGCAGTTGGTGCTTGAGCGGCAGGCACGAGAAGATGTCGTGAAACTGTTAGGGCATGAGAGGATGCCGCTGAAAAGTTGAGGCTGACCTTCAAGTAGCACTTGAGAGAGCTACTAGGACAAAGGCTCACTCTATAGAGATGGAGAAGATAAAGAGGGCGCCAAAGAGCTGGGCGCCTGAGGCTGGATGCCTAAGTCTGGGCGCCTAGTGATTGGCACCTAGTGATGGGCGCCTGGTGGTGTTGACGTCTAGTGCTAGGCGCCTGGGTGCCTCTGAGCATGGACATCGAGGGGCGCTAGTGCTAGGAGTAGAAAGGTTTTCTTGGGTGGGGTGCAAAAGATGGACAATAGTAAGCCTGGCGGGCGACAACCAGCCTAGGCACTGTCGACCTGGGTGATGCCAACCTAGGCAGCGCCTACTACTGGGAGCCTGAAATTGGGCGCTTGATGAGAGGGCCACTGTCAATTTCTCTGATTTCATCCCCTATGAGACACTAGTAGTAATTGATGACAGGGAGAGTCTTGATTATAGTGGTTGCGGCTCAGGGAGCAGTGACTAATCGTCGGGAGTATGACGACTATTGTCCTTTTGTCTACACCTTATTGTTAAGCCATGTTTTAACTTTATAAGCTATTTGTAAATTTTAGGAAAATAAGACAATTCTGGACACAATAATCTTCGCAAAATTTTATTTTATAAAATAACAGATAATAAAATAAATCAACTAAAACAATAAAGGATATATAAATTCTTCTAGTGTTCGGTGTCCCATACTTGGGTCGAGGTTTTCTTAGCAAAATTTGAGTCAATTCTCCTCCCAACCCTCAGAAGATCGTTTGGATTTCTCTAAGGGGTTATTGGCATTCTCTATCGTCCTGGTCTTTACTAGATGGTAGGGCTTGTCCTCTTCCAGCAACGTACTGCCTCAAATGACCATGTTGTATGAGTTCTTCGATCTGCCTTTTAAGATCAAAGCAATCGTCCGTATTATGGCCGTGGTCGGGATGGAAACTACATTACCTTCTGGAATTTTTGCGATTTGAGACGGACTTCATTTTTTCGGGCCAATAGAGTGTGGAATCATCCTGTATTTGGAACAGGATATGTTCCACGTAAGCATTGAGCGTGAAAGCTTGTCGTTCTCTTAGAGGTGGGGGACCAAGGCGGTCCTTGGCAAATATTTTCTTTGTCCTATTCCTTTTGTTCTCTACTTCTCTCCTGTCTTTGTGGGTATCCCTTCCTCTTTTCGCCCCCATAGGAGGACTCACCTCGTCTGACCTTGGTGACACCCTCGGCGTTCATATACTTTTGTGCCCTTGACAGTAACTTGGGCATGCATGAGGGTGGCTTTTTGAGGACTGAGAACATAAAACTAAAGGTGCAGAGGTTGGTGATAAAGGTGGCTATAGCTACTTTATCATCTGGCTCCTTAACCTGGAGAATCTCCTCATTGAAGCGGGGAAGGTAGTCTCTAAGACTTTCATCCCTATCATGCTTGATGGTGATCAGATGGGTCACTGATTTCTGATGTCGGCATCTCCCAATGAAGTGAGAGATGAAAGACCTACTCAACTCGGCAAAAGAGTTGATGGAGGAGGGCCTGAACTTGGAGAACTACTGGCGAGCATACCCATTCAAGATGGTAGGGAAGACTTTGCACATAATCTCTTTAGGCACGTTGTGAAGTTGTATGAGGGACTTATATGTGTCAAGATGGTTGAACGGGTCCTTGGTGCCATCGAAGATCTTGATGGTGGACATCTTGAATTTTGAAGGCAGAGGGTTATTGACAATATCAACAATAAAAGGTGTATCAGTGCGTCTTACCAAGTAGTCAACGGTTTCAGGCACCTGTGCCTTGACGGCGTTGAAGGCATCACCAAGTTGGTTTTGCACCTCTCTAAGTTTCTCGTCCCATTGATTATGGGCATCCTTAGTTGGGTGGTGGTACTGGATTTCATGGTCTCCATATTAGTTTCCTCCGTCTTTGTTCTCCTGCGCTGGTACGTGCGGAGGGGGTACGTGAAAGCTCCCTATGTGCAGAGGAGGAACTGTCGGGCGAGGGGCGCCCTGGCTTTCCCCTGGAGTATTCTAGAGAGAGCCCCCATGGTGGGGGGCTGTCTGGCGCCCCGAAGAGATAAGCTGCTGCTCCTATCCTATTGAAGGGAGTGAGGCTCCTCCCACAGGCTGAAGGGCGACACCCCCTTGGGTGAGCATTAATTGAATGATCTGTTGGTTTTGCTTTACCAACAGTTGCATAGTCTGTAAGAGTTGTTGTTGCTCGGCAGCGTGAGTCGCAATTTTAGATGGTTCTGAGGGTGTGAGGGGAGGCAGAGCCTCCTCCTAGTGGTCCGAGCTGTTGTTTCCCGGTTGCTGGCTTATTGATCTGGTAATGATTGTCATGGATTGAATAAGAGTAGGAAACTAGTCGGTTCCCACAGACGGCACCAAATTGATGATGCACAAATTGGGTGTTGTGCAAAATCAACAATCAAGAATCTGAACGGGTGCAGTCAATGAGCAATAAACAAGTAATCAATGACAATCAAGAGCAAAAGTAATAAATAGGCAATCAACACAAAGATTTATAGTAGTTCGGTCCGAGTGACTTACTCCACTCTTGGGAATGGCTGTGGTGACTGAAAGTGTTTTATTGATGAACCAAAGTTGCCAGGAGAGTGTTCTCCGAAGGAGTTACAATACTTTGAGAGAAGGGAGCAAGGTGTGTAGGGGTTTCAGAAATGTGCCCTCAATGTTGAGTGGGTGTACATTATATAGTTAAGGTGAGGCGGTGACGTGAGTGAGAGGTCTTTCCACCGTTTTGGTAAGTGAGCAATCATGGAAAGTTTAGATCTCCATTCTGGCATTCTTTTCCTTGTGCTCCTATTCAATCGAAAGAAGACCTTGAGTTGGATTGGGCTTGATTGTGAGCTTGGACATTGAGTTGGAGTGGACTGAACTTGCATTGGAATGAAGAAGACGTAGAAGGACCAGGGGCAGCCTTGGGCTACGCTTGGCTTGGGTGACCTCCTCAGTAGCGCCCTAAGTGCTTTGGGCGTTGGCCTCTTGAGTGCTTTTTTGGGTTCCCTCATAACGGGTCAACCCAATTTCGATTGGACTTTCCTAGTTTATTTAAATTGGACTTGACCAAGTTAAATTCGAGCTCATCAAAGATTAATCTTTTTTAATCTACTTTGATTCAATGGTACAAAAATTGTCTTAATTTTTTTTCCTACTCAAAAACATCATCTTCTCTGCACGCCTCCTAATATTAGGCAATTCAATCAACATCTCCTGTCAAACAATTCAATTAACACACTCTTCAATGTTAAACAATCTCATCCATAAGATTCAAAAATGATTTAAGACAAACTTTGTTTTTTATAACACAACTGTCCGAGTTGAACGGATCTCTTATGAACTGTCTGGTTCAACGAGTCTCTACCAATTTTGTTGCTCAAACAATCTAATAGAGGAACTGATCTAGTTTAACGTGTCAATTCATTGGGCTGGTTTGAGTTTTAAAACACTGATCTCATCAATTCACACATATCTCTATTTTCTCTCTCATCATTTTTATTAAAACAGTGATCTCATCAATCCACACATATCTCTCTTTTCTCTCTCATCATTTTTATTTAAAATTGTGTAATTAAAAAAATTAAATTATTATTTCAAATATATATATTACAAAATTATTGTTTAATTTTTAGTATTACATAGTGTTTTAAGGCACGAGATTATCTCTAGTACTTAATTATAATAAAATAAATGATGTTTACTAATTGTGGCTCCAGAGCAATTCTACCTATGTTAAGACAGTCTACTATATGAAGCTCCCACCACTATGGTATCTGATTAATTAGTTGTATGTAATTTTATTTTCGCACGTGAAGAATTTGTTCCCTGTTAATTTAAAAAATGTAATTCTCACTTATTATATTAACCAGTCGGTATAATTCTTAATGATTCATTGGTTCTTAAAAATGGACCCCATAAATACCAATCCATTCAAGTTTTTTTGGGTAAGGGGGGTAATTCCTGGCCATTCCCGGCGAACAGAGACGTGTCAGGACTGGCTCAAGATAACTGGAGACTTAAAACGATACATTTAAGTAAGGTTGTTTGTATTTTTTTAGTGAATTTTTTCACTTTTCAAAGTATAAAATTATTAATTAAATATTTGTGTTAAACTAATTTACTTAATCTTTTTTATAACAATTAATTTGAGGTAAGATTTTATCAATTTTGATCTTGAATTTTTTTTTTGTAGAAATAATTGTTAAAGGTAATGTAAGTAATATATTTTAAGCAAAACATTAACATAGAAAAGAATCTGACTTTAACATCTAATTTAGTATCTTAATTAAAAAAAAACTTATTATTTAAGTGCTCAAAAGAGAGATAAAAGGTAACTGAGTTGGTGATTGTTTCTAGCTTTTATTGTTTACACAACTAAAATTATATTGAGGCCTAAAAATATGATATAATATTTTGACTTAATGATATATGATGTATTATTATTTTTGTAAAAAAGTCTAAAATGATAATTATAAAAATATTCTTAGGTTATGTCAATTACCACATGATTTGATTAAATTATTATGTTAGATTTTTAGATTTAAAAAGTATTACTCTTTGAAAAAAATGGAATATAACGATAATAGCTCAATTTTCTTAGATTAAATGTGGACATTAATTTATCAATTGAGCTTGGTCTTACATTTTTTTTTTGTCCAAACATAGACTTCTATACAACTTTTTTTATTGAATATAGACTCTTGTCAAGTATAAAATACTAAAATGAACTATACTACTACATTACAAAATTGATGCCTAAAGTCATCGGTACGATGGTCTTAGCCCTTAGACTTTAGCTGGCCATGAGGCGTGTTTATGTTGTTTAAACTTGTGAGTCTGAGTAGAATCAAAAACAAATCTCAAGTGCATGAATTGAACCCTTAATCCATATACTAGTTAAATCAAAACTTGCGTTTCGATAGGGATTCGAACCCATACTATAAACTTGTATATAATTCGTCTAAACAATTGAGGTTCGTTCTACCAGCAAACCACACTTTTATTGTCCAAGGGAGTTGAATATTTGACCTCAAAGACAAAATCTTCACAAGACAACGAATACCATTGGGTCAAACGCCCGTTGGTGTCGCCATTCAAGTTTATACTTTATATTGAACAAGAATTTAGACCTGATGTTATAAGCTTAAGTGGAACTCACTATATAAAGTGGATCTACCATTCATACATGATGGGTGATCCACTAATAAGATTTTTGAGAAGAGGTGTACAAAAAAAGGACGTGTCTACCCGTTGAGAGACTTGAGAAAAAATGTATTGAAATAAACCCTCACCACCAAATTAACAGTATACATATTTACAAACATTTGATGCTACGCTTTCACCTTATCTGTGTGAGCTTAATGAGCTGCACAATACAAGATTCAGAAAAGTTTAGGGGGTCAATCTATGCAACTTGAGTATCCATAGCAAATAACAATGTAACAACAGGGATTTCCCAATATGAGAAGATTACAAACCATGAAGAAAATTTCTGCTGGATTGAAGTGATTCTACAGTAAATTTAATTCCACAATCTACTGAAGAAATTTTAGCTTGCATGGATAGTAGTGGATAAACAAGGAACTTCTAGTACAAACAAGCTTCCAAGTTTTAAATAAAAAACTGCTAAAAACCTTATATCCCGACCGCAAAAGGAAAAAAATAAGGACGTAACTCTTATGTCACTGGTTTTAGCTCCTTCACTTCTTTACCTCCTCATACTCTGCCTCAGGGGCCTGGTCACCACCACCCTGAGAACCTCCAGGAGATGAACCACCACCAGAACCCCCAGACATGTGTTGTCCAATCTTCGATACGGCTTTGTTTGCTGCATCAAGCTTTGATTTGATCTCATCAATGTTGTCCTTCCCCATTGCATTCCTCAAATCAGCAATAGCAGACTCAATCTCCGTCACCACTTCGCTTGGAACCTTCTCCCTATATTCATTCAAACTCTTCTCAATACTGTATATGGTGGTGTCTGCATTGTTCCTTATGTCTATCAGAGCCTTCCTTTCTTGATCTCTCTGTGAGTGCATCTCAGCTTCCTTAACCATCTTCTCAATCTCATCTTCAGAGAGACCACCAGATGACCGAATGGTTATCTGCTGTTCTTTACCAGTGGTCTTGTCCTTGGCAGAAACAGTTACAATTCCATTGGCATCGATGTCAAATGTGACTTCTATCTGAGGCATACCTCTAGGAGCCGGAGGAATGCCCACAAGCTCAAACTCACCCAGGAGCTTATTATCAGATGCCATCTCACGTTCCCCTTGTAGTACTTTAATTCCCACCTGAGTTTGGTTGTCAGCAGCTGTTGAAAATGTCTGCAATTGAAGAGGGGCCAATTAGTCACAAATACACTACAGGGCCACTCAGTGATGTATAAAAGACAACAATAACCTTAACATCCCAGATACCTATCAGATCTAAATGTCAAGCTAATAACCAGCCAATCCAATCTCACCAAAGATCAATATGCATTGGATCCCAGATTAGAGACCCGAATAAAATCTAAAGGTTACAGTAAATTAGCAATTAGGCACCGAACATTGCAACGAGAACACTACAAATGTAATCAGTTCTCGTAGTTTTCTGGCAAATATGTTAAACCTAAAAATTAGGCTTCGGAACTCACCTGGCTCTTCTTAGTTGGAATGGTTGTGTTCCTGTTGATCAATCGGGTGAAGATACCCCCCAGTGTCTCAATACCAAGTGATAGGGGGGTTACATCCAACAGAAGCAACTCTTTGACGTCACCTCGAAGAATACCACCTTGAATAGCAGCTCCCATGGCGACTGCCTCGTCAGGATTCACCCCTTTGCTTGGGCTCTTACCAAAAATTTCCGCAACTATTTCCTGCACCTTTGGGACTCGGGTCATCCCTCCAACAAGGAGGACCTCATCCACCTCCTTAGTTGATATGCTAGCATCTTTCAAACAACTCTTGCAAGGACTTCTAGTCCTCTCGATCAGATGGTTCACTAGAGTTTCAAATTTTGATCTCGTCAGTGTGATATTCAGATGCTTAGCGCCAGATGCATCTGCTGTAATGAATGGCAGGTTGATTTCAGTCTGAGTTGTTGATGACAGTTCTATCTTGGCTTTCTCAGCTGCTTCTCTCAGTCTCTGGAGGGCAAGCCTGTCTTTTGAAAGATCAATCCCCTCGGTTCTCTTGAACTCACTAACCAAAAACTCCAACAAGGTATTGTCGAAGTCCTCTCCTCCCAAGAATGTATCACCATTGGTCGCTTTCACCTGCATAAAAAAAAATTAGTTTTGAATACACCTTGATAAAGACCAAGAGAAAAAACTCTACACACTACTTAATTAAGTTGCATACCTCAAAAACACCATTAGATATCTCTAAGATAGAAATATCAAATGTGCCACCCCCAAGATCAAAAACTGCCACCAGGCCCTCTTTATTGTTCAATCCATAAGAAAGTGCGGCAGCTGTGGGTTCATTGATAATTCTCTGCACATCAAGGCCAGCAATTCTCCCAGCATCCTTTGTTGCTTGCCTCTGAGCATCATTAAAATAAGCTGGAACAGTGATCACAGCCTTGTTCACTGACTTTCCAAGGTAAGATTCGGCAGTTTCCTTCATCTTGGTTAGAATGAAGGCCCCAATCTGGCTTGGAGAATATTGTTGTCCATTGGCTTCAACCCATGCATCTCCGTTGGGAGCCCTGACAATCTTGTAGGGAACCATTTTCATTTCTTTCTGCGTCTGGGGATCATCAAACCGTCTGCCAATCAGACGCTTGGTTCCAAAAATTGTGTTGGTGGGGTTGGTCACTGCTTGACGTTTGGCAGGAGTACCCACAAGAAGCTCTCCTTTCTGGTTGAAGGCAACCACTGATGGTGTGGTCCGAGATCCCTCAGAATTTTCAATCACTTTAGGATTCTATCCCTCAAAAAAAAAAGTGTCAATCAGAGCTGTTACATAACATGAACTCTATGAATAATAAATGACTTTCTCAGGCAAACAAAAGTCTAACCTTCCCTTCCATGAGTGCAACACATGAGTTTGTCGTACCCAAGTCGATACCAATGACCTCATTCCCAACAGGCTTTGAGCTGAAGCAACAAGACAAAAGTAATTAACACAGAAAAACCAAGGACTATAAAAGCATACATATAATACAATAAACTAAATGTCTGAAGCACCTGAATGGTCTGGCCAAAATGGACCATTTGTGACCCAAATGGGATGTGGCCCAAGATGACTTTCCATTTCCAGTCAACTGCACAAACAGTACAAAGTATAACGCCGCATAAACAACTCACTATCACCTATAAATTCAGTTCAAACACAACAAGCAAAGGTCATGAAAGATCCTAACATCAAGCAAGCTCAGAGCACCCACAAGAATATTATGGAGAGCAGCAACTGAAGCTTTAGAGTCCCAGGGACAAGTGGCTACTCAGCTTTAGAGTTTTGTGACACAAGGCATTTCAAAGAAGAATATGAAACAGCATATATGACAAAATCCAACCGTATAAACACGGGACAACTTTTCTTTATCCATAGCCCAAATATAACAACCTAAGGACAGGATGTCTACCAACAGTTGACTAGAAGAGCAACACAAATAAGTGAGCCTTTTTTGTGTGCCTAGCAATAAACAACATATTATGTATCTTATCTTTCACTGCCCAACAACCAATATCTTCACACTGAACTTTCCAAATAAGAATATAACACATACGTTATACTATGTTCTCAAAGAAAATTGACCCAACACCAATCCCATCAGTAGAAAGAAGATGTAGCGTTCTCAAAACTACAAAATCATGATGGAAATCAACAGAAATAGCATGCAAGGTCTCAACTAAAAGTCTTAGTAATGCACAACTAAAAACTAATTAATTCTCTTGATAGGCATCTACAACTATATAGACACCGAACAGATTCAATTACATGTTATCCCAGTTGCCAAACCAAATTACGCCTCTTAAAATAAACAGCCACCACATTAGCGAGCGCCCTGGCACAAATCCATCATACGAACAGTACAACCTAAGCCCACAAAGAACACGCCACTATGGATACTATAATTATATTCTCTTTTTATTATAAAGAAAAAAAACAAGAAACCATTAACTAACACCCGCAAAAATCCATCATCAGGACAGTACAACCTGAGTTTACAAAGAATATGCAACAATGGATATGCTATAAAACTTAGAAAGCACTTACAAAAACGATTCTTTAACAATTAGAAATCAGAAACCTAAGGCTAAGTCTTCAAGACACAAGGGCCAGTTGAAAATCAGCAACGGAAATATAACAAAATCCACTGAATTTATAACATAGTTAGAAAGTGATCAATAATAACAAAAAAAAAAGATGAAATGATCGGTGATAATGGAACAGAAAAGTACAGATTTGTAGGCAGAGAGAGGAGCGGAAGAAAGATCACGACGACGGAGAGATCTAAGCAACACCGAGGTCGCCATTGAATATGACTAATGGATATATCGATCTTGTTTTCCCTTTTTCCTTTCAGAAATCAGAAGTACTTTCGATTTCCGCGTTTGTGCTTGCTACAAGGGTTTAGGGTTTTAGAGCTCCAGAGTCCAGCAGAGATGAGAGAGAACAGAGACGCGCCGAGAGAGAGAGAGAGAGAGAAGAAGTGTGTAGTTGTTACACGTGAAGGTTCTAGATTCATCACGGCTATGCTAAATTATGAAGTTATAACCACACGATAGTATAGTAGGAAGGCATCGTCTTTAATTCTTATATGATTATTAAATAAAATTAAATAATAAAATTTATTATTTAATTTTGACGGTGATGTAGTGAAGAACTATGTTGTAGTTAATAGCTATATCTCAAATCAGACATTTTTAATATGAACTCTCGTGATCAAATCTAAGGGTTACTACTGATCGCCCCTCCCACCATTCTCTTATTAAAAATAAATTACTACAAAATTCAAGTAATTATAACATTAATTGATAGATGTTTAACAACGTAAGGTGAATTATAGTTGAGAAAAATTGATTATCTAAAGGTATTAAGAGTGATAATTTCTAACGTGATACAAAAACATACCTGAAAACGAAATTAATGAAAAATCATCGTATAGAACACCGATTTTAGCAAAGTTTAGCTTAGAATAAGCCTATCAACGATTCTGATCTTGACCAACTCAAATCTAATTTAAAATCTCTATTATAATTACTCAACATATTTCATTTTTTAATTCATATTCAAATTTGTCAAAAATGGATGTTCTATATGTGTATCTCAACTAAAGCTGAATTTTAACATATTACATATTAATTTATAACTCTTGTTTGATAAAATAATCACCCAATTTTATCATATATATATATATATATATATATTGTTTATATAAGTTGGCTCGGATTTTCATTGTTCAATAATATCATTCTATGTCCCTATGTCCACACTAATCACATTATCAATGCACCAACAACCACTTATTTTAATATAACATGGCAAAAAATCAAAGTCCAGAAAAAGGGCAAAAAAAAAAAAAAAGCTTGAACTGTTCAGAAGTTAGTCATACATGGTTTCAACTCTGATAATGTGCCATGTTACAACTTTGAAGAAAATAATAAAACACCCTTTGCAGTTACACCAACATTTTCAAAACTGGCTGAAATTTAAATAGTATCTCAAGTGATAGCAAAGATGAGCTGCACAGACGTCTTAAGTTTGAATCTCGGTAATTTCTTGAGGTCAAGTTATGAAAAATTTATTCCTTTAGTCTTGGTGTAAACTAACTCGGACAAATCTGACTGTTGAACCAAAAAAGAAAAACTAGCTGAAGCTCCTTTTTTTATTTGGTGCTGCTGCTCAACAAATACCCGCCGAAACTCCAATTCAAATGCCCAAAAATCAACAAATATGATATTTTTTCCCCCGTTTCCTCAGTTTTTTCTTCTTTCCAAATAAAAATAAGTTTGAGAAATAAGTCTGAAAAGAACAGAAACCAACATAAGTACATCACTCAATGAATCATAAAGCTTTTTGTACAAATGTTTCAGCTACCTCCAAAGACATGAAAACTACAATCAGGATGATCTATCACAAAAAAAATTAAAAATAATCAGGATGAGAGACAAAACTGTTGCATAATAAAGTGAGAAATATGAAACAATCATACAGTGACTTCACAGCATTTTTTGTGATTAAATCGAAATTCTGAAACTATTCATGGTGCCAAAGAATCCAACTCCAAATTCCCACAAAAATGCATACATACATGATCAATGCTGCTGAGTGCTGACAATATTGCAAAGGGTACTCTGTCAGCAAAACAATCTATGATAATGCAGCAGCCATTGAGCTGTTTTGAATTTTGATGGTTCCCTTTGCCATAATTAGAGTAAAGTTTCACAAATAGAAGCATCAAGGGGGCCTTTCATGACTCTGACCGTTTAGGATGTCAAAATGGTACAACCTAATCCACGTACCCCGTTCCCCCAGAAGCTCCAAACCAAGAATAAGAAAGAAAAAGAGAAGGAATGGCATAGTATTAAAGTAGTATTTAACACCTCAAAGTAGCATTCAGAAGAAAAAAGAAGTCAATAATCACAGTAGAAATGTCATTCAATGTGTTTGAAAAATTAAAGAACAGAATCCCTTTACAAGGTGGGGAGAGAGCAGTGTATTACAAGGAACTACAAGTTGAGGAAAAAGGAAAAAAGAAAAATTAGAACCAAATAATGATTGGCTCACCTCGGCCGAAGAGATCAAGACCACAATCAAGAATCCTACTTCTAGGGAATGGATAAATAAATGTCAACATGGAGTATTGGAATAAAATTCATCTCAAACCAACTTGCTCAAAGGCAAAGGTGAGGGAAATTTGTCCTGAAAAAAAATACCCAATCACCAAAAGACCTGAATAGAAAAATACATATGTATGCCAAAGATCAGGACAATAATGATGAGGATAAGTTAAAAAAATGTACCACAAAAACTTTTTCTTATTATATCCGTAGATAACCTCCTCTGTCTCCACCTGTCACAGTTCTCTTGAGAAAGGACTTCCGGTTTAGAGACCAGCTTCTTCTCAGAGCTCTCCTTCTCCGCCAAGCAGCTATACGAGTATAAAGAGCTGGAAAAAGGAAGCAAAGAAGCACAAGCAGTAGCATGGCGAAACAGACAAACATGACATTGCGAAACCCTTCTTTCACCTTCGGGTTTCTTTGCTCTGTCCATGGAACTCCTCCCACATTCATCCCAAACACTGTTACAAAAATCACACAAAGTGACTGGCGTCAGATGCATCTTAACCAATATAAGGATAAAAGAGTAAAATTTGATTTTGACTTCTTATAAAGGTTTACATATAAAGATTTTAACCTCCAGTGATTACTGATAAAGGAAGAAATATGATGGAAAGGAAAGACAGATAGTATAGTTTTCTATTTATTTGCTCAGCCTGCCAGCTATCAAGACCAGCCTGGATTGCTGTAACACGATTGGCTATAAACCCGACATTCTCCTTTAGTCTCCTGAGACGTCCAATTAACTCCTCAAGGGAGCTAATGTCTTCACTGGCAAACCAATTTTTTGAAGAGCACTTCTCCCTGACTCGTGGAAATACTTGCTCCCCATTTGCAATCACCTGTCATGCAGTAATCATATGCAAACTACATCAACATCTACTACATGCTTTCATAGAATAGTAGATTAATATTAGGAAATTTCCTGTGCATAAGTTTAGGTTAAATGGGTAGGGTAAGCTCCACCCAGTCACGTCCCTTGGAGAGTCGGGAATACTAAACATGAACAAAATAAAATCAATTGAAATGAGAAAAATTCTGATCGGGTCAAAACTAGTGACCCCTGAATTCTAATGGCCCACAGCAAGACCATAAGTTCTTTCCAATCTTGAGAATTCAACTTTCCAATAAAGAGCTGCTTGGATTTTTTTGGTCTAAGGGCATTCCTATGGGGGAACCAATTCGACTATATCAGTACAAATACATTCCTTAGGCTCCATCTCACATTGAGTCACATGATTTCATGATTACTGTTTCACAGGTCCACAGCCACTTATATTGGACAGCAGCTCGTAAAATTATAAAACAAGTTACAATCACTACAGTTAACTTAAAACTAAAGATATTTAAAAATCGTTTTCTTCATCTCAATCAATCAGTGCTGGCCAAAAAACTACCTGCAGGAGGCGCTGCAAGTCAGCATGCATTTTTGGGAATCTTCTATCATCTAGCATTTGCTTTTTTAAGGTAAAACCACCTGCAACCAAATGGAAATTATCATGCAAAAACAGCCAAGAACAAAACATGAACATTTACGCACTGAAAACATTGTTAATAAGGTATGTAAGCAGTTATTTACTAAGTTGAAGTTTCTTCTATTTTATTCAATTTGACTATGCCACTTTGTGTAGTTATACCAAGTAAGCAAGAATTTTTGTGTTCTATATCAAGGGGAACATATATGCATAATAAAACATGTGCGAGTGGCATTGACCAAGTCTGTTGAACCCCTTTTGATGACAATTAACAAAAAACATGCAGTTTTTATCTTTTACCCTTTTTTGTTTTAACCAAGCTTTCTTAAAATTACCATGATTTTTTACGAAATTCAACCACAATATTATTCATCCATATTTGTTAAAGACTTAAAGCACCAACAGAGGAGGATCTGTAGGCTCAATTAGTGGGACAGAGCAGGTGGTAAAGGGGTTAAGTTTTAATTCTAAAAAAGCTTGACAAAATAATACAGGCCAACACTGTGAAAGTCCAATGTTAATCAGGACTAATATAGCTTGACCGTGTTCCAACAACGAAACACTTGCAGCAGAACAACTTCTTCATCCTCATTGTAAAATGAACACCATTAAAAATAATCTCCTAGATCGAACTACTTTATTTTACTACTCAAACCCCTACATTAAGAAGCTTTTCACAGATTATTTTTATAGTGAAGGTTCAAATTCCACACTTATCAATCATTTCGCACACACTTCACCAAGCAAAGTGGGATGTGTCTAGGTCACCACAATCCCAACTCCTCTATGCTTTGGTATCCTGGATTGACTCGAGTTGTGAACTCAGAGTTTCTTAATAAAATTAACAAACTAATCAAAATAAAAGTGCATAGGAATAATCTTATTATGGTCTTTCACCATGTCTAGATGTCTTAATGCCACAAACTATTAATTCCATGTTTTAACACATGGCCTCACAATGAAATTAAAAAAGAAAGAACTTTCTTCTGAAAGTATTACGTACACATGCTCAAATAGTAGGGCTGTGCCAAGCCGAAACAAAAACCACTTCCCACTATGATCCACTTCCAAACCAGTCTTAACACAAGACCAACGATAATCAATCAAGACTCTACTCATTGTCGTCTATTCATATTCAACTAGCAAAAATTATAGCTTCCTGCATAGCTAAACCCTCCAAAGCTTCTACTTCCTTAATTCTTGAGCCCTCAAAAAGCTTCAAACAACTGTCGTAAAGTCAACCAACTTGAAACCTTCAGAACAGTTCGTCAAACAATCTGCTGTGCAATACCTTAAACTAGTAATAAAATGGCTGGACTCACAATTCATTCATTACCTTTGAGCATGAAACTATGAAGTCAAGATGCTCTCCAGACCCTCTCAAGGAAACTAAAGGACAGATCAGGAGTAAAGAAGTTTTCTCTCCACACGAGCACAATCTAAACCGAAGCAATCATTAAGCCAAACTAAGAGTTCGAAGGAGTTCTCTGACCTAATTGATATAAAGGACAAACCTAAAAGCCAATATTGTAATCTTTTGATGTCTCCGATGTCAATAAGTACTAGATATAAGTGTATTCCTAGAAAAATAACAACATGACAGTCATGAGGTTATGCATATTATAAGCAAATGGCATGGAGATAGGCCATAATTTTACCTTTATCCAATTCCAACTCTACTGAATCTAGCTCAATTTCGAGTTTGGTCACAACATCTTGGAGGTGATCCACATGTGTGTCGATAATGTGAACAAGAAGATTTGAGACAGATTTCGGCACAGGATTATCAGCCTCCTCAGAATGATTCATTGTCAATAAAAAATCAAGAACATGCTCCCTGATCACAGTACCACCCCTGTCTTTTTGCTCGTCTCCAACATAATTTGGACTTTCCACACTAGGAATCTCTGACAAAAGAGACTGACCCACTGGCGAAAAACCCAATCTGGGAACACGACCCAAAGACACAGTAATCACCGAATTCTCTGTAACTCTTGCAGCAATCCTGAAGGTAAATTTGCTAGAAGCAGGGCCTGGAGAATTAACCCTGAATACAAGAGCGCCATCTACATGCCCACAAAAAGGTCCATTGCTAACTAATGAGAGAATGTCCTGGAGTTTCAAGGGTGGGCAAAGAACATCAATTAGGTATTGGGCAGATTGTGACAGCTTCTGGTTCCCTTTTGGAAGTTCCACATGATACCAACAAAACTCTTGGCCACTACCCTCCATGAGATCCCACTCCTTGTTATAATAATTCCCTTCTCCATCAAATATATAGGCTTTTTGCCTCACAGCACCAGGATACCGTGTCCTATAAAATTTGTTCTCCTTCAGGTGGGTACCTGCTAATGGTTCTCTTTCCATATCCTCTCCCTCTCCATCGTCGCGTAGTTCTTCCCGAGTTAGGTCCATAAATTACCTTAACTATCTTTAATCAATGAACCCAATCCACAGTAATTAGAAGAAGAGGATCAAATAAAATCTACACAGATTCTCACAGTTTCCAATAATCTTCAATGTTTCAGCAGCAAATAATTCTGTTGAGAATATATAAAATTAAACCCAACAAATTCATCAACTATGGACCAAATTCAAATCAAGTCGAGTCATCAAAACTGAACAAATCCATCAAAGATTTACATTCACCCATCATTAACCCCTGAAAAAAAAAATTCAATCTTTCAACATCTAATCAACCCTCAAATGATCCAATCACTGTACCAATATCAAAATCAAATACCATATCAACAAAAAAAAAACCTATGAAGACCCATTAAAACGTTACCTTATTGAAATCTTCAAAACCCAGCAGGCCAAGTGCCGAGCAAAATAGGCCCAAATCAGAATAACAAAACCCACCAACTATTAACATTAAAAACCACATAAATTGCTTCGAAAATTGATCTTCAGGATTTTTGGAGGGCAATTTGTCAACCAGAAACTACAAGCAGATTAAAAAAAAAAATTGCGTAATCTTCTTAATAATCAATCGGAAACATAAGAATCAATGATGGAGGAAACGAGAAGGATAACAAATAACATACACAGTCAGGAAAGATGGCAGACAAATTATAATATCCAATACGTCGAGCAGTTTCCTGGAAGCTTCAAGCCTTCAACAACAACCTTTGCCCGTGAACGACCATTTGAATCGCGCTCGATTTACATTGCATATAATACACACACACATATATATAGTAATAAAACAACAATTGAAAATCTAAAGTCTAATCCTCAAAATAGTACGACTTCCAATCACGTAATCGGCCAACGTTAAAATATAAAGCGAAGGTGTTATTCAGTCATGACTTTAAAATTTAATAGAAAAAAATGATAATCATTCAATTACCAGTCTCGAGGCCAAAAACTTTTGTGACCACAAACTAGAGAAATCTATTAATTTGGATAAATTACATATGGATCCTCCACTAAATCACGCAAATTAGGAATAATAATACTGTTACCCTGTTAGTAACAATTAAAAATAATAGTAAATTACATTTAAGTCTCTTAAAATTTATCACTTAATCATATAGACCTTTTCATATTTGACGTATTATCTGTAGATCCACTGAGATTTGTGCGTATGTAACAAATAATTTCAATTGTCAATCTCCGTTAAAATAGATTTTAAAAATTTATGATGTCATCATAACATAAAAAATTAATTTATCAATAATATCCTTTATATGAGACCCACTGTCAATTGGTTGTCTGACCAAACAAACATTCAAAACACCAATTTTTTTACCATTGAAGAAGCATTATACATATAAAGACCAATGTTGTCATATTATAAGCCATACTCTTTGCATATCAAAGAGAAATTAAGTAACAATGAGTATTTTCTATTTTTATTTACTATCAATTTGCTAAAAAATAGTGGCATAAGGCAAAAAAAAAAGGATGAAATAGAATAGATATTTCAAAGAAAAATACTATAGAACCCCCCCCCCCCCAAAAAAAAAA
Organism: Ilex paraguariensis; assembly: GCA_963454935.2. Taxonomy (NCBI): domain Eukaryota; kingdom Viridiplantae; phylum Streptophyta; class Magnoliopsida; order Aquifoliales; family Aquifoliaceae; genus Ilex; species Ilex paraguariensis. Next base: position 122,517 of record CAUOFW020000789.1, read on the forward strand.
AAAACCTAATATATGAAAACCCTAATTAGAACAGATATCTTAAAAAAAAAAAAACCTTATATACCTAAACTCATGTCTTGCCACACTATATATATATTTGAATTAACACCAATAACCTAACAAGCAATCAATGAGTTTTAACAATTCCCTAATTAGTATGTTCTAATAAAGTCGCAAATAACCAAAGAGTTATTTTCTTAAAATCCAAAAAAAAAAAAATTTAACGGAGATTGGCAAATTTTTAACGACTATCTTAACAAACATTGATAATTGGAGAATTTACATGTGCACAAATCTCCGGGAATTTAAATATAATATATTAAATTTGAGGGAATTTGAATAATGAGTAATGTTATACTAACTAAATTAGGGACCAAAAAGAGTGATCAAATAACAAGATTAATTCACTTCTTTCTTTGATTTGCACAATGTGGATATTCAACCATAAAGAGTATTTGCACAATAAACTCTCCACGTCAGCTGCCATGTCATTTAGTCAGTCTCTTTGGTCTCTAATTTTAGTCAATGCAGCATTACTTTTAAATAATTAAGTGATAAATTTCAAGGGCCTGAGTGTAATTTATCCTAAAAAATTGACCACCTTGATGAAATTCTTAATATGACTATTCTGCCCTCAATTCAAATCAAAACCTAGATGGATGGGTCGTTTTTTTTTGTCAGGTAAAGTATGGCTATGGGACCTATAGGGGTAACTTGGGCATTTCATCTTCAGAAAATTGCTAAGTTATCAAATTTTGACTAATCTGGTAAGAGATGGTAGCTTTTGGGGGGGGCGGGGGGGGGGGATAAATGTTACTAACTATTAGATTTCATGGGATGACAGTGTTATTTTCCTTATGGGGGCCCTCTGATTTAGTGACAAATTTTAGGGATCTAATCTAAGTACAATTTTATCTTTTTATGTTTTGAACTTGTGATTGGCCAAGTCAAAGGAAAATAGAATATTAACAAGCCATTACTTATTTAACACACCATAATTTGTTCATATATGTATTGACAAAAAATTTGAATCGAGTTCTAATCGTGTCAAATATTGATACATCTAAACACGAATACATAAAATATGATATAGATTCAAATTTTGAATTTATGTAATTGATCAAAAAATCAATCTATCTAACTAATCAAATACAGATTCAGATCAAATATGAAGTAAAATTTAATCCATTGACAGACTTAGATGTACGTCATGCGTGGTGTGCATTCTTAACACTTGCACTTCTTTTTTTTTTTCATTACATTGACATTATGTCCAATAGAAAGCGTTTAATAAACACACATATATCATAAATTCATTGTTAAGTGGTATCACTAATCAATTACAAACAAATGCACAAGTCATGTGAACTCCACTGCATCCAACATGGTAGCTATTGGTTGTTAATGGATCAACTAGATCCACATGCTTATGTATTTGTTTATAATTAGTTGGTGATATAATATGTTGACTATGACATGGTATCACCGCCCTATCGAAGAAACAAAGAGTTAGTGACAGTCGACAGATTATGCTCGACCAAAGCATTGCCACTTTAGTTAAGCAAATAGATTCTGTCCCAAAGAAATAATGGAATAGATACTAATCCAAAGAGAAGGGTCACACTCACACAAGAGGTTCTATTGTGCTTCTTTAGATTCTTGGGATGTACACAAAACCTAAATTTTGTACAAAGAGTGAAACTTGAACCAAGACAAGTTAATTTATGTCTCGTTTTTTTATTTAACGGTCAAGAATGTTTGAATTAACTTACAAACATCAGGACTAATATTTTTCCTAATCTTGTTAAAGGCAGATCATTTATACTGGAGCTAGAGTATTCATGAGAGATAAATCCCTCATGACCTAACTCCAAAAAATTATCAAAATTCAAACTCAAAATATTTATATATACAATTTGTCCTTTTTAACACTTAAACTACACTTTAAAGTATATCTTGCTTTCATTCAATGGCTAAACCAATCCAAGTGGGTTTTCTCAACAAACAAAGGCTCATACCTTACATAGGGCCAGCCCACCACAAAAAGCCCAACCAGTACATATGGAGTGTACTCTACTTTAAATGATTCAACCTTGGAATTCAATTGAGCATGAGTGTTGAATAAAGTTACATAGAAAGATAGATGTCATAAGTAGGTGAAGGTAAGCCATCTCACTCTCCAAATTTGGTGTACCTACTAATTTGCATTACCCTTGACAAATATTTCAAAGAATGTTTTTATTTGGGGGGAGAAGTTACTTGTATTAATGTTTTTTAGTTAAATCGAAAGAGAAATTTGGAATTCTCGTCCCTCTCATCTATTAAGACGAGTAACCAAATAGGTATAACAATATTGACTCTACTATATAAAGTAGATTGGCAAACCAAGTTCAAAGAGTACACACGATCACGGTCGATTGGAAACATGTTAGGGCATGGCACACTCACTCTAGGACTCAAAAAATGAGATTTCAACATTAAATTTTACGTCAATTTTTTTGGCAGTTTTAAAGTTTTAATAATTTGGATTAATCCTTTCTTCTTGACACCATACTTTAAAAAAAAAAAAAGGGGTGGGGGCAAAAAAAACCGCCAAGAGACCATCCCGATAGGTTTTCACCGATGGAATCATAAAACCCCTAACTACGTTCGTTATTTTTCTCAAGAACAAAACCTAGCTAGATTATACTTAGCGGCCAACCACCGAGCCTAATGTGGACTCCAAGACTCGAACATTTAAACTAAGAGTGAGAAGTTTAGCCGATACTTTACTGGACCTCATATTTTGATGTTTTGGGTTCTAGTCTTGAAAGCACAAATGCTAGTTACGAACCTTTCACATTTAAAAGCCCAATGAAGTAGTTAAGACACAGAAAACTAGTTACCAATTTGGGCCCAAAAAATTTGGTCCACTTTCCGAGGGGTTTATGTCCATTAAGAACCTAAAAGTAGCCCAGCCCATTATATCAAAATTTTCACTCCACAGCTTAAAGTAACTATAACTGTGAACGCTTGACAAACTTAGATATTTTGAGTTCAAATTTTAATAATTTTTTAGAGTCAGATCATAAAAAATTTATTTTATATGAATACCCTAATTATGACGTGAATGACTAGTTTTGACATGACAGAAGAGGGAATTAATTAAGATGGGTGTAAGTTAGCCTGTACAGTGTACACCATTGACTGATGAACCTTAAAAAAACCTATAACTAGGAACACAATGAGCGAAGAAAAAAAAAGAGAATATGTATGATCTAAATCTTGTAAATTTAGATATTCTAAATTTCATATACGAATTATTAAAATTTTTACAATAAATATCCAACACGGTTATGATCTTATTTGAAATATATATGTTGAAATTAAGTTATTTTTTACTAAATTTAAATTCAACGAGTTATTAGATTTATATTGCGTTTATGTTTTTTCTTTGGAACAAATTACAAAATGAATTTCGCAGCATATTTGTAGCAAATTCGAATCAAATCCACTGACCAACCTACTTCTTTGGTCGGACAATGTTAAGTTAGGCGGATTTATAATTGCTTGAGATTACTTATGATATGATCGATCATGAATAATCTCAACCAGTTATAATTCAATCTTTAAAAGTTGTTACTTGATATTTAAAAATTTTAGTTTACCACCAAAAAAAAATTCTCAAAAGTTGTAATTTTTATAATCGATCATAATATTTTGGGATCGATCGTGTCTTTTGTGGTTATAACTTGTAAAACAGTATAATTTGACCTTAAAAAATTATAATTTTTGATTCGACACGGAAGATCAGAACATAGTCTTTTTGTAGAAAATGATAGAGAATGAATCTTCCAGTCAATAATCTAAACTGCATGCTGAAAAGATTTCCGAAAAAAGAGAATTCTTTTATGAAAATGGCACCCACCCAAAGAGCACATATTGTCAATGTAAACACTACTTGAGTTGGAAGAATTTGAACTTGATGACCCAAGTGAGTGAAAAAAAAAAAGGGGGAAATGTATTTGAAGGACCTGATTAGGGTATCGAATATAAAAAATTCAGTATCATATTTTCAAAATTTATTGTGGGTATTTTTATTGCAAAAAAAATTATAACTTTTTTAGATATTTTTATTATTTTTCGGTTCAAAAAAATTTATTAATTTTGTAGGTGTTTTTACTATTACTGTAGTAATTATTTTTACTAATTTTCTTCGATTGCAGAATAGTGATAAAAACACTAATAATAATAATAATAATAATAATAATAATAATAATATTTACAGAAATGATAAATAGAGATTTGGTACTGATTTTTTTTGTCGGTACCGCAGACAACTCTGTATGGGTGGGTAATTTTGCAACTTTATCCAAAAAAAAGTACAATGATTGCAACAAAAATGTGGGTGCTGTACTGAAAACTTTATATAGTTTAACAAAGTTTTTTTAATTTATTAAGTAACAATTATTATTTAAAATTTTAGTTTTCTTTCTTTGGTTTTGCTGTCTTCCTATAACATTTTTTGCATGCATAGTAATATACATATGCACGTACATGAGTACATCATTTATGTACTAATACAGATGTAGCTCCCTTTTGCAAAATAGCAAATAAATTTGATATTATTTTTTATTTTTTGTAAAAATGTCACTTAAAAATGGTGTTACCAAACTATTCATTATCATAATAGCGACAATTGAGAAGCTATCTAGTAGTTGTTCTTTTGTTAATTACAAGTTATCGAGCATTTTTAAATATAAATATTTATTGGGACCAGTTACCTATTCAATGTTAATAATTCATCAAGTCTATATTTTAAACCCAAATAGCATTTTCCATCTTTTTAAGCGCATGCAATTCCCCATTCCACTTGCATGTAATTACTAGAATAGATTCGTTAGAGATGAGTTTTAAGATTCAAAAGGCTTGAGCTTGATAACGTATATACTCACTAGTAATAATTATGTATCTGAAAACATTTTGTAATACTAAAAATTAAGTATTGATCATACAACGTTTACATTTGACTAACAATTTCTATTTTTTTTTCTTTTTGCATAGTTTAAAATAAACAAAGAGAAAATAAGGACGAGATAGGAGAGAGAGAAGGGACAGGGCCGGCCATATTGGAAGGCCAACAAAGCCTAGGCTTTAGACTCCAATTTTTAACTAGGCCCGATAATTTATCATTATGACCTCTATAAAAGTGATAGATGTATATCTATATATTGTTCTCCACCACTAGCGCCTTCAAAATGGTTTGTGGACGAACTCTAACCCCGAAAGGAAGAGAAATTAGATCTTTGCTATTGTGACCCTCGAGACCAAGGTAAAGCTTTTCGCTATGTATTAAAAAGTCTATAGTATTGTTTATTTTTCCAATGTATCGATGTTACTGAGCGATTAAATATAATCACCAACATAACTGAAAACTAACATTTTCTTTCAAATAAGACAGAGAAACATTTAAGTTTATTAGTTTTGTCTGCGCATAAGTTCCTTTCTTTACTCTCTGAAAATTTTAACTTTTTTTAATTATGGTTTTTCATTAACTCGGGATTAACTTTGTATTTGTATCAATTGGGGCTTATGAACTAATTTGTTTATGAAGTGGAATTTTTGTGTCAATTTTGATCTTCAAGACTTATTCATATCTTGCTCTCTTTCTTCATCTAGGTACCTGAAAGTTTGAATCTTTTGGCCAAATCTTTACTAGGTTGTGAATTTTTGATTTGGGAGATTTTATTTTGATTTGATTCCGTGGGTTTATTTTTCTGATATCTCTTGTCATTTGCGTTGTCGACGTGTGGGATTTGTTTTGCTGGGAAAGAGGGACTTCCAAACAATTGTTATTATACTTCATAAAAGAGTTTTTGCAAATTGGAGTTTGTCCTTTGGATTTCAGCTGCTGTATCATTTTTAGTTGAGCCTCTCTCTCTCTCTCACACACACACACACACAACACACACACAATCTGTAGTATTTTTTGCATGGATGGTTGAAGCTTTTGTGCATTCGTCATAGCTGTATTGTACATGCTAAGGTCCAACATATAATCTATTCTTCTACTGTCAGTAAAAGAATATGAAGGGAGTGAGAAGCTCCAGATATCAAACAATTTTCTACTATATTGGTTTGGCACTAAGGAAATCCCAAACTAAGCATGTATACCCACTGCCCATTTCTATTTGGTCCACCCTTTCCTCTATGATCAACTCTTCAAGTAGTTGCGAAAAATGTGCTACAAGTACAAATCAACATGTATAAAAGAAACAATAATATTGATGTGGCAAAATTATAATGTTATGTTTCGATTTTTGTCTTTAATTGGATATTTGATTTCATGCTTACATGGAGATGATCTATGCGGTACTATTATTCATTTCTGTTGTGTATAGCAGTGTCACTGAAGATTATTTAGAGTTTTGCATTCATGGTTTGACAAGGTGATCGCATTTAAAGATTTCTATATTCATTTGGTCTTACATCTACGGGATTATTTGATGGTTTTTTTGAATTGGGTGGTTTTGATTTGTGCAAATTATTTGGCCTATTGGAATTTTCTAATCACTTTTCTTGAGAAATTATTAACAATTTTTTTTTTTTTTTTTTGGGATAACTGCTATTAGTTTCAATTGTCCACCATCCAGGTTTTGAGACTGAAAGGTTGATTCTTTTTTTTTTTTTTTTATGTTAATGCTATCTATATGTTGTGTTTATCGTAGTCCCACCTAATAAACAATCCCCACCATCAAATTTGCTTTGGTTAAATTGCTGCCACAAAATTCTTCTTTGTACTACCCCTCTAGAGGGCATGGTGATGCATTTATTTCATCAGGAAAGTAATTGGTTAAATTGTTGTCACAAATTCTTCTTTGTACTACCCCTCTATGGACATAATTTTTGCTTTCAAAGAACTGCACATATGGTGGATTACATTGAATGTATTATACTGTTGTTATTGCTATAGATGCATGGGTGTGCTAATTTTTCTAATCATAGAAGTTGAAATATTTTTGGATTCAATTAGATTTTTGTATGTTGTTTTTATTTGTGGAATAGGTGGTCAGTTCAAATATATTTGCTATCCACACTAATAAGCTTCATATGTTGTTTTTGTAGCAGTCTTTTAATTGGTATGCTTTTTAAATTGACATTTTTTTGTTCGTTACAAAATGCCTTTAGGCATGGACAAATACTAATATATCTATAAAAGTGATGTACAGTTATTAGAGATATTTTTATGTCACACTTCTCAACATATTCTTCTAAACACTCATTTATTATCCTTATCTTCTCTTTCCTCTCTCCTCTCTCCACAATAAAATAATCTGGAAAGGCCAAGAGGCAAAATAGACCCCTTCCCTCTCTTTCTAGCGTTTCTCTCGCCAGCCAACAAAGGCTGGGGACCTTTCTCTCTCCACGATCTATGATAGAGACTTCACTTTGACATTATTTTTTGTTGGATGAGGCATTGTTTTGGCTTTTGCTAAGGTGATAATCAAATTTCAGGGGAAAATAAAAAATAACAACAAATTAGGTGTTATTATTCTGTGCTTTGAATTTTTTATTTAAAGTTCTTATCATATTTTTTTTAATATAGATTGTGTGTGATTATTTAATTATTTGTGATTGTTTAGTTAATATTTTGATAGTATGAAATAGAAAACAATCGGGGTGGATATGAAAAGCTCAAAAAAAAAAAGATGAATTAATGGAATATCAAAAAGGATCTCTTCATAAATTTGTTACTAGTAACAAAAAATATAGGTGAAAATTTAGTAAATTAACTAATAATTACTCTCAATGAATTAGAAGATGATAATATAATACAAAAAATAAAGATACTAATGAAAATATGCACAATTCTAGTCAAACATGTAATATGACAATAGATGATGAAGAACAAACAAAAAAATTGGACCATGAAAATCTTAATGAAACAAGTAATTATAATGCTATGAATATTTATGATCCAAGGCAATGGAATAATATTGATACAAAACTAAGAGACTTATTAGTAGAAAAAGGTCCTATTAGAAATAATGATTAGATTTTCCCAAAGATGGGCTTTCTAGATATTTTTCCACTAGACACTATATTCGTAAATTAGCAAATGAGGAGACACATGATAGAAGGTAACTAGTATATTCAAAAGATTTTGATAGAGTATTTTGTTTTTGTTGTAAGTTGTAAGTTGTTTGATAAGAATCATGGTACAAGTTAACTAATGAAGGGACTAAAGATTGAAGAAATCTTAGTGTTAAACTTAAAAGCCATGAAACATCTAATGAACATATTTCTAATATGAATACTTGGATTGATTTAGAACCAAGATTGTTAAAAAGTGAAACAATTGATTAAACCATCAAAGAACAAATTTATAGAGAAAAAGAATATTGGAAAAACGTATTAGTGAGAATTATTGTGGTTGTAAAGAATCTGGGTAAAAATAATTTGGCATTTTGGGAAAAAAATATAAAGATATATCAAGAAAATAATGAATTTTTTTTAAGTATAATTGAATTGATAGCAAAATTTGATCCAATAATGCAAGAACACATCTGACGCATTCAACATTATGAAATTCATAACCATTATCTTGGACATAAGATACAAAATGAATTAATAAGTCTATTAGGAAATGAAATTAGAAATAATATTATTAAGAAAATTAAATAAGTAAAATATTATGCAATTATACTTGATTGTAATCTGAATGTAAGTCATCAAGAACAAATATCTCTCATATTATGTTGTGTAGATATCTCAACAAGTCTAATAAAAATAGAAGAATACTTTTTAGAGTTTCTTAAAATAGATAATACAAGTGAAAAATGTATTTTTGACAAAATTATAGATACAATAACAAACCTCGAACTTGATATTAATAATATACGAGGATAAGGGTATGATAATTGATTTGACATGAAAGGAAAACATCAAGGAAGACAAAAAAGACTTATATATATAAATCCTAGAGCATTTTACACGTCATGTGATTGTTATAATCTAAACATAATACTTTGCGATATGGCTAACTCTTGTCCCAAGGCTATATTATTTTCGGAGTAGTACAACGCATATATTCATTATTTGCTTCTTTGATGAAAAATTTTACAAGATAATGTATCGGGTTTAACTCTTAAATCATTGTTATAAACACGTTGGGAAAGTCAAATTGAAAGTGTTAAATCAATTAAATTTCAAGCACCACGTAGAAGAGATGCATTGTTACAATAAGGAGAAACCAGTGAACATCCTAAAACAAGAAATGAAGTTAATTGTTTAGCAACATATGAATTGAGAATTTTGAGTTCTTATTGGGTATGACTATTTGGTATGATATTTTATTTTCCGTCAACTTAGTTAGTAAACATTCACAATCAAAAGACATGCACATTAATGTTGCTATAGATCAATTAAAATGTCTCATTTCTTTTTTTTTTTTCAAAAATATAGAGAAAATAGATTTACAAATGCTATGATTTCATCTAAAGAGATTGAAATTGAAATAGGAATAGAGCCTATATTTCGTAAAAAACGTACAATTCGTAGGAAGAAATAATTTGATTAGAGTATTGATGACGAAATAATTAAATCTGTTGAAGAATCATTTGGAAGTGATTATTTTATATACATAGTAGATCAAGCTATTTCTTCGTTAAAGAGTAGATTTGAACAATTTCAAATATATTAAAATATATTTTATTTTTTACTTAATTTTAAAAAATTAAAATCATTATGAAATGATAGTTTTAAAAAATAGGGTTAATTACAATTTGCCCCTTCAAGTTTGGGTCATGTTACAATTGACTCCCTTTGGTTTCAATTTTAACAATTTGCCCCCTTCAAGTTTTAATTGAACTAAATTATATAATTAGTTGAAGAAAATTTGTAAAATAACTTTTGTACCCTTGAGACTTTATAGACACCCAACCCATTTTCTTTTTTCTTTCTCCTTCCTTTGCCCATATCGGCGACCAGCTCCAACGCCACCACCCACAACAACCACCATCGCCCCCAACACAGCTTTCATCAAGCAACCACTACTACCACCAACAACTACCAAACCAAGGAACACCCACCAGCTACCAAACCAAGCAACACCCACTAGCTACCAACCAATCAAAAGGAAAAGAGAATATCAAGAAAGAAGAAGCCCATTGCAAATGTCATCTACTAACCTTAGCCACCATGGTTGCTGTAAAATTCCCAAGACCCATAGCAAATGGGAAAATTCTTTGAGAGAATCCATTGACACCGAAATGGGTTTGGTTCGATTGTTCGATTCATACCTTTCATTCGATGTTCTTCCTCTATTGACACCGAAATGAGTTTGGTGTTCATAATAGGGCATTTCGATCAGATGGATGGACAAGGGGAACCACCAGGGGAGAGGATGGTGCTTGATGGGTATCACCTCCCTTATACTGGTGGAGAGTTGAAGAGAGAACCATAAACAATCCTTCGTAGCTCTCTCTCTCTCTCTCTCTCTCTCTCTCTGGTGATGGAGATTTGGCTGCTGTTGAATGGGAAAGGGATTGATTTTTCTTTCTCCTATTTTTTAGATTTTTTTGAAAGTGAGGAAAAATGTGATCTAAAGATGGGTAGTTTTGTATTTTCAACAAACTTTTAGATCATTTTATTTTAAATTTGAGCTAATTATTCCTCAAATCCTAAAAATATGAGTTAATTGCAAAAATTTTAGTAGTGTGAGGGGCAAATTGTTGAAATTGAAACCAGAGGGAGTCGATTGCAACATGCCCCAAACTTGAAGGGGCAAATTGTGAGAATTAAATTTTGAGGGGGCATGGGTTTGGGGAAACCTCTTGATTTAGGTTACTATCCAATCAAAAATGGTGATGCGGGATCCACCTAAATATAGAGATAATCAAGAGAATTTACTGTTAAAAGTGCATCCAAATCTGAGACTTCTATGGTATTTTTGTTGGGTTTAAATCTCTCTAATATATGTCTTGTTTCAATTTTCTTAAATGCAGACCATTGGTCGTGTTTTGATGAATACTATTTATCCATGGTAAATTTCACTGGATTTCATATGGAGTGATATTCTATTAAAAAGAAATTAGAAAAAAAAAAGAGTATTAGAAAGTAGGAAGGACGTTATTTGGATCCTATATTTCTCATTCCATTCAACCCCAAAAAGGGTTCGTCAAAGAAAGTGACTATTGACTTCATAGAATTGAATAGTGATGTACCTAAAACTTCACATTCTCGATGCCGACTTAACGGGACCATTAGATACGGCGGACAAAATTGTGAGTCAAACCAACCCCACCAAAACACACACACACACACCATTTTACAAAAAGCCATTGTTTAGTTGATGAATTGTGGAAATTCTTGACCCATCACACTAGGTAGAGGTCCCATCCATTATGGGCAAGTTTTAATCACCAATGCATTCTTTATAGGATGACAAATTTTAAGAAAATATGTTGGTATGATGTTTGAACATAAAATATAAAATCACGTGAATATTCAATGTATTAACATCTGACAAATTGAATGTACTGAGAAGATATCATGTGGTAGAATCTGTAAAAAAGCAGGAAATAGTTAGTGACAACCATATTTGAAAAAAATAATAACTAATTGGAGGTTATCATTTAGTAACCATCGACGAAAGCAAAATCGTCACAGACATATAGTGGAAAAGATGAAGAATAAACTCAAACTCCCATAAGACCCATGATTTGGGTATTTTAGAAGTAATTTTAAATTGGGTTAATCTCATTTTGCACTCCGAAAGATTGTTCGAATCTCAATTTGCACCCTCAAAGATCAAAAATCTCAATTTACACTCTCAAAGATAGAAATTTGTATCAATGTGCACCCCTAAAGATCAAAAATCTCAATTTGCACCCTCAAAGATAGAAATTTGTATCAATGTGCATCCCCAAAGATAAAAAATCTCAATTTGCACCTTCAAATATATAAATTTATATCAATGTGCACCTAAAATTAAATTAATAAATTATATCTTGATCCCCTCATGTTTGTCACTTAATCATTTGAACTCCTTCACATTTAGAATATTCCCCTTACATCTCATGACGTTTATGCATGTGTAACACATAACCACTTTTCGTTGATATATATTATTATAATCGTTAAAAAATATGATTTTATCCTAATATAAAATTATAATTTTATATTACCTTTTATTTTGTGGATTCAATATACTCTAAAGTTGAAAATCAAGCTTACCATTTGAATGTCTAATAAAATGTAGATATTTATATAAAGGTAATATGTAAAATATTATATAAATATTTATATTTTATTAGACATTCAAATGGTAAACTAGATTTTGAACTTTATAGTATATTGAACCTATAAAATAAAGGGTAATATGAAATTATAATTTTTTATTAGAATAAAATTATATTTTTTAACGGTTATATTAATAGATATCAATGAAAATGGGTTACATGTTATACGTGCACAAATGTCATAAGATGTAGGAGTAATATTCTAAATGTGAAGATGTCTAAATGATTAACCGACAAATATGAGGGGATTTAGGTATAATTTATCAATTTAATTTTAGGTGCACATTGATACAAATTTCTATCTTTGAGGGTGTAAATTGAGATTTTTTATCTTTGAGGTACACATTAATATAAATTTCTATCTTTGAGGGTGCAAATTGAGATTTTTGATCTTTAAAGGTGTACATTGATACACATTTCTATCTTTGAGGGTGTAAATTGAAATTTTTTATCTTTGAGGGTGTAAATTGAGATTCAAACAATCTTTCGGAGTGCAAAATGAGATTAACCCTTTTAAATTAGTTGGAAGAAGCCGTTATAACTATAATCAAGGTCGTTTATTTAGTCTTTTCTTTGATCGAAGTCTCTTCGATTGAATTAATAAAAAAATGCTTTTTTATTAGTTTCTTGTACTGTTTGTTTATCCATTAATTTTATCCAAGTGAAATTATGAAATAAGATATTTAAATCTCTTACAAACAATTACTTAAAAATTATCGATCGATAACAATAATCATTTATTTTTAAATATTGAGTCTGGTCGATTGTCAATGAATTTAATAAAAATTCACATATGGACTCAATAAATTTAAGGAAATATGGGTTTTAAATTCACTAAGAAGGTATGTCAAACGCAATTTAATTTAACTGTCAGATGATAACGAGATCGCAATTATCCCTTTTTTTTTTAAAGATAATATAGTACAAATCTATCAGCGCTCAAAGCATGACAAAAAGGGTTAGAAAAGAAAAGGTCGACTTGAATGTAGACCACATGGCCAGTTGGAATCCTCTTTCAGATTCTGGATCTTAAAACCCTTAAAAACATCTTTCTGGTCAAATTTGGAGAGAGAGAGAGAACAATACCATTGACGTCCAGTAGAAGGAAAAAGAGGGCTGTCTATCTGAAGTAATTATTGGGTCTATTAGTGCCACTAATTTATCACTGGTACGTAGTGTTATCGTTTAACGTGAAACCATTGAGTATTTTTTTTTTCTTAGATAACGGAAAAATTTCATAGGCTGTTTTCAATGAATAGAGACGAATTTAAATCGCTCAAGTTTATAACTCTGAATAAAATTAAGAATAAATTTGAGTTTATAAACCGGTCTCTCAACTTATACATCAGTTAAATTAGGACTTGTATTTCGTCAGGGACTTAAGACCCACATCAAAGATTTAAATACGATTTATCTAAACAACTGAAATCTTGTTCTACGAAACAGTCACACTATTACACTCAGAGAACTTTCAACTTCTGACCTCCCACCGGGAAGCAGAGGCTCTGGCCAACTGACCACTAACCACTAGAAAACCATACTCCCACTAACCACTAGAAAACCCCATTCAAATTTCACACCTTCAAGTGGCAGTCCAAGCGTGTTGATAGGTAGACATGAACAGCTCATAGGATCGGAGGACTAGAGTTTTTTCCATGTCTCTTGTTTTTTGTTGTTTCTATTCTATACAAAAATATCAAGACTTATGCTGAATAATTTACTTGAATTTAAGCCGAATTCCGCTTTCACTCATATCCGATTCATGTACGGTTGTTTATAATTACATTCTTATTATATTAGATTTGAGTTATGTATAAATTGTTCTAAACTAAGTTTTTATTGACCGTTCATTAGACGAGTGTAAAAGATAAATTCATTTGTCGCTCAAACTCGCAAGGACTAAACCTAAACTCAAACCGTATCAATTTCACATTGTATTCGTTGGTGTCTAGGATTGTCAGACCTATTTTAATGTGAGTAAAAAACCTTTGCATATTTTTATAAAATTTTGGTGTTTTGGGTTTGTTTCGTTTATTATGCTATGTTTAATTGAATTCTTGTCTTTTTTTAGACTAGTTTATATCGGCCAATTTATTATGTAGAGTTGGACCCTAGTGGATTCATCCATTTACCTTCTAAATTCTTGAATTTTATAAACCTTTTCATATTACATTTGTCAAAAAAGGCTACAATATATAAATTCATCCACAACCTTTCATTTTAGTTTAGATAATTTACATCCTCTCACTGAAAAACAATAAACAAATAAAATAAAATAAAATAAAATAATTTATCCGTTTCTTATTTTTATGAGATATAAAAAAATTAAAATATAATATAAAAAAGTAATTTTCTGTATTATAGTTGACCCTAGTTTGCCAATCATGCGTCTAAAATTATGAATTATAATGGAGAAACAAAAGCAGATATAGCTACTTTTCGTAGTGACCGGTGAATATCATATGCTTGGGATTCAACCTTAAAGCATCCTCTTGTTGGGGACTTTATTCAATGTATCGGTGATACCATGGTAGAATTGATGATATACTGTCACGAACTAATAATAAAACTTTAAATGGATAAAGTGAACTTCACTTGGATAGTTATGGACTTATATAGATAAAGAGTGAGTAGTCATTGGTTTACATAGATAGGTAGTTATTAGCTTGTGTGAGATCCATTTTTTTTTATTTATATATTATTGATTAGTGATACCACATAATAATGTCGACGTAGTATCACGTGCAATGAATATTTTTTCCACGATAATGGGACCTTTTTTTTGTTCTTGTTCTCCTTATGCTGCCGTGATTAGTGCTTGATTATCAGATAAGCCTGCGCAAGACATTGGTGGCGTCCCCACTTGTTGAAATTCTATCACTGCGCATTCCACTTTCTATAGATCACTGATGATACCACTAGAGTGTGCTGAACACATAAAAATAATCAGAACCATAGATAAAGCATGTTCAAGTTAGTTAGACTTGGCTCGGAAATAGTCTTTCTGCACGCACCCGTGTTTTGAATTTATTATCAAATTCTAGCTCGTATTGTAAAAACAAGCCCAATAGAAATGCAAATAGCATATTAGTTGGAAACAAAGATGAATTTAATGGAAAATATCCAAATTTTTGAGTTGAACTTGAAGAATAATAGTCAACTCAAATAGAGTTTAAACATACCAAAACACGAAAAGATTGACTATATTAACTTCTTTACTTTACTAAACGACTTTATCTTCATAGCAATTTCCTTAGAATAGGACCCCTCATTCTTTCGAATTATATCCATAGCCAACCTTCTATTTTTCGACAAAGAGTGAATAAATATCATTACATAATGGAGAAACTCTGGATTCCAAATCATGTACTGTAAATAATATCCATATTAATCGGAGTGACCATTGACTTGACTCTAGCCAAACTTTTAATTATTTAACTGCACAAATTTTAAAAGCTGGAAGTCAAATGATTGTGGAATGTTTCGCCAATGAAGCTCAAGGCATGTGTGATTAGTCCCAAATCACAGTCACTTCTCCTTCAAACTAAGGGCATGTTTCGTTAGGTTTTTAAAAATTGTGTTTTGTTCTCAATATTTTAAAAACATCTAAAACTTGTTTGTTTAGCTTTTTTATTCTCTAATTTTTTGAAAATTCTGAGAATTGAGATATGATTTTAGAGAAAAACAAAATAATGTTTTCATTGTTTTGTAAGGCAAAATGAAAATAAAGGAAACAACTATTTCCAAATTAATGAAGTCTCCCCTTCAAGTTTCATTGGAGACAAAAAATGGTGACCGGTTGTTCATCATCTTCTTTTCCCTGGCTGTTCATCTTCTCCTCTCTCTCTCTCTCTCTGCGCAACAGATTTGTTTGAACACAGAACTGTGTTCAAATTTGTATTTATACACAGATTTGTGTGTGTGTGTGTGTATATGGCTATGTGTGTTTGTTTTTACTGGTTGAGAAGATAATAGAGAGAAAGAAAGATGGTTGCTGTATGAGAAGATAATGGAGAGAGAGGGAGACTTGCTGGGTGAGAAGCCAATTGACTTGCTAGGTGAGGGAAATGGCTGTTGTGTGAGAAGATAATGGAGAGAGACTAGTTGGGTGCGAAGCCTGACTGGAGTGGAGTGATAAGGTTTTTTTTTTTATTTTTTATTTTTGTTCTTTAAAACTATTTTCAAAAATATATAACCAAACAGGTTTTACGAACTAAAATTTTTTAAAAACACTTTCTTAAAATTTTTTTCAAAAACTGTTTTTGAATACTATTTTTTAAAACGTAAACTAAACATGCCCTAAAGTTCTTACAACTCATTTGTAAAACTATTATTTTTTAATCAATCCATTCAATAAACAAAACAATATTGATGCATAAATCTACATGAGTGCAAAATATCACCATGACCTTTTTTTTTTTATTGACATACATAAGAGGTTATATGCATATTTTATTTAACATCATATTGTAATCCAAAGAGCCCAAAGAAGACTAATAAGCTAAAATCTAAGCACCACCTCCCAAAAATTCTTAAGAGTAGTTCAGTGGTTGAGTCTGTTATTTAATAATTCAAGGTTTCAGATTCAACATTTCTCATACTCCCTAAGGGTCAATCACACTTGTTCTTTATGAGATATGTTTTAAACCCACTCGAATTACGATAACCAATATTCGAGTTCGATAGAATAATCGATATACTTTTAGACACCCTGTAGCAAAAAAAAAACCACCTCCAAAATGGTACAAGAGGAGTTGATGTGAGCTTATTGATTAACCTTAGACTCTTGCAGCAACCAAATAAAATTTTAGTTCATCTTTTTATTTTATTTTATTTTATGAACACATACAAGGGGAATGCGGTATGATACCGAGTAAAGTATGTTCAAATTATATATGTATCCCCCAATAATGATCTTTTACATATGCATTCTTTGTGTTACTTTGATTCTCATTTTTTTATTGAATCTTTTTAGTACTCGAAATTTTAATTTGAGTTACTTTAATCCAATAAAAAACATTGATCTAAATTGACTAATGGTGGTGGTCATATACATCTCATATGACAACACTTCAAAGGAATTTCATAAAGAGCAATGCTACATGAACTTAAAAATTAAACTTAAAAATTAGACTTGATAATTTAACCATTGATTTCACTGTAGGTCCCAGCATTTATTGGGTCTCATTACCTATTCAATGGTTGAAATTATCAAATCTAATTTTTAAGTCTAGTTTTTAAATTCATCTAGCATTACTCTTTCATAAAACACTTTTTTTTTTTCTTCTAAGCGTTTTCTCAAACATTAATTTTAGATTTTAGCGACGTAAGTGACACCAGTTATAAACTTGAGAGACCCTTTGAACAAAAGACCTCACCCATTGAAAAAATAATTATCAAAGTGTGATAAAATACAAAGTTAAAGGACAAGTGTATTTTAATCTATAATCAAATCGTGTTGATATATACGTATTTCTCTCCCACTTGCCAAGATACTTGGGCCACAAAAGTCAAGCTACAAACATGCAATATATAGATTAGAACCAAGAAGCAAGCAAGAAGCAACCACTATCTCTCTCATATTTTTTCAAGCATGGGTACTGTGGAAGTAGGACCACTACACCCCAGCACCAGCACCAGCACCTTCTCAGCCACAAAAGAACACTTTGCCATCGACAAAAACAACGACGACGATGATGAATCGCCCATCGAAGAAGTCCGACTAACCGTGACCAACACGGACGACCCAAACCTACCCGTATGGACTTTCCGGATGTGGTTCTTGGGCCTACTATCATGTGGCCTCCTATCTTTCTTGAACCAATTTTTCTCTTATCGGACCGAACCACTTATCATAACCCAAATCACCGTCCAAGTGGCCGTTCTACCTATAGGCCACTTCTTGGCCGCCGTACTTCCGACGGCCAAGTTCAGAATACCGGGGTTCGGATCGAGACTGTTCTCTCTGAACCCGAGTCCTTTCAACATGAAGGAGCATGTCCTCATCTCTATCTTTGCTAATGCTGGAAGTGCTTTTGGTAATGGATCAGCCTACGCCGTTATGATTATTGACATTATCAAAGCATTTTATCGCCGGAAAATTTCATTTTTTGCCGGATGGTTACTGATCATAACTACACAGGTAAGAACTTGTCATTTCTGGGTGGTGTTTGAAAGTGTTTTTCTTGCTTTCATTTCTTCAAATTTTTTTTTTAGAAAAAATGTTTTTGTTGCTTCAAGAAAAGCAGTGCAAAGTTGATAATTACGTGGTTTTATAATTTATCTTGATTATCAAAGTTCAACTATATAATTTTTGAAAATTTTCATTATTTTCCGGCAGGTGTTGGGGTACGGTTGGGCGGGGCTGTTGAGGAAATATGTGGTGGAGCCGGCACACATGTGGTGGCCGAGCACTCTGGTTCAGGTCTCACTTTTCAGGTGAGTTGACTCCACCCACATCTACTAAACTCACTGAGTCACCGAGTACTTATTTAGGATTTTGGGTTCGTTTTAATTACAATTTTTATAGATTCTGGTCATTGAATTAATCACGAGTTCTAACAATAGAAACAAATGATCTGTTATTAACTGTTTATTTTTTTGAGATTCAACGAAAATAATAATTAGTTACGCTTGAATTCACATCTTGTTTGACCTACACGAAAGAATCCTTAGAAATAATATATTGAAAATTTAGATCGAGCAAAAGACCCCGTCGAGAATTTTGACTATTCGGACACATATTTCGTGAAATGGTTCATGCGTGTTTGTTATTAGGGGCAATAAGATCAAGTTGGTAAGGATTAAAATATTTGTACAGAGATATGATAAAGGGGTGCATTGAATCTTTGTTTATCTATTAATTTTCAATTTTTCTCCCCATCACGGAGTAAAACAGTTTGACTCGTAACTTCGAGATCACGGGTTCAAAAACTTTGAATCTGGGCTACTTGACACGTTCCATTCATAAAAAAAAAAAAAAAAAACCAGTATTACTGAAAATATATAAAAAATAAAAACATTACTTTTTAATATTAAGGTTAAAAATGTTCGGACTGTGAATCGTTGGGCTTATTTGGGTGATGTTCAGATCTGTGATAATGTGTGGTCACGTGCAGCTAGCTGTATGGTGTTTTACAGCTCACTAGCAGCTTGCACTCGGCTCCTCAATCACGGATTCATTCCTGTCTATGTTAAATGAAATGTTTAGGCCAACTGAAGTCAGTCAACTGGAAACTTTCCGAAAGAAACAAAAAGGCAGCCAACTGGAAACCTTGGATAGATATATGGCGACAAACGATTCGGGTTTGTTTGGTTTGGTTTACGTCTAAAAAATTGTATTCAAAAATTATTTTTAAAAATAATTTTAAAAAATTATGTTTTAATATTTTTTGTATTACAGAATTTGTTTAATTATATAATTTTAAAAATAATTTTATGAAATAAAACTTATTTAGACCGTAACCCATAAAACAATAAATAAAAATAGTAGTGGTGGTGGGGGTGGAAGTTTGGTGATTGTGGTGTTTTCTAAATTCTAAAGATATTGTTTCAAAAAATATACAAAACAGTTTTTACTTATTCTTTAAATTTATTTATTTTTTGTTTTCAATTTTCAAAATACAAAAACAAAAAAATAACTGGTCAAATAATTTTTATTTTCAGATACTATTTTCGAAAAGAGAAAAATAATTTCTAAGATACAAAGCAAACAGGGCCTCAAAATCTCAAATATCACCATGATACCCAAAAACAACTAAATCTTTTTGATATTGAAACAAAAATTTATTACTTTTAATTATTTAATAAAATATTTTAATCAAATATAAATGACTTGAATCAATTATAACTTTCACTTTAAGGGTTGTAATTTTACCTTAAAAAAATGATCAATCACAATATTTTATGTCCTTTAATGCTTGATGGGCCCTCTTAACACCAATATGAACTAAATTTAAAATTTTAGTGTAACGATGATATTTTATCATCATTGATAAATAATATTATTGTTACGTTAAATTATTTATTTATATGACAAGTTTGTTATTAATAAATCATGTTATATTAAGTTTGTGTTATTTATTTATTTTAATTAATGTTACTAATCTTCAATTTATTTATTAATCATGTCCAATTGTATTGAGTTCACTGTGAGAAAGCCCTTAGCTCACGAGGTGTACGTTAATCAGCCAACTGGCTTATGGATAGAGATTGGAATTTTGACACAATGATAGTTAGCATGACACGTGGACTCGTCTAAACAAGACTACGTTTTGACAGACACTATGCCATCCCTGTAAGCTAAATCAATGAGAGAGGGATTCCAAATAGTGACATTTACCAACAACGTCATCATCAGCCCATGGCTAACGTGGACGTTTGCAAGACGAATCAAACTCAACTCAATCTGAGTCATAACCCAGAAAATAATCAATTCTCAGAAAATTTTTTGATATTTAGATCAAGTTTATAAAACAAATTTCAACCCAATTTAAATTCGGAGAGTACTTGGGGGTTCAAATTCCAACCCAAAAAATCACCAATTCGGGTTCAACTCAAATTGAACTCCAAGTTCAGTCCGAGAAAGGCTAGCCTAGTTTAAAAATCTAAGCACAAAGAATCCTGAGAGTAAAAGTAGCATTCAGGTTGAACTTTGGTCGAGGGTTTAATAGTTTAATAACTGGGTTTAACTTAGATGACCTCTCAAACCGTCCAATCCAAGTTAAATGAGAGCATATAAACAGCAACAATAGTGATAATTGACGCGGTTATACTCTTTCATACCAGGTATATTAATGTCAAGAGGAAACACTTGATCTTCCTTTTGTAGGGCTTTGCATGAAAAGGAAGGGAGTGGGCAGCGCATGTCAAGGGCAAAGTTCTTCCTCATTGCATTGATTTGCAGCTTTTCCTGGTACTTGGTTCCCGGATACCTCTTCTCAACACTATCAACCATCTCATGGGTCTGCTGGGTATTCTCCAAATCCGTCACAGCCCAGCAACTCGGATCAGGCATGAGGGGCCTCGGACTTGGTGCTGTAACACTTGACTGGTCCGTCGTGGCATCCTTCTTGTTCAGTCCACTCATCTGCCCTTTCTTTGCCATTGTCAATGTCTTTTTGGGATATGCAATGGTAATCTATGTAGTTATGCCCATAGGATATTGGGGGCTGGATTTGTACGGTGCTCGTAGATTTCCCATTTTCTCCTCACACCTGTTTACAGCCCAAGGTCAGAGGTACAATATATCAGCAATTGTGAATAACAAGTTTGAGCTAGATTTGGTGCAGTATGAGCAGCAAGGACGGTTACATCTGAGCATGTTTTTTGCTCTCACTTATGGTTTTGGTTTTGCTACTGTTGCATCTACTCTCACCCATGTAGGCCTCTTCTATGGAAGGTAAACATTGCCTGATCAATAACACATTTCCTCTTATTATCTACCTGATCTGAATGAGTCAAAAATGTCATCATGGTGTAAAATCATACTTGCAGGGAAATATACGATCGGTTCCGTGCTTCATACAGGGGTAAAGAGGATATCCATACAAAATTGATGAGAAAATATGACGACATACCTTCCTGGTGGTTTTACATTTTGCTTGGAGTGACATTTGCAGTGTCTCTTGTACTCTGTATCTTCTTGAACGATCAAGTTCAGATGCCATGGTGGGGACTCCTCTTTGCTTGCGCCATTGCCTTTATTTTCACCCTTCCAATCAGCATCATAACTGCCACAACAAACCAGGTAATCGAGTGGATATTATCATCCACTCCATCTCGATCTCTTACTAGATAGCTTGAAAAGCAAATGTTATTTCTTCCCAACATTTACAATGCCATATTCAATATTTAGGCTGCACAAAAAATTCCATTCAGATAGACCAATTTCACAATTCAATCGAGGTGTCAAAAATTGGGAAAATCAGAACTGAAATTGTTTTGGAGACAGTAGATCCCATTTTCAGGCTTTAAAATCACAGCTACCAGTTACTATTGCATAATATATTTTCAAAATTCCAAGAGACTCCCATCACCATTTTTCTCAACATCAATGTTAAATCTGTTTCACCCACTGATGCTCAATTCTTTACATACAGACACCAGGATTGAACATAATTACAGAGTATGTCATGGGCTTAATAATACCTGGAAGACCAATAGCCAATGTATGCTTCAAAGTCTATGGTTACATGAGTATGGCACAAGCTGTTTCCTTCCTCAGTGATTTCAAGCTGGGACATTACATGAAGATCCCTCCAAGATCAATGTTCATAGTTCAGGTACTGAACTTTCTACAAAAATGTGACATCCACCATCTGGAAAGAAAAATGTAAAATGGAAAGCTTATATCCAATGTGTTATATAAAACTCAGAATCCAGTTTCTGTGCACCACCAGGGCAAACTGAGAATCCTAGAAGTAAAATATATTACACATTTCTGCTACAGTAGACTATAGTCGTAATCAGTATCGGATTTTTCCTGCAAAGAAACAGTACAGACTAGGACTGTAAACGGGTGGATTTAGAAATTTGTAAAACTTATTAACAATGTAACTTTTAATATATTTTCCAATGTATTTTAGTTTTGATTTCTAACTCTTGAATGGATAAACTGCAGTTCATAGGAACAGTTTTAGCAGGAACAATCAACATCGCTGTGGCATGGTGGCTACTGAACTCAATTGAGAACATATGCCAGGATGATCTCCTTCCACCTGACAGTCCTTGGACCTGCCCCGGTGATCGGGTCTTCTTTGATGCATCAGTAATATGGGGTTTGGTAGGACCTAAACGGATTTTTGGAAGTCTTGGATACTATAGTTCCATGAACTGGTTCTTCCTTGGAGGTGCATTGGGCCCATTTGTAGTTTGGCTCTTCCACAAAGCATTTCCCAAACAAGCTTGGATTCCTCTGATCAACCTTCCAGTCCTTCTGGGAGCGACTGCTATGATGCCGCCAGCAACTCCCCTGAATTATAATGCCTGGATCATAGTTGGTACGATTTTCAACTTCTTCGTCTTCCGCTACCGGAAGCAGTGGTGGCAGAGGTACAACTATATTCTTTCAGCAGCTCTAGATGCAGGGGTGGCTTTCATGGCAGTGCTGCTGTACTTCACAGTGGGCATGGAGAACAAAGGATTGACTTGGTGGGGTACAAATGGCGAACACTGCAACTTGGCAACTTGTCCAACAGCCCAGGGCATAAATGTTGATGGGTGTCCAGTGCACTAATTAAGTAATGCTTGTATATTTCATACACGTTATTAGTTCGAACTGTGAGAATTGCACAGCATAGATATAGCAAAAAGACGCTGTTTATGCAAAATATTGCTTCAATGAGGATGTTGTGTAGTTCATATATGTATTGAACTTTGCTTAAACAAAATGGATTTTGCTAGACGTCAAACCCTTTTTTTCCCCCTTCTCTGTTTCTGGTCTCCTTTTCAAATTCCATGCTCCTACAACCATGCTAAATATCTTCAGTACTAGCACAGAAACCGTCTCCTGATGATTCCAACCAATGCCCTCTGAAGCACACGGGGCAAATGTTCGCTTACTATGGTTGTTCTTATTAATTTGGAAATAGCAATTTTGTCTACATGAGACAAATAATCGGCAAAGAGAGAATTCTTGATCATGTCAACTAGGCACATGTAAAGAGCCAAAACGGAACACCAGCCTTTGAAGGGGCATGAATGATCAATTGATATTTTTTGCCATCACAACCCTAGCATACAAATCTTAAAAAATAGTCACCAATATTAAATCCAAAAGTAAATACCATATGGTAATCGCAATATACATAGGCTGATGATATGAGCATGCCAAAGGCAGTGTCAAGCACTCCATCAGCAAATATTACTCGACGTGAGTCATATGCTCCACAAAATGTGCCAAACCATTATATCCCCTGATATACAAAGTTCATTCCAAATAAAAGGACGCCTAATAAATTTGTGGGTCAAGTGTGCATTTTACACATTTTTTAACACCAAGATGCATTTCTGTTCAATCGAATGCTACTCAAGCTTCAAAATCATGATTTATGTATTCCAGCAACCGCAAAAGAACATTCCATGTCTACAAATCCTATGTCCAAGATGAACCTTTTCCTTCTCTCCCTCTCTCTTTTTTACCAAGTTACAGAAGAGAATCTTTGTTTTCTGTGATATTTGCAATTAAAACCAACATTCTGTGATCTTATGTTGATGCCAAACTAAATCCTTTGTCTCCCTCTCCAAGTTAAAGCTGTTCCTACCTTATCCACTAATCTAGATCAGGATGCTCACTAGAGATATTCTATTAGGGCAATGAGTGACATGCAAACACGTAAACAGAAAATACAATAATCAATCAATCAAACAGGGAAAAAATTTGTCAGAGACACAGTACGACGGAAAGGCAAAATGAAGAGAATTCTGGCAGATTTGTACTCTCCCATCTATTGCTTTTGTCAACGACCAAAACACACAGACACATACATCAGGAGAGAGAAAATAACATCTCCACCAAAGTATCATACTGTTAATTGGAGATGCAGGGTGTTCCTCCACTAAGTATGTCCTTGAACTCGGTTGCACGGTTTCAAACACATATGGGGAGAGAGACCATAACATCACCAAAGTATCATACCATTAATTGGAGCTACTTCACCTCTTAGGATTTGATCCAAATATCCTCCCATGTCAAAGATTAGAAAAGACTGATGGTAGCCCAAACACTAATAATGTGCAGAGAAGAGTTAAAGAGCTCATGTGTTGAAACCGTGCAACCGAGTTCAAGGACATACCTAGTAAATACCTACCTCACAAGTTCATGAAGAATTCACTGTAGTCCACTGGTGATACTCGTCCATCCTTATTATAAAGGAGCTATAACATGGGGAACCACCTCCACCATATGCCTTCATGTTTCCACATGCTAAGTAAACTGATCATGACATCTTCCAGATTTCCTAGCATGATATCTCCCAAATTACCAAGCATTAGGAAAAACCCGTAGAAATACAAAAGTATTTTCCTTTCTTTATGATGTGAACCTTCGAAACTTCAGAGGTATCCGTAGCGCTATTGGTACTCCTGAAGCACATTTTAAGATTATTCCGTTGCATGTGGATGACTGCTCCTATAGGCCTGATATCAACAATGGTATACACCAGACAAAGGAGTTATAATTCGATTAGCAATCAGCCTCAATTGTATATACATAGTACAAAATACCTCATACTAGGCTTGGAATCCTAGATGCGACCTGCAAACACGATATGAAATCGACATAAAATTAGTGATATGGGTTCGTGTGAACTAAACAAAACACGACACTAACCCGACTATACATGATTATAAATAAGCAGGATAAGACTCAAGCAAATTATGACACGAACCTAACCTGACCCAACACATTGCCAGCCTACCTCATGTTAGAATTTAATGGAATTTTCAGTATTTCAAGTGCTCAGATTGGCTAGAGGATATTATATGCTTATATAGGGCGACAGGGAGGAAGCATTCAAAATGTATTGTAGCCAAGAACTAGAATACAGCAACAGCCTAGATAGAGAATGCACTCAAGCCTCAAGGTCTCAGCAAGTCACTAGATCCAGAGGAAGCTGAGACAACTGGTCCACAATCAAGCAACACCCTCTGCTCGCTGACTTTCTAAGGTCTAACCTTTTGCTCCCCTACTGAAAAGGGACAAAGCCACTTTGCACCACTGATAGACTACTTAAGATTCCATTCACAAGGCCCCAGTCTAATTATCAATACACCCTGCAAGTTCGCAGTCTTGCAATCAAGATTCTACTAGGGTATCACACCTTGTTTCAAACATGTAATGCATTTGCTCATCAACTTAGTCTTTTGAGAGGTTCTGCTGATGCCAAAATTGTCAGTATCCAGAGCTCTTAATGCTTGAAGTCAAAAAAATCTCATGAATAACCATCATATGCATGTCGATGCATGCATACTTGTATGTATGTCCGTAAAGTCACAAACTGATGCCGCACAAGTGGCGACTGCTGGATCTCTTGTCGAATAAAGGCAAAAATATAGCTAGTCAAGCTTAAGTGTTGATGTAGAAAGTTTGGGGTTGCAGAGTTGAATCGATAATGTTTTTGAGCCAGGAAAGAAAGAGATCAATGTCTGTTCCAAGACTCTTCCTCGGCAACGAACAATGCTCATGAACAGTAACCTATTTTGGGTCCTCCTATCAGCAGGATCAAGTCTGACATGGTGAGGGACGGCTGAGCTTGTGAAGGTAGAATTGCAAAGAGCAAAGAAATGCTGAAAGAACTGATTGTTAGCTCTAGCAGGCACTGAGAAATAAGAAGAGAGGGAGAAGAAGAAATGAGAGAAAATGCTTCACCCTCACACAGGATAAGTAGAATTGCACACAATACTCAACTTCCCAAATATGATTCATGTTGAAGTATAAATACTTAAGTTACATCCTCTCCAACAGCTTAAACTTTTGCTATCAGAGTAGGAGCTCTTGTTTTCAAATCTTGCTGTCACCCTAATTATTAAAAAGGTTTCTATGTGCTAGACCGAAAATCTATCTGATAAGTGTTGTGCTTGGCAATGAGCAATTAGAATTTTGATAAAGAAGGATTTCAGGTCATGACCAAACCAGAAGGTGGCACAACTCTAGAGTAAAGTGACCAGATACTGGGATCATAGATACTCAAGCATCCTGCGATCCAGGGTCGTACAAACAAATTATCCAAATTCCTGATCCAAAATTGTAACTCAAATCCAAACCCCACTGTCCAGATAATCTCAAACAATAACCTGCACCCTAAATCAGTGCTGTTAAACCAGCCCAGCTCGGCCCGGCGGGTCAACCCCAGTGCTTAAGTCGGGCCAGTTACTGAATTAGATCGTTTGTGCAATTAACCCTACAATGAACTGGGTAAAAAGGGCAGTTTTTACAAAACCCAGATGGTCCCCCATCTTACCAAACGAGTCTATTACAATATACTAAAACAATCATTTTTCTACCACAATATAAAATATACAAACTCTATTCATTAGTGTCTCGAATTGGCTTCTTTCATTAAAGGCTTCCAATCAAAGGCTATGAAGATGGGCACATTCCCACAGTCGAATTAAAGTGTGCTCTTATAGTTGCCAACTACAGCTTCTTGTTCGTGGTCTACCATGTGGGATATAACTCAGACTTGCATTTCAAGCCTTTTCTTCCAAATGTTCTATACTAATGCTGCTAACACTGGTGAATAGCTTCAGTGCTAGCACAGAAAATTTGTTTCCTTTCTATTCCAACCAATGGTCTTTGAAGCACACCTCGGCGAGTTTTTCTAAGCAATTTTATAATGGCAATATTTGTCTACTTGTGACAAATAATGTGTGAATAGGAAGGATTTTGACAATGGAAACTAGGCACAGGTAAAGAGCTAGAAGCAATACCGATTTTTTAAGGGGCAGGACCAAGTGATATGCTGAAATCTCAATCCCAACATATAGACCATAAAACTAGTCAACTATATTAAACCAAAATGTAAAGTACCATATATTATCACAATATCCATATATTGGAACTCCAAAGGCTGTGCCAAGCACTCTTATCAGACCTGATGAAAAGAATCAACCTTCAACTGAGAATAATGAGACGCAGTACTGGTTAAAGGATCGGGAGAAATCTGTATCTGCTGATAAGTTTTTTTTTAACAGAAAAAAGATTCTGCTCCATCTGATTGTCCGCGGTATTGTTTGGAAGATTAGATATGTATTATCAAAAGATGATTTGATGGTGTTGCCCGTTGGCCTGTAGACTTGACGTGGGGGGAGCCTTTCCTCCTTTACCTTGTGCAAATTTTTCCCTAGAGGCATTAGAGTTGGGAGCTAGTTGAACTTCTTTATGTTGGCTGCATCAGTTGCACTGGAGTTTTTCAAACGAAGTTTGCAGTCATATATATATTATATAACTTGATGTGAGCCTTGTGATGTGAACCATAAGCTCGTCAAATCATGCCAAACTATTACATCCCCAATGTACAAAGTCAATTACAAAGAATAGACATGCTATTTTCTATGGAGCAAGAGTTCATATTGAATGCATTGTTTATACCAAGATGCATATGTTCATATAGTGCTTCTCAAGCTTCAAAATCAAGATTCATTTATTTCAGCAATGGCAAAAGAATATACCATATCATACAAATCCAATCTACAAGATTAATTTTTTCTTCACTTATTTTTTCCATTTCTCCTATGTTGTTTGTGATGCCACTATCTAGGTTTTTCATTTTTTTTCATTTTTCTTTTTTTAATCCTTCTCTTTAGGGGTGAGGGGCCGTATCTGAATCTTGTCTGCTTTTTGATTCAGTAGTTAACCAAGTTACTGAAGAAAATATTTGATGGTGTTTGGTTTGTATCTCAAAATCAGTTTTTTGTTCTCAAAATACAAAATTTGGTGAGATGATGTTTGGTTAGCAGTTTCCAAAAATAAATTTTCAAAAAAAGTGAGAAACGAGAACAAGTAGAGAACAAGAATTAGTTATTTTGTAGAATTTTATGAGACTCATTTGAAAATTGTGAAAACACGGAGAACACCTCTTTCTTTAATGAGGTCTTCCCTTCAAACTTCCTTAGTAGCAAAATAAATCCACTATAAAAAGATTTTTTGTTTTACCTTTCTCAAGCCTCTCTCACTCCCTCTCTCTCTCTCCGACGTCGACTCCAGATCTAGGGTTGGTCCGGCGATCTCTAGCAAAAGGGTTTTCAGTTTTTTTTTTGGTCAAGTTTTCTTAAAATCGGAGTTGATCTCCTTCAGATTTGGGTTGATCTCCTTTAGATTTGGGTTGATCTTCTTCAAATCTGGGTTGATATCTTTCAGATCTGGGTTCGATTCCCTTTGATTTTTTTTTCTTTTTTGTGTTAAATCCGGTGGCTTCACGGCTTAAAGGCTTTATGTATTGAATTTTTTGGTGGCTTTATGTATTGAATTTTTTGGTAGCAGCAAAACAAATCCGGTGGCTTCATGTATTGAATTTTTGGTGTGAATCAAAGATTTGGGTATGTTGAAGCCACTGTGATGGTGTATGTTGGGGCCGAATTTTTTTTTTTTTATCAAGTTTAATATATTAGAAAATTTTTACATGAAACACTCAATCCAAACATGTTTTATTATTTTTTATTCCGTAAAACTGTTTTTGGAATCGTATAACCAAACAAGTTATTCGTCTCAAAAAACATCAAAAATATTTTTCCAAAATTCTTCTCAAAAACTATTTTTAGATACTATTTTTTGAGATGCAAACCAAACATGCCATTTGTTTTTTGTGTCAGATGAAATCAAACTCTCGTGTTAAAACTAAACTAAACCCTCTCACTATCATGAATACATCACCCTCTCCTAGCTAAAGTTATTCCTTCCATAGCTACTGTACTAGAACAAGATGCTGACTGAAGACATTCTATCACCACAACGAGTGATATGGAAACATGATACAGAAAAATATAACTACATAACCAACCAAAGAGTGGAAAATTTTATCTGAGAAGCACCATGCACCTAATGAGCAAAATGGAGTGAATTTTGGGGGACTTGTATTTCTATCTATTGCTTTCGTCAAATGACCAAAACACACAAATTGATATGTACACACACACACACACAGAGCATCATATTATTAATTGGAGATCCAACATCCTCCCACATCAAAGATTTTAGCCGACAGTAACTCAAAACACCAGTCATAAGCAGAGAATTGCTTAAGATTGCACATGGTTTGAAACAGCACAACCAAGTTTAAGGACATGATCATTGAAGGAACACTCTGTACATGCGAGTGTGTTAAGGTTAAAGTTTTTACTAAAACCATAAATACATACCTTACATGCTCATGAGGAATGCAGTGACCTCCAGTGATTATACTCATCCATCCTTATTATAAATGAACTAGAACTTGGGCAACCTCCTCCGCCATATGCCTTCATGTTTTAACATGCAAAGCAACATTGACCATGAATATCTCTCAAACTCTTTACTATTAGGGAAAACAGGATTAACACAGAACTTTGTTACTTTCATCATATGATGCACACCTTTGCAACTTCAGAAGTGTCGGTAGAACTATCTGTACTCCTCAAGCACATTTTAAGATTTTTCCGTTGCATGTAAACAACTGCTCCTATAGGCCTGACATTAACAATAGGACAAACCAAGATAAGGTAGTTATACTTCAAATAGAAATCAGACCTGAAATGTAGATATATAGTGGAAAAGCTTCATATTGGAATATGATGGTATTTTCAGTGTTTGAAGTGAAGTTCTCAGATTGGCTAAGGCTACATATTGAAGCATATGCTCATGGAAGGGGTCAGAGCAGAAGCACTCAAAAGCAGCAACAGCTTTTTAAACTCTGCTTATGCAACTCTGGTGAAAATTTAGCAGATTCAATTCTTGAGATGAAATCTTGATTTATGCTTGCTGAAACTGTAACTTGCTAAAAAAACCCATAAAGCTGCAAACAATTATCACCAATTACAAAAATTGTACTCCGCTCTCATCCCGTTTCTTCATACAGCTACTAGTATTGGTCCCCAAAACAAAGGGCATGATGTAGATCAAAAAGGTTGAAATACATTCCTCACTAAAGCCAGAAACGTGAGACCTGAGTCTAACAGCAATGTAAAACCAGAAACGCAAATATACCAAAAAACCATTATACAGCATGCACCTCATAAGCCGAGAGAGAAGAGAGAGTGACCCAGCTGAGAAGAGGAGAAAACAAGAAACGACAAAGAGAAGTCTGAGACTCTTTACAAGTGCAGAAGTCTCCAGTTTGTGTGCAAAAACAAGAGAGGATAGAAGAGTCTAAACTTTTTATTGCTTGAAGATTGAAGAAGTCTTTTTGCATAAACGAGATAGACGAGAGGTGTGGTCTGTGCAGTGCATATGAAATGCCCTAACCCTTATCTCTTTTACATACATTCACACATATACAACTTTGTTTGCCTTGTATTTCGGATTGAACCAACCAAATCCCATAAATCAGTGCAGATAGGTTGGGTTTCAAAAACCCGATACCTCTCTCGAGCAGAGTCCAAATTAATTTTTTTTTTTGGCTCAAGCCCAACCCGAATATTGAAAATCTTTGCCCAAGTAATGAAATTTCATATTGGGTTCGAGTTGCCTTGCAGCCCATTTCTCCAATCCTAACTTAACTTAACCTAAACATGATCAGAGATGGACTTAATGCGCTCCACATAACTATCCAGAATTAACCTTTTTCTTCTGCTTGCTCACTACATCAAAAACTCACACAGCTGAGTATTTTCTTTCTCAACCAACCAAAGACCAAGTTAGTTACATAATTCTGCACAAATGGTGGCTCTGTAGCATCAACCAATTATAGAATTTCATTAAAGAAGAATTTTTGGTGTGGACCAAACCAGAAGGTGGCTCAACTTTGGTACTGTGACAGATTGGTATCTACATGCATGCAGAACATCATCCTAGAACATGACAAATATTTGAATAAACTTATCGGCATGAAAAGAAGGGAACCTAACAGCAAAGTACCTTAGCCCAGCAGCAGCACTCTTTCTGCTAAGTTCCTTGCCAATTTCATCGCTTAAATTGGAACTCCCATCAGCTCTGACGCCCTAAAGACCACAGCCATCAAATCTTGTCTTTATTGAATGTTTTACAAGGGTACATATGAAAGTTTGCATCTCAGCAGAAGAAGATGAGCAAGAATGAGAATGAGAATGAGATGAGACATGTGAGATCTCATTTGCATTAAAGGCACATAATAAAATTCTTGTTAATTAGACAGCTGAGTTAAAAAAAGGTCTACACAAAGATATTCTATTGTCAAAGTATAGCATGGCATGGTTATTGAAATTGTCAAAAAGAAAGATTTACCAGACACTCCCCATAAAAGCCTCTACCCAGCTGAACTTTAAACACCTTGTCCAGAAATTTTTTTGCATCATTTTGGCGACTAGAAAAATAAGAGTTCCCCTTGGAAATTAAATCCACAGAGCTTATCTCCAGCAACTGTTAACATACATAGTTTGAGCCAAGTCATATACATTACAAATCTCTAAACTAAAGCACATGAATCGCCTGAATTGGGCAAAAATCGATACATATTATAACTTCTGGAAAATGCAACCCGCATAAAGATCATCACGAAATAGAAGTGTGAAGTGCAGCCAATGATATAGGGCAATGGTGCATTCAATCTGAACATCTCCCTTCCTTCTATATTGATTTCATACTAGCATGAATTAATAAATGACATAGCAACTCAACTCAACCCATCTTCATTCCCTAATTGACATCGCGACACTAGTCAATTAAAATCTTAAAAGGGCCGGCTGCTCATTCAATGGTAATAGAAAATTCTTTTTCAGAAACAATTAGTCCTAGCAGTCAAGTTAGCGATATTTAGTAACATAATAACCAGGTTTATTTTCTTCAAACAAGCTTATATAATGGAGTAGGAGTTGAAATAACTTTTCAATGCCTTTATTGGACAAGGATAATTAAGTCGTCAATGGAGGTCTAGTACAAACATCTCCATGATTTGACAACCTTTCCATATTAGCACAAGCAAATACTCATAAACAGCACTAGTGGTCAAACCATGCTACAAAAGTTCACCAGTACCACATGTACTTAATTTCAAAACAAAACAATAAATAGTCGGTAGAAGATCACAAAAGCATGACGAGGAGTAAAAAGAAGCCTACATTTCAACGAGAAGGTGCTACATGTTAAAACCTCAAAAGATGATAAATGGTAGTAGAAGGGAAACAACCTTTCATTAATTTAACACTTATGTTGGACATACAAAACATTCCACAAGTTTCCATATTTCGACAAAAGTTCTAACTTTAAATTCAGCGGCTTTTCTAGTTAAAGGTAGTATCATATGTGCTAAAGGGCATTAACTATGTCTGACAAAAACTTTTATAATTGCATATCAGCCTGGAAGATATCATGGGGCTGAGAAACCTGGCTTAAATTCTCCACATAATGACGTTTCATAATATCATCAAATAGAGGACAACAATGAGGTGATACTAATGGAAGCTACAACTATGATGTAGCAATTAGGAATTTCAAATGCAGAAGTTTTATATTAAAAAAATAAAATAAAATGCTCACGTGCAAGGCAGAAACATCAAGTATGATTCCAAAACAATGACAACTAATATGCATGCATGTGTCATCTGTAATATTATTTTCATTTCTTACAATTTCGCAGAAGCTAGCACTCTGTAGCGAACAAAATGTAGAATAAAAAAAAGAGTATTAGCACTTAGACTAATGCAAGTCAAAAATAATCTCCAAAGCGGAAGAAAAAAGGACTCAATATTTGAATAACTAAACCTGTTTGTATATGTGAGGATTAGTGACACAATTGATCTTTGAACGCCATTCACCAAGCCCTACATTGAATGCTTTGATGTCTGGTAAGCTCCAATGACGAAGATTTCCATCTTCAATGTACTTTAGAACCATTTCGACACGATCTCTGTCTTTGGGGTTTAGTAGACTTGTGGCCCCCTCCTACATAGTAGAAAGAAAATAATTTTTGCCCTAACACTAGGTTAGGTTAGTTTAAAACAGAGGTGCAAAGACCCCAAAGATGCAAAACAAATTTGGCAATAAAAATTTTAAAAAAACTTTTGAATTTCAAATTCCGATATAAAATGAATAACAATAAGAATGAATTTTATGTCCCATTCAACTATCTGCAACACTACAACCAAATGAACCATCAAGCTGTGATTGGTCAAATAAACATAACCCAAATTTGAAGAGGTTTTTTGAAGGATACAAAATCCAACTAATTGAATTTTCTATTGCAACCAAATGAATCCTTCAACTATTCCCATGAAAGGCACTAACAAATTAATTCATTAAATCTACTAATACTTACACAATTAGATTTCATCTGTAGAAGGCTAGCTGAGAAATATTCATATACAGCAGTAGAGCTACTCTTCTCAAGATTAACATGGAAAGTGCAATTCTCGTTATAATCTCCTTTGGAGGGAACTTTTGAAAGCACGGATTTCCGATGATCAAATCCTATTGCCCTGATGAAAAATCATCACTTATTCAACAAGCCCCCACACATTCCAAACCACATTGAAAAAACAGAGCAATAAAATCATCAAAACACAAAATAAAATGCACAAATTTTCTTACTCGCACATCGTTCGCCGAGAAAGCTCCACCGCAAATCCTTTAGGACCAAGAAAATCAAGAAAGTAGCATTTCTTAAGCCCTTCAATACACAAGTCTTCAATCCTACGCCAAACCCAGAAAATAATTATTCGAATGCCCATGAAAACTCAAGCGATCCAATTAGTCGTGAATTGGATCACTTAGGTTTTTAAAAACTTGTGGGGTGTGTGTGTGCGTGTGCGCGCGCTCGCGCGTTGAAAAAGAAGAACTGGGTTTTCTTTGAAATAATAAGACTATTCCAATTATCATCATCCAAGAGAAAAATCATAATAAATGGAAAGAATGAACCAAGATTTCCAAGTATATATGTATATATGTACCTGAGTGGTTCGACGGAGGAGAAAGGTAAGATAAGACAGGGGAGATTGAGATGAGAGTGAAAGAGGTGAGCGAAGAGAGCTGAGAATGCTCCGGAGAAAGATGGGTAGTTGTAGAGGACGATGTTTGGCGTTCTTTCTTCGGATGCTTTGGTTAGGGCTTGGAGAGCTGCGTTTGATCTGAAACTTCGAGCAGCGAAGAGTGAAGTCGGAGATACAAGTCTCCATTTTCGTAGGAGTGAGAGAGCCATGCCAGGGGGGCCTCAGCAATGTCCGGACTGTAACCTTTTTCCAAGAGCTTTCCAAGGAGGAGAGAAAAGAAAGACCAATAGTAGCGGTGTGAAGCGAGTTATCAGACGGGTCGGGGCGGGTTCGGGTAGGCTAGGTTAGCTGCAGTTAGCGATGACAGTGGATCGGAGAAAAACGGGTATTCGTCTAAACCCATCTTATTTAGACCGGGGATGGACTATACGTATTGGACAGTAGACAAATATGAAGATATCCATATAAACTTATACGGGAATGAAAACGGAGATGAATTTACCCTTAACCCCGCCCCTCCCCATCCCGCTACCTACTATATGTATGTATATATATATTTCTAAAGTCTAATGGAACATATTTATTGTAACTACCAAATTAAAAATATGATAATCAAACTAAAAAATACCATTGTTATGTGGTAATTGTATCAACTTTTTTCTCTGATTGTTATTTTTTTTATTTGTGATCAATGATTGAAACTGTTAGGAGTTTAAATTGATCATGCTCTAAAAACAGATAAGAGGGAGTAAAATAGTTTTGCATTTCATCGTGGGTAGAAAATATTGTGAATGGAGGTTGATGAATTTTTTTGTTAGAGTGAACTAAGAAATGGGGAGAATTATTGAATTAATAAATTTTTAATTTTTCATCTTTTAACACTTTATGGTTGTAACATGAATTCTTCTATAAAACTTCAAGTGTAGTACTATTGTTTTCTTAGTTCAATTTTATTTTCATTTTCTTCATTTCTCTCTAATAGTTACATTTCTCCTTTTGTGGTCCAATGATTCTTTAAATAAAATACTATATTGTCTTGGCTTTTATATTTTGCAATCTACGTTATGTTGTGTTAAATTATGTTAGATTATTTAAATATTAGATTTATTTAGAATTTTGGATTATGCTACTTGGGCTTGGACTTAGGCTTAGGCTTAGGCTTGGGCGGGTACGGGGATTAAAAATTTACCCACAGACGGGGATGGGGATGAAAACTATACCCGTTAACTGGGGTTAACCGGGAATGAACGAAGTTTTTTTAAGCGGGTACAGAAATGAAGACTACACTCTCCGCGCCCTGCTTCGATCTATTGACATCCTTACCTGCAACCCAACCCGCGAGCCTATTGGACGGGCCTGCTCGCAGATTTTTTTATATACAACTTTATTTAAAAATAATAAATTTATTTATAAATTATATTTTTGAATTAAAAGTAAAGTTAAAATTGATAAAAATAAAATAATCAATAATTTTATTTTTGATTAGGGATGAACTACATCCAATAGAAGGAATACATCTCAATTAGGTTGCTATTTACTCACTTATCTATTATTTATATTACTCTAACCTTTAAAACTTGTATACTTAATACATGAAAAAAAAAATATATTATTTATAGTATCTAAATTTTTAAAACTTCAAATTTAGACATCGAAAGATTTATTTCAAACTTTTAAATTTAATGATCTAAAGTATAACTTTTTTTCAAAAGAAGGGTGGGCGGGCTGGAGTTAGCAAATTGGCACGGGTTTTTTCAAACGGACTATTACGCGAGGTAATTGATTTAGGGGCAAACTTAAGCCCTTTTTTTTTAAGTATATTGGACTCAGGTTTGGGCTTTGGCGAGCCAATTATCGGACCTATCGAGTTTCAAACCTATTTTTTTTGGGCCGAAAAATGGGACCCGTGGGTAACCCAGCCTATGGACATCCTAACCAATAGCATAGATATATAAAATTTGATCACGTGGTTATATTGTAATTATTAAAATTGATTTAAAGTTTTAATATTTAATGGAGTTGTATCGTCAATCTAATAATTACAATAAATTAGATCAATAAATTTGATGTCAATAACATTGCTCAAAAAGAAAAAGTTGATATTTGCATATCAAATTCAGTATCTCAAATTGCATCAAAAATGAGTAAGGGATCTTTAAATGAATAGATCCCATTGAAAAAAGTAAAACGATGCATATCAAATTCAGTATCTCAAATTGCATCAAAAATGAGTAAGGGATCTTTAAATGAATAGATCCCATTGAAAAAAGTAAAACGAGACTCATTGATTTAAGAGTCGATATTGATTTGTGATATAATTTGAGGCTCAAAAAAAATCGAACCTACATTTCTTTTGTTTTTTAAAGTGTAATATAGATGAATGGTAAACTTCAGTTTGAAATTTTATATTTTCTTAAGGCCAAGTCGTAAAAAATTTATACCTTTAATTTTTTTACTCTTTGCATGAATGATTTGCTTGTGTTTAGTCGAAATGCGCTAACTTAAATATCTCTGATCGTAATACAAAAAAATGTGAGAAAATAGGAAAAAAGGAAAAATCAATTAATATCCTCCACTTCAATAGTATATTTGGTTTGAAGGAAAATGAGGTGAATGGAAAATGGGGGAAGAAAAATGGAATGGATGGAAAATTTTTGAAATGTTTTGTGTTAAAAGAAAGAATGATGGAAATAAAAATTGGAGGGAAGGCTTTTCCCTCGTGCCCACAATTTGCTATCCCCCCAAAAATGGGAGAAAAATGAGAAAAAAGGCATAACAATTTGACTTTTAAAAGATTATTTTACTTTTTTGCCCTTTGTTATATTTTAATAAATATTTCGCAAAAAAAATCCAATTGACAACGAGTCACACTTCTCAGACAAGGGCAACGAAATAGTGAACTCGATCGACAAAACTAACGGTGTTATTTAAGATACATTCTTTGACAATTATTTAAAATTTATCTATTTTTCTAGGTTAATTTTTTTTGCTGATTATTTTTTTTACTAATACACAAGAAATACACAATAACTAGAAAATTGAGTGAGTAGGAGTCACTTACATTCCAAAATTTTTATTAACGTTTGTTATTTGAAAAATAATTTAGACATGTATGTTAAAAAATATTTGTATGAAATAATAATTTGTTGACATGGTATAATAAGAAATGAACACCAAATTTTCATATTATTTATTGAAAAGTCACTAAAGGAATCAATAAACAAAAATAAGGGGATTAAAAATTGGACCAAATTGATTGGATTGATTTGTAATATTAAAATTCACTTCATATATTTAAAGGGTAGAATTGTAAAATTGGGTATACATGATTTTTCTTTCTTTTAATTTTTCATCTAATACCAAACGATGAAAAATATATTCCTTCTATTTTTTATCCCTCATACCAAACAAAAAAGAGGAAAAATAACTTTTTTTTCCTTTATGGATGAAATTTTTTTTCCTTTCACTTTTCCTTTCTTCCGTCTTTCCATCATTTGTACCAAATGGACCACTAGCCTGTAGACAACATGGGTGTATATGGATCCAGATTCACTACATTTGTTTTTTTTTTCTACTTTTTTCTTGGTGGATTATTTATTATTAATAAGTAAATAACTCGTACAATAGATCCCCACTTTAAATGCGTAATATGTGATTTTTCAAGAAATTTATATATATACTAGTGATGACCCGTGCCTAAAAACACTTTGTAACTTAAAAAAAAATCTTCAATTTGAAATAGTTTTTCGGCATAATTTTTTTCAGATTTATAGCTCAAAAAAATCTCAACCAACATGCAGATTATATATATCTCATTATATGTATCATTGCCCGACACAAACCATTGCATTGCCCAATACAAATTATTACATAATCATCTCAGAATAAATTAGTCAAGCTAACTCCAAGACATTATCATATTGTACTCACTAAAAAAACCTTACCAATTAATTCATACATTCATACGGAAAAAATAAAATAAAGAAACAAATCTAAACTAATCTATAACCTCTTCAATAAAATATAACATTGTCTAGAAATCAAATCAAACCAAACCACCCAAGAAGATTACAAACTTGCACCAACCAATCCGTAAAAAATGGTCCACCAAACCCAATATTCCATATAAAATAGAATTTAAAAAAGTCCAAGAACAACAACATATTTTACAATCATCAAGAGAAAAATAATCAAGTGCAAATTTGGTGTGCATGGAAATATACATTCTCAATAACAATTAAAAGGAGGAAAAATGGATGATTCATTATCACCAGATGCATCATCGGAGCAAAATAGGCAAAGCTTCACACTGCAAAATAGGCATGATCTATTGACCCATTTACACCTAAAAAAGGGAGAAAAATCAAAAATTTCTTCTTTCAAGTTTCAACTCCTAATTAGTCAAAAGCTTCCAAGTGCGATACAAAAGATCAATGCAAGATCAAGAAAGACCATTTTCTTTATTTTATATCAAGTCTAAACCATTCTATTAATTTGCTTCTAAAATGCTCTCCCATCTGTTGAATACACTAATGCTGCATTTGGTTGCATAGTGTTGGGTTCGTTAAATTGGAATTGCAGCAAAGTAGGTATAGAGTTAAAATTATTTATTTTCCTATTTCAACTCCAATGCCCAATTCAAGTTGCTAAACGCACCATTATTGTCCTAAAGTGAATCATAAATCAACTCATTGTCTCCAAGAAATCAATAAGCAATGGTACTGTTCATTTGTCACCATATGAAGCTTTAAATAATATTTAATGCACTTGATCAGCATCAAGGTAGTAGTAGCATATTAGCAAGCTACATCAACTTACAGTTCGACTTGAGCAAAGGATTGAAACTGGTTGTCCGATGAATTTATGAAAGCTTCCTACATGAAAACAAAAAACAAAAAAAATGATTCAAGAAAAAGTGTTTTACAGAAACTTCAACACTTTAACAGTTCCTTCATTTTCTCATCAACGAAATATAGAGAGAGAAACCATAAAATTACCTCGAGAACACCGACAACAGTTCCGTCATTGAGTTGTTCTGTGCCCCACTGAATCGAGTCCCAATATACTCGATCGTGACTAAGTACCTTTGAATTCTAGGGTTTTGAATCATGGCTCGGTCACCAATAGTGGGCTCTCTTTGCTCTTCCCCGTGTTCCTCTTCGTTGTCGTCGTTGTTGGTGAGGTCTTGCTCTTTGACTCTGGCGATCTTCGAAGGACGTTCGGGAGAATAAGACCCTTTATCAAGTGAGCGTTGATTGTAAATCGACAACTACGATTGAAGATTTGAGATTAGGAGAGAGAGGGAGATGTTGGTTAAAGAATTGAAATTAGGAGAGAGAGGCACAATTGAGATTGAGATGGATTCCTTGGAAGAGATTTTAGGAATGACTTTAGAAGCAGGGACAGAGGCGTGAGAGATTGGGAGAGGGAGGGAGAGGCGTGAGTCAGAAAATGTGGTTGAATGGAAAAATAAAATTTAATATTCACTCTTATCCGTTAGATCAATATTTTTTAATGATCTGAATCGTCTTTTATGTTGAGATTACGTTGTCCGTTTAATGTGTTTATATTTTATCTCAAAACGATCTAAACCTCTCTTTGCCTCTGGATTCAAACTTAATTCTACTTTATTACATAAATATATTAGAGAGGATATGACAACAGTAAATACGATATAGTATCGATATAAAACTAATAAATTTATGATTAACCATTCAAATGAGAAATACGTAGATTAATTAGGTTGTTTTCAATAAATAGACTAATATTAATTTACTTAAATACGATATAAACATAACACGAACTAAAATATATACAACGTTAAAGAAATTAGATAAAAATTGAATAGATTTTTGTATGATCGAAGTTGGGTATGACACAAATTTAACGCAATACAACACTTTTTACTACAAACCGCAAAACAATTCTTTAGTTTAGGAGTCAATATATAGAGAAAAAAAAATATATATATATATATTTCCATAAAAAAAAAGGATGAAAATATAATGACCAGTTGAAATATTTTTCTACAACTTTTCCTAATTGTGGGGAGAAAATACTAGGTTGAAAGGATCATCAAATCATTAGTTTCTTTCATCTTTTCTCCAACTAAGAGCAACTCCGGGGACATAAGTAGCCAGGCAAAATATATTTTTTTATTACACTATCTATTTTAAAGAATAACTCCTATTAATTCACTCAAACAACATTCTCTATTTTAGTTAATTATTTCAATTAACTTTAACTAACTATTAATTATTAAAATTTAAAATATTGACTAAAAAATTGACTTAATCACCAATGTTCTAGCAAAACTAAAATCTGGTTTGGTTTCCCAACCCTCCTTGATGTCCTATGGGTGTGATAGATTATAGGATAAATTGTAAATTACACCCTAAAAAATTATTCGAATTTTATTTTGTACCCCTAAAGATAAAAATTTTTAATTTGTACCATCAAAGATAAAAATTTGTATCAATGCGCACCTAAAACTAAATTGATAAATTATACTTAGATCACTTTATGCTTGTCACTTAATTATTTGGACCCCTTCACATTTAGAATATTACTCCTACATCTCATGAAGCTTGTGTAAGTGTAACACGTAACCCATTTTCGTTGATATCTGTTAATATAATCATTAAAAAATATGATTTTATTATAATAAAAAATTATAATTTTATATTACCATTTATTTTATGGGTCCAATATACTTTAAATTTCAAAATCAAGCTTACCATTTGAGTGTCTAATAGAATAAAGAATTGCACATTGAGTGATATATTGCATTTGATATAAAAATATTATATAAATATCTGCATTTTATTAGACATTCAAATGATAAGCTTGATTTTGAACTTTAGAATATATCAGACCCACAAAATAAAAGGTAATATGAAATTATAAAATTTTTTTAGGATAAAATCATATTTTTTAACAGTTATATTAACAGATATCAACGAAAAAGGGTTACGTGTTACATGTGCACAAACGTCATGAGATGTAGGAGTAATATTCTAAATGTAAAAAAGTTCAAATGATTAAGTGACAAGCATGAGGGGATCTAGGTATAATTTATCAATTTAATTTTAGGTGCACATTGATACAAATTTCTATCTTTGAAAATACAAATTGAGATTTTTTATCTTTGGGAGTGCACATTCGTACAAATTTCTATTTTTGAGGGTATAAATTGAGATTTTTTATTTTTGGAGTACATAATAATACAAATTTCTATTTTTAAAGATATAAATTATTATTTTTGAAAATTAAGATTCAAAATACAATTTGCAATTAACCTAAATTATATTAGCCATGATCACCCCCGAAGAGGAAGAAAAATCGTCGAAGGCTCGATGGTGCTTGGGGCAGACTAGATCGATTCGAACACCATGGAAGGAAGAATTGAAGGTTGATGGGAGGGTAAATTTTGGAGAGAAGGTAACAGTCGAATGTGGGATTGAGATGGGTGGGGTTGCATCTACTTCTAATTTCACAAATTCAATCGGTGGGGGTTTTTTGGTGGGGTTTCAGTGGAATTATTGGTGGGTGAGACGGAGGGATTTTTAGGGTTTTTTGTGGGTTTTATGGTGGGTTTTTTAGCAGGAGCACAGAGAGAGATGGGTTTTAGTAGGATTTTTGTGGCCTCATATTTACACCCACACACATAGATAGAAACAGAGAGAGAACTCCATACCTGGACTGGTCGAAGAACCTTTGTTTGGTTGAAGAAGACGACGATCGAGGAAGACAACGAAATAGAAGGAGACTGAAATTGGGAGTGCTGTGGAGTGAAGACTGAAGGTTATGGGAGCTTTTGTGGAGTGAATACAGAGCGAAGAAATTGACGCAAAAACCACAATAGCGAGTTTCTGCGCCTCGCCAGGAATAGCTAATGAAATGAAGGATATGGGAAATGGTTATTGAGGCCTTGGAGTTGCTCTAAGTACTCCCAAATGAGTGATTTATATCCCATTTCTAGCAATTTATGATTCGTTTAAATAAAATTACCCATAAAAGAGCAACAAAGTAACTAACCCTTTTCAAGCAACACTGATTTAACACTCAAAAGATACTCCGCAAGAGTTAGTTATTTGATTGATTGTATAATCATATGATCAAATCAATTATGGTGCCTTCGTGAATGCAGATAAAAGCAGTGCATAACTATCGTCAGTTAATGTTATAAGGTGTTGGGTTTAGCCTCATGACGAACACGACCCTCTTAAAACCTGTTTCCCCATCACATATGATTCTCTGTTCTACCGTCATTTTTACCTTCTTTCTTGTCATTCCACAGCAATTCAGCCTGCCATTGACAAATAAACCTTTGATAAAATCACCTGGCAATCACGGTAAGAGTTTGCCTCCTCCTAATATATAGTATGAGTTCTGTCAAATTTTTAATCACCAAGTTCTCTCTCTCTCTCTCTCTCCCCCCCCCCCCCCCCCCGGCCTTTTTCCTTTTTCTCCTCTTAGTTTTAAGGTTAGGTAAACTACTTGTTAGTTTATTGTTGTTCTTGAATCAGCAACACAGAAATTTTCTTGATAGAATAAGGAAGAGTACATGGAGGCAAAAAGTCCACCAATAAGGAAGGAAAATAACAAATAAAATCAGAATACAAATCACATATAGCTTTCCAATTTGCACTTAAAAAATTACTTGCCTTGTGCAACAGTTGGCCACTAATAGGCTAACCCGAAAACATTAGCTTCCACCAGATATTAACTTGAAAGGAAACAAAGCCTGTCCCAGGTACATCCAATATTTGCTTAAAGAATATAGATAAAGAGTTAGTTACATCGACAATTTCTAGCGTATACATTCTGCATCAGAAATATAGACTGCGTTAGACTTGGGAACCACATAAAATCTAATTCAATACTTCAAGTACCAAATTGAAGCAATTATAACATTGAGAACTAAAATGACACATAAAGCACACATTGAGGGGGTTAATTCACCCCCACATAAGCAGTCAAAAAATAGTAGAGTACTCAAAAGACTGGTTCAACAAATTGCAAGTCAACTTTAACAGTTGCTAGTTAAGAAGTTATCTATACAACAATCTGATTTTTCCTTGCTCAAACTTGCTTAGCAGCCATGGTTGTGAGCAACTCGTTGAATATATCCTTTTTCTTCCTTCTCCTCATCCATTCTACATCCCCACTGTATTTTAACCTATCCAGTATCCGACCTGGTGATACAAATCACTCCATAAATGTCACTGGAGCTGCATATATCACTGAAGAAGGTATCCAAGTCACCCCAACTAACGTCACGTTAGGTGGAACCATAGGTCGAGCCACATACATCCAACAGCTGCACTTATGGGACAAGGCTTCAGGAGCACTGACAGACTTCACAACCCATTTCTCTTTCGTAATTGATTCAAGTGGTAATCCCAACTATGCCGATGGTCTAGCTTTCTTCCTGGCTCCTGTTGGTTCAAGTATTCCTGCAAACGCGGCAGGAAGTGGTCTTGGTCTTGTTGGCGGGAACACAATATCAAACTTTCCTGAGAATCAATTTTTTGCGGTGGAGTTTGACAC
The DNA here is from genome assembly GCA_963454935.2 of Ilex paraguariensis. NCBI lineage: Eukaryota > Viridiplantae > Streptophyta > Magnoliopsida > Aquifoliales > Aquifoliaceae > Ilex > Ilex paraguariensis. The sequence continues at coordinate 166,943 of CAUOFW020000789.1, forward strand.
TTATTCGAATGGTTGGGATCCCAATTTCACACATGTAGGTATCAATATCAACTCCATGAAATCTGTTTCCACTGCGATATGGTTGAATAATATCACACAAGGGCAAGAAAATGATGCTTGGATTAGCTATAATTCTAGTTCCAAAACTCTGGAAATTTTTTTCACTGGTTTTTCAATTATTGGATCCCAAAAAGATAGACTTTACTATGTTTTGAACCTGATGGATTACTTACCAGAATGGGTTACTTTTGGGTTCTCTGCAGCAACAGGAGATTATTTTGAGATAAATAATGTTAAAAAATGGGAGTTCAATTCGAGTTTACAATTTGATGCTTATGAAAGCAACCCAAGTCTAAGCCCAAATCTTGACTCCAGTGTAGCGGCCACTAGAGTAAAGAAACACAAGATAGGACTAGTGTTGGTGTTGGGTGTGAGCCTGAGTGTTTTGATTGGTGGGCTGGGTTTGGTTGGCTATTGCTTGTTGAAGAAGAGAAAAACTGAAGAAGAAGAGGAGCATGTCTTTGAGTCATCCATGGAAGACCGATTTGAAAAAGGTAGTGGACCAAAGAAGTTCTCATATGGTGCATTGGTTTGTGCAACAAAAAACTTCGCAGAGCAAGAGAAGCTTGGAGAGGGAGGTTTTGGTGGAGTTTATAGAGGTTTCTTGCGCGAATTGAATTCCTATGTTGCTATCAAGAGGATATCAAGGGGGTCCAAACAAGGGATAAGAGAATACGAGTCAGAAGTAACGATCATCAGTCGCTTGAGGCACAGAAACTTGGTGCAGCTCAAAGGTTGGTGCCATGAGAAAAAAGAACTCCTACTTGTTTATGAGTTCATGGCTAATGGTAGCTTAGATTCACATCTCTTCAAAAAAATAGTGTTGTCATGGAATCTGAGGTACAACATTGCCAAAGGCTTGGCCTCGGCATTGCTCTATCTGCATGAAGGATGGGAAGAATGCGTAATACATAGGGATATAAAACCAAGCAATATTATGTTAGATTCAAATTTCAATGCGAAACTTGGGGATTTTGGGTTAGCTAGGCTGGTTGATCATGAAAAGGGATCGGAAACGACAGTTCTGGCAGGGACTTTGGGCTACATGGATCCTGAATGTGTCATAACAGGCAAGGCTAGCAAGGAGTCTGATGTATACAGCTTTGGAGTCGTTTGTTTGGAGATAGCATGTGGCAGAAAACCCAGTAGTTTTAGCGTGCAAGAAAGTCAGATGACAATTGTAGAATGGGTATGGGACCTTTATGAATCAGGAAAGATTCTTGAAGCAGCAGACCAAAAACTATGTGTGGATTTTGACAAGCAAGAAATGGAAAGGTTGTTGGTGGTTGGCCTTTGGTGCACTCACCCAGATTACCATCTCCGGTCGTCGATAAGGCAAGCTACTCTTGTCCTTAATTGTGAAACTCCATTGCCTATTCTCCCATCAACGATGCCGCATGTCCCAAGAAGTTTTGGTCCCCCAGCAAATATGCCTATATCTTGGCTCTCTTCATCTGGTGGCACCACTATTTCACAGATTAGCTGAATTTCCTCCAAGTCTTCCACATCCTCAGAATCTTTTTCCTCATCTGGATAAATCCAATTCAGAGAATATCTGGCAAAAGATATGTATGATATTTGTCTGTTATCAGGAAAAAATACAAAAAATAAATTAGATCTTATAGGTGTAAAAGGATAGAAAGATGCAAATGCTTCCTTTGGTTCTTGTTCACGACTATAATATACAAAAAGAAAAAGTAATGAAAGGGTATGTTTCATTTTTTATTCTGTTTTTTTTTTTTAGGTTAAGATAAAATCAAAAAGACTCTTTTAACTTTATGTTGTAACTGATATTATTGAAATTCATCTACAATCATTTATGCAAGTCTTCAATGTTCGATTGAGGCTTTGCTGTAGCCTGTAAGGTAATTGCAATTGCCACAGCCCAAATAAATGTTTCCAGTAACACATAAATGAGGGATGTCTGATGAATATAGGCTGTGGTTCTCTAGTTCAAATAATTTCATGTTATACTTAAATGACATAATTTAAATTTGTGTACTGAAAGACTCTTGATGGTAGGCTTTCTTTGATTATCATCCATACAAGAACTGATGGTTTTGACCTGAACAAGTTGTATTAAAAAAAGATTTCTGAAATGCTAACTAAATGGACCTTTCCAGATTATTTACGGCTATGCTAAAGGTGAATATATGTTTTAGCAGCTAGAGTACTGGGGGCTATGATGAATACTCTACACTGGTTCAGTTTTTTAATATGCTATCCAGGAAGGTGGTGGGAGTCCCACCAGAAAAATATGTGTGGATAAGTGACGACTTCAGCATCGATTGTAATAAGTGGGTCAATTTTATGTATAAAGACTGCTTTTGCTGTGACATACTATGGCAGTAGCTACATTGCTGCCTTATCTGGTATGTGTGTCTATCACATTTGATTCTAGTATTAGTTGTAACTTACACAATACTTACAAATTCATCTACAGGAGCGCTTTAATACTCAGATCTAAAGTCAATAAGCTTTTCAGTTATCAGTGTTACTTTCAACTAACATATTAATAGTGGTTAATCTTACATGAGGAGTAAGGAGTATTAATCTAAGATGCAATTTTCTATATTGGATTTTACCATTTTTCCCAGTGAGGAATTTCCTTTACCATCTTGCACAAATTATATGGTGAAGAAACTCCAGAGAAAAACAGAGTGTGAGGTCCATATACGAATAGAAATTTCTGCACAAATTCTCTTACTCGCACATCGTTCGCCGAGAAAGCTCCACCGCAAATCCTGTAGTACCAAGAAAATCAAGAAAGTAGCATTTCTTAAGCCCTTCAATACACAAGTCTTCAATCCTACGCCAAACCCAGAAAATAATTATTCGTATGCCCATGAAAACCCAACTGATCCTATTGGTTGTGAACGGCAAATTGGATCACTTAGGTTATTAAAGACTTGTGGTGTGTGTATCTGTGTGTGTGCGCTCGCGCCTTGAAAAACAAGAACTGGGTTTTCTTTGAAGTAACTAGACTATTCCAATTATCATCATCCAAGAAAAAAACCATAATAAATGCAAAGAAGGAACAAAGATTTCCAAGTATATGTATGTATGTATGTATGTGACTATCTGCAATGTGTAAGTGTATATATGTACCTGAGTGGTTCGACGGAGGAGAAAGGTAATATAAGACAGGGGAGATTGAGAGTGAAATGTCCGAACTGTAACCGCTTGCGAAGAGCTTTCCAAGGAGAAGAGAAAAGACAAAAAAGAAAGACAAACGCTGTTGGAATCTAAAATTTGACTTAATGATGTAAATTTATTGTAATTATTAAATAAATTTAAAATTTTAATATACAATGGGTTTACAATTAATTTAATAATTATAATAAATTAAATTAATAAATCCCGTCCCTATAACATTGCTCAAAAAGAAAAGGATAATATTTGCATTTCAAATTCAGTACCTAAAATTACATCTAAAATGAATAAGGGAATTTTGGACGAATGGAATCCGAAAAAAGTTAAATGAAACTTACTAATCTTAGAGTCTGTATTAATTTGTGATACAATTTGATATTTCTAGCATTGCTAGAAAGAAAATAGATCTTCGTTTTTTGTTGCTTGAAGTGTGTAACAGAGATGATCGATAAATTTCGGTTTAAAATTTGGTAATTCTTTAAAGTCAAATCATGATGAATTTATTCATCTGAATTTTTTACTCTTTGCCCGAATGATTTGTCTTTATTTGTCGAAAAGCGCTAACTCGGATATCTTTAACCGTAATAAAAAAAAAATGTGAGAAAATAGGAGAAAGGGGGAAAATCAATTAATATCCTCCGGTTCTAGTCACTAGGCAACATGGGTGTATATGGATTCAGATTCCCTCTTATATTTGTTTTTTCTACTTTTTCTTGGTGTATTATTAATTATTAATAAATAAATAACTCATTTGCGTACAATAGATTCTACTTTAAATATGTAACATGTGACTTGTCAAGATTTTTTTTAAATAAATAAATATATATATATATATATATATATATATATATATATAAAACTAATAAATTTATGATTAATCATTCAAATGAGAAATACGTAGATTAATTAGGCTATTTTCAATAAATAGATTGATATTACTTTGCTTAAATACGATATAAAACATAACACAAACTAATATATATACAATTTTAAAGAAATTAGATACAAATTGAATAGATTTTTGCATGATCGAAGTTAAGTATAACACAAATTTAACACAATACAACACTTTTTACTGCAAATCACTTCTCTAGTTTAAGAGTCATTATATATGTAAAATAAATAAATAAATAAATATATATTTCCACAAAAAACAAAGGATGAAAATATAGTCACGAGCTGAAAATTTTTTCCACAACTTTTCCTAATTGCGGGGAGAAAATATTAGGTTGAAAGGATGATCAAATCATTTAGTTTCTTTCATCTTCTCTCCAACTAAGGACTCCCAAATGAGTGGTTTATCTCCCATTTCTAGCAATTTTTGATTCTTCTAAATAAAATTATCCATACAAGACCAAAAGTAACTAATCAAGCTCTTCTTTTTCTTTTTATTTATTTTTATAATAAATATGCAAACAGGTGATTTCATATATATTTAGAGAACATTATTTTTCAACACCACACAAATTATTTACAAGAGACCCCACCGCACCCATGTTGGGGCGAAGTTAAGATCTCATTACATATTCTGAGCCCAAAAAAATAGGTTTAACCCCACTGAACTATCGTAATTATGGAGACTCAAACTTAAGCAATGAGTAAAAAATTTTGAGTTCTTACTCATTGGACCAATCGCTATTATGGTAATAACTAACCCTTTTTAAGCAACACTGATTTAACACTCGAGATACTCCGCAAGAGTTTTTTATTTGATTGATTTTATGATCAACTCAATTATGGTGTCTCCGTGAATGTGGGCACAAGTAGTGCATAAATGTCGTCAATTAAAATCAAGGTGTCGCGTTGAGTCTCACAATGAGTACAACCCGCTTCAAACCTCTTAAAAAAACACCCATTGCCCTTACATGGAGCAAAAAGTCCACCAATAAGGAAGAAAAATAACAAATAAAAATCAAATTATAAATCACATGTAGCTTTCCAATTTGCACTTAAAAAGTCACATGCGTTGTGGCAACAGCTGGCCACCCAACATGCTGGGATGGGAAAACGCTGATCACATGAAACCGAGTAAAATGATAATAACAAATTTAGCATGGAGTACGCAGAAGACTTTCGCAAAGTGCTGGTCAAGTCAAGTCCGTCCAAAAATAGTGTAGAGTACTCAAAAGACTTCAACAAATTGCAAGTCAAGAAGTCATCTATTAAAACAAACTGATTTTCCCTATCCAAACTTACCTAGACAGCCATGGTTGTGAGCAACTCTTTGAATATCATCTTTTTCTTCCTTCTCATAATACCTTATGCATCCCCACTGTATTTTAACCTCTCCAGTTTCGGACCTGGTGATACAAATCACACCATAATTGTCACTAGAGCTGCAAATATCACTGAACAAGGCATCCAAGTCACCCCAAATAACCTCACATCAAGCGCCGTAGGTCGAGCCACATACTTCCAACACCTGCAGTTATGGGACAAGGCTTCAGGAACACTGACAGACTTCGCAACCCATTTCTCTTTCGTAATTGATTCAAGTGGTAATCAAAACTATGGGGATGGTTTAGCTTTCTTCATGGCTCCTGTTGGTTCCAGTATCCCTGAAATCGCTGGAGGAAGTGGACTTGGTCTTGTAGGCGGGAACACAGTCTCAAACTTTCCCCAGAATCAATTTTTTGCGGTGGAGTTTGATACATTTTCGAATGATGCTTGGGATCCCAATTTCACACATGTAGGCATCAACGTCAACTCCTTGAAATCTAATTCAACTGCGGTATGGTTGAATAATTTGCAAGAAAATGATGCTTGGATTAGTGTGCGTGCAAGATCCTGCACAATATAAAAAATATTGGGAACAGATCTCTCCCCTGGTGAACTCTGAGTGGGCCGGTGGAGCGGCCAAACACGCTGCTTGAAACAGCCTGCAAGGTACGGTGGCAACCTGGAACGGCAAAAGAAGATCCTGGGAAAGGAAGAACAATCCTGTACGTGTGAAAGGTTTTCCTGGAACAAAGAAGAACAGGTTAGAAGGGTGCCGGAGTGTTTTCCGGCGTATCCCCTCCGACGGTCTAGTCAGTCTTTGAATGAGAGAGAAGAAGAAGAAAACACTGAGAAAGTCTGTATTGTAGTGGAGAGTTTGTGATTGCATACCCGCTTTGCCTTTTGGGAGGAGTATTTATACCTTAGAAGCTCATGATTGCTGTCAGTGTGGTCAGTAGGTGATCATCAGGCACAGGTAGCGTGTGTATTGATTTGATGAGGAATGTCTTCTCGAATTGACTGCTCGGGGTCCCGAGCAGTAAATGCTGAGTCGTCGGGACGCCGACGGTACAATATGCTCCTTTCGGGAAGGATGCAATAAATGCTCTGTAATAGGAGCTTTTATTGCCTTTCATATCCGAACCTTACCGCATTGAATGCGGTCTCGTCAACAGAAGGGTGCAATTAATTGTTTGCTTTCCCAAGTCGCGTGTCAGCAACGACATGCGGTTTGTCTGCTTCTGATGTGACATTATTTGCCACGCGTCCATCCCCTATTGGCTGTGACGTCGGTATTCCAGCACGTCTGACATTACTTGTGTTAAACGAGGTCATGATGAATAGTCTAGACCGGCATAGACTGATGCCCCGTACGTCAGTAGCTTTACCCGGGAGTAGAGGAAGCGTTCAGGATGGAGTGACCCTCGGCACCGAGGGAAGGCTCGCCTCGGGGACCGAGGGTGGTATGTTCCCGAGCTACACAGCGACCGAGGACACGTGTTGTAAAATGCACCCGAATGTGTGATCCTTTAAGGGTACCTCGGGGGAGAGGGACGCTCTTCGCCGATGGTGCTTACATCCGGGCAACACTGTTTCCAAAAACCCGAGGACACGTGTCTTCATCTTAGGGCTTTTCAGAAGAGTCCCATCAACTGCCCCCCAGCCTTCGATCTTCTGACACCGAGGACACGCGTTGTAAGAAAACGAAGGGTTTCCCAACTGCCATCCGTCCTTCATTATGGCCTCGAGCAGCTTTTCCCGCTTGGGACGTCGTGCGCATTAAATGCGCTGTTTTGGTTCTCCCGCCCAATGATGACAATTTCCCCTCTATATAAAGGGGGTTCTTCTCTGGTTTCCATCGTTTTGCCATTCCGATCTCTGACCCAGAATACGCCTTTCCTGATCTGCTCGCCGGAGTTTTTGTTTCCTCAGCCATCGTCGACAGCGTTTTCTCTCAAAATCACAGCCAATAAACCCATTGTTGACTCCTGGTCTTTCCGGTGCGAGTCATTTTAAAGTTTTTCCTGAAAAACTCCGTTTTCGACGTTTTCGGGTGAGTTTCACAACCTTCTTCTTTATCGTCCTCCTAGCCTTTTTGTTTTCTGATTGAACGGTGGTGTCATCCGGTCGGTACGTCTTGATTTAAACCCTCGGGAACTTCCTCAGGTTTTCAAGAGTAAACACCTTTTCCTTCCCTCTTTTAGAGATGCCTCGTCGTCGCCCTGCTCCCGAGAATCCACCGGCTGGTCCCTCGGGGTCAGGGAAATACAAGGTGACAGGCGAGGAGCAGATCGATAGGTTCAGGGTTAGTATGGCATTCCCCCGAGCGTGGACGTAGTGGGCTTTAACCCTTTGTTGAACTCTCCTACCTTCGGGCCGCGGATGCCATGCCTTTCTATATCAAGGCCATCATAGAGGGTGGAATTAGGTTTTCTTTACCCCCCCTGCTTCTTCAGTTCCTGTCTCGCTTCCGTCTCTTCCCCGGGCAATGCTGCCTCAACGTCTTTCGAATAATCATGGGGGTCTTAGAGCTCAATAGGCGCCTCGGGGTGAATATTGGGCTCAACGATCTCCTTTTCTGTTACTCCCTCCTAAGAGTCATGCCTCACGAACACTTCTACCTCAAAGCCAGGGACCCCTCCATGTACCTTGTAACCCATCTTCCTGATTCGGACAAGGGGTACAAGGACGACATCTTAATCTTCAAGGGATGTTGGGAGAGGGGTGTTGGTCCCGAGTACAATGACTTATTTTGCCCTCGGGAATGGAGAACGACAAGTACGTCGGTTCCTTCGGGTTCTTTATTTGTTTCTTGGGACTTCTCATGTTTATGACAATCTTTTTTGTTGTGCAGATATCCCTTATCGGGAAACAGCTCCACCTCCTCGTCGCTGGTCAACTTTGCCGACCTAGTAACGGTTTGGAGTTTCACGGGCGCCGACGGGTTTGGCCGAGCTGCTCATAATCTGCTGCACTATACCCCCGGGTACAAGAAGTTCTCACAACTTCTTGTCCCATCAACTATAATTCTAGTTCCAAAACTCTCGAAGTTTTTTTCACTAATTTTTCAGATAGTGGATCCCAAAAAGATAGACTTTCTTATCCTGTGAACCTAATGAATTACTTACCAGAATGGGTTACTTTTGGGTTCTCTGCGGCAACGGGAAATTTTAAAGAGACAAATAATGTTAAAACATGGGAGTTCAATTCAAGTTTCCCAATTGATGCTCATTTAAGCACCCCAAATCCAAACTCCAGTGTAGCGCCCACTAGAGTAAAGAAACACAAGATAGGACTACTAGTGTTGGTGTTGAGCGTGAGCCTGAGTGTTTTGATTGGTGGACTGGCTTTGGTTGCCTATTGCTTCTTGAAGAAGAGAAAAACAGAAGAAGGAGAAGAGCATGTCTTTGAGTCATCCATGGAAGACCGATTTGAAAAGGGTAGTGGACCTAAGAAGTTCTCATATGGTGCATTGGTTTATGCAACGAAAAACTTCGCAGAGCAAGAGAAGCTTGGAGAGGGCGGATTTGGTGGAGTTTATAGAGGTTTCTTGCGCGAATTGAATTCCTATGTTGCTATCAAGAGGATATCAAGGGGGTCTAAACAAGGGATAAGAGAATACGAGACAGAAGTAACGATCATCAGTCGCTTGAGGCACAGAAACTTAGTGCAGCTAAAAGGTTGGTGCCATGAGAAAAAAGAACTCCTACTTGTTTATGAGTTCATGGATAATGGTAGCTTAGATTCACATCTCTTCAAAAAGAATATTGTGTTGACATGGAGTATTAGGTACAAAATTGCCAAATGCCTGGCCTCGGCATTGCTCTATCTGCACGAAGGATGGGAAGAATGTGTACTACATAGGGATATAAAACCAAGCAATATTATGTTAGACTCAAATTTCAATGCGAAACTTGGGGATTTTGGGTTAGCTAGGCTGGTTGATCATGAAAAGGGATGGCAAAGAACAGTTCTGGCAGGGACTTTGGGCTACATGGATCCTGAATGTGCCGTAACAGGCAAGGCTAGCAAGGAGTCTGATGTATACAGCTTTGGAGTTGTTTGTTTGGAGATAGCATGTGGCAGAAAACCCAGTAGTTTTGGTGCCCAAGAAAATGAGATGACAATTGTAGAATGGGTATGGGATCTGTATGAAAAAGGACAGATTCTTGAAGCAGCAGACCAAACACTATGTGCGGGCTTTGACAAGCAAGAAATGGAAAGGTTGCTGGTGGTTGGTCTTTGGTGCACTCACCCAGATTACCATCTTCGATCGTCGATAAGGCAAGCTACTCTTGTCCTTAATTCTGAATCCCCCTTGCCTATTCTCCCATCAAAGATGCCACCTGTCCCTACAAGTTTTGGTCCCCCAGCAAATATGCCTATATCTTGGTCCGCTTCGTCTGGTGGCATCATTATTTCGAAGAACAGGTGAATTTTCTATAAGTCTTCCACATCCTATGAAGCTTTATCCTCATCTGGATAAAGCCGATTCTGAGAATATCTGGCAAAAGATACGTATGATATTAGTCCCACATATATGAGGGATGCATGATGAATAAACTGTGGTCCTCTAGTTCTAATAATTTCAAGTTATACTTAAATGACATTATTTATATTTGTGTACTGAAAGACCCTTGATGGTAGGCTTTCTTTGATGATCATTCATACAAGAACTGATAGTTTTGACCTGAATAAGTTACATTAAAAATTGATTTCTGAATTGGTAACCAAAATGGAGCTCTGCAGATTATTAATGGCTATGCCAAAGGTGAAAATATGTTTTAGCAGCTAGTGTACTGGAGGGCTATGAGAAAGACTCTAAACCGGTTCTGGTTTTTAATATGCAATCCAAAAAATGCGTGGTTAAGTGATGACTTCAACATCGATTGTAATAAGTAGGTCAATTGTGTGAAAAAATGATGCCTTGGTTGTGACATACTATGGCAGTAGCTACATTGATGCCACATGTTGAACTCTCGTGTTAGAGAATTACCAGAAAATGGTAATTTGTCATTTGTCTCACTACAAAGAATAGGAAACATAATCACAGATGATTCTAGTATTAGTTGCAACTTACACAAGACTTACAAATTCATCCACAGGAGCACTTTAATACTCATATCGAAAGTAAATAACCTTTTCTGTGGTCAGTGTTACTCTCAACTAACATATTAATATTGGTTATTCTTGAATGAGGAATCAGTAGTATCAAACAAAGATACAATTTCCTATATTGGATCCTACCATTTTTCCATGTGAGGAATTTCCTTTACCTTATCTGATGGATCTTGCAAAAATTATATGGTGACGAAACTGCAGAGAAAAACAGAGTGTGGGGTTGATATACGAACAGAAAATTTCTGCACAAACAGAGGAAACAGAACAGAGTTTAGGCATCAACTTTCCAGATTTTTCCTTCAACTAATCAGCTCCATACAACCTGGTTTTTATACCACCGGCACATGGTAAAGAAGATTTTAGTATACATATCTCCAGTCACAAACTTCATTACAAAAAATGATAATATGGTATAAATTATGGTAAAAACATTACATAACAGTACTGTAATGTTGTTGTAAAATGTGCTGCAAACAAGCAGTTAAAAAAACACATTATCTGTACATTGCATACATGACTAGAATGTGCGAATGAAGAAGACTCAAACATAAAAAAGAATCAACAAATCAGTGAGTTAAACCCATAATGTCTTGGCATACTGATATACTGTATGGACTATGGAGGGGATGCCATGTTTTTCATCTTATTGCCTATCAATAGGAAGACCAAAAAAAGGCAATGAAACACCACAAATAGATAATGTGCGATCAATACAATGAAACCTGAGTTGGTTGGTCAAGGTAATTATGCCCAATCAAGCCTAATCCTGAGGATTGAGTACGTTGCCTGCAATTCAACCATGCATATATCCAATCAGTGAAATGGAGGAATGGGTGAAACACCAGCTCGGAAGGAGTCAAAGCATCACAGACGGTAACCCGGATTAATGTATCTTGCTTAATGTACTTGACAACCTTCTCTAGCCATTTTGAAAGAGCTTTAGCTATTTTCTACAGTTCACTCCAGTTTCTTTTCAGGGTAAATCCGAATCCAAAATATTCCTCTATATATGATATATAATGTGCTTAACTATCCTTGACTCCTTCTCTTATAAAATTCCCTCCTCTCAGGGGAAGTCAAGGCTCTGCATTCTGAAATATCCTAAGCAGTACATGTATCCAACTCGAATTTTCAACTCACCATGATGTCACGACTTGAATTCGACACGAACTTGATTATAACTCGACATGAACTTGAAAATGACCTGACACGCGAACAATAAATATAAAAGGCTCATAATTTTATGACTCAACACGAATCTAACACGACATGACTTAATTGTCACCCCTAATATTAAACAAAAAAAATTGGTCGTTTTTATTTTTTATCCATCCAGCTAAACACAAAGGAAGGAAAGTATATCATTCTTATTTTTCATCCTCGAAGAATAAACGGATCATAACTGGTGGTTATTTATTCACATGGTGAATCGCAAGCTTCCTTGGCTGAAGTGAACTTTCCACCCAATTATGGTAGAGTTAGACAGGATGATTTTTTTCTTTTTTAACTTACTTGTTACCATGTTCTAAGCACCTAGTGATGTGATTTAACAGTAGTACTAGGACTACATCCAGACAAAATATGAGGATTATTAATGCATAACTGGCTAGCCACTTTGGGTTTCATATACTAAAACCTTGAAAAATTAACTTACTGGAATACTCTTCAGTTTCATCCCTGAGGTGGAGTGGTGCTTGTTTATGATATTAATTTGATTTCAGGAAATATGAGAAAAGAAAAGAATATGGACAAATTATACTTTGAACCCCTCAATTATGGTGGTCTCCAACTCAAATTACCCTCTCAATCATCATGTTTTTTTTTCTTTTTTTTTTGCATTGGAGCTTCAACTATTACTATTAGTTTCACATTATCCCAGTGTTGGCGTCTATCATAAGTTTGAGAGAAAGTCGTCTAAGTTTTCACCCAAACTTCATGCTCTAATTTCACTTTATCCTGACAAATAGACATTTTCTGTCCAAAAAGATAACGGGCATTTGCGTTTGAGTAATGTCAAATCAATTTATATAGTTGGGGGACAATGTGAGAAATTCATTTGTCTGGAGCATAGTGAGGGTCAAAGTGTAATTTTTCCAAAAAAAAAAGCACTTATCTTATTTGTCTACACCGTTCCTCCCAATGTTTCTGGTAATCTGCAAGAAGCTTAAGGGAAGAAATGTGTATCCTTCCTTTTTTTTCCTTGTAAGGAGGGGTGTTTAATCGGGATGAGTTATTTGGGCTTGGTTTGGATAAGTCTCGACTCGAATTTGACACGTGTTCTAACCGAGTTAAGTTTGAATAATTTTGTAAGTTTATTTAAAAAAACGAATATAAAAACTCGGTTTAAGCTTGCAAATTTCGATTCGTTTATGCTCCAAAACTTTAATAATTGTAAAAGTGTAAAAAATCGTATATGAAACAGTCGTCTCATGTGGATGTTATTAGAATCGATCAATATCCTATAATAAATGGTTAATTTTAATTTTTTTTCCAATGGTAATTTAACTTGTATTTTTATATTAAAAAATTATGTTTCAACTACATTTTTATAGAAAATAGCAATGCAGCACGTACTTTGCACGTGAAAGTTTTTATTAAAATATTTGATAAAATACATAAAAATTTAATTATATAGCTAAATTAAATATTATTTTATATTTATCATACTTAAATTATGTGTACTGTGGATGATATCAATTTTTTAGCACCTGAAATGATATTCAATAAAATTATCGATGTTTATTAATATTAGAGTTTTGAAAAAAAGAATAATATTTTTATATATTCTATTAAGAGTAACATGATTTTGTAAAAATAAAGATTTATTAGATATGCTAGAGGTTAATTTGTTATTTAAGTATGAAGGGATATAATGGTAATTTGTATATTTAAATACAAAAAAACTTGTTAACTTTTATAATTTTTTATAAGGGTAAAATAGTAAATCAAAAATTTTTAATGTAAGGTACTTTTATTAGTAGTATCAATAAATATAAATAATCATAATTTGAAAAATAAAAAATGATGGTAATTCTAGGGGAAAAAAATCATTCTATTGTTGGAACTTTAAGACCTCTTTTCTTATCTAGCAAATGACGCTTTAAACTTAAATGATAGTTCAAGTGGTAATAGAGGTGAATTGTAAATTCAGATGTCTTAAATTTGAATTTTGACAATTTCTTGAGGTCAGATTATGAGGTATTTATCTATCATGAATACCCTAATCTTAAGGTATATTTATGCTGATTTGGATATAATTGATAAATTAATTTGCATAACTTTGACCGCTGATCCGAAAAAGAAAGGGCCACTTTTACTTTTCTATTGGTGAGCACCTAAAAACGACTTTAAATTTTTTTTTTTAACTACAAAAATAATTGCTGACCAAAAAAATAATAAAAAAAGACTGCAAATGTGATTTTCTAGTCGTTTTGATTTCATCAAAATGCGTGTTCCAATGGGTTGCGTGGGTTCGAACCCCGTCTTTACAGCAATAAAAAATTGCAAAAGGCGGAATTGTTAGCACACGGACATTAAAAATAGATAAATCAGCTTTACATTCTTGAACCACAATCCCAATCTATCTTCTCTCCTCTATTATGGAGTTTCTCCCATTATCACCTCAACTTTATGAATTAATTTTACATTTGTCCGAAAACAAAAATCTATTGTATTATGAATAGAAATTATTGACAAAAACTATGCAATTGGGATAATATAAAATTAATAGCTAGAATTAAGATCAAATACAACGATTGAGAGTTTAGACACCTTTGACAAATAACCATAGTCAAAATTCTATTATGTTGTGAACATAAAATATAGACATTTCACTATGGTTTTGAAACAAAGTGAAATGAAATTATATACTTAAGGGATATAATTCTAAACTAACCAATTCCTTTGGGATTATGATCTTAAAATTATTTTACCTTTATTTTTAACTTATTTTTAATCTGTAACGGTTTGCATAAAAGCATATTTTTAATCCACGTTTTTGCAAAATATACTTTTAATTATTTTTTTTAAAAAAAACGTATTCTATAACCCGCATGCATGTTGAAAAACATGGGCTGAAATCAGAATCTCGATATAAATTTCAAAAATCACACCAAAATTCACATTTGAGATAGTTAAGAGGTAAAAATATAATTTTCCCTAAAAGGAGCAGCCCACTAACTAGTTAATTTTCAAGAGGAGCAAAGTAAATAATGACAGCTTGACCTCTAGAAGTCCCAATGCAATGAACAGATCTCAAACCCAACTCCTCTCAAAGTCTTCTGCTACTACAAAATAACAAGCTATTCCGATCACCATTTCTGATCTTCAGAGCCAAGTTTCCCCCAAAACCATGGCAATTTCTTGCACCTCTCAGATTCATCTCCACTTGTCAAACCATCTTCTCTTCATGATCATCACTTTCTTATTCCTAAAACTCCCTCTGGTTGCTTCATTATCCTTCAACTTTGACAGTTTCAGTCCCAACAATGGCAACATCACATATGAGAGAGATGCTTACCCTACAAACGATGCAATCCAAGTGACTAGGAATCAGCTTGATTTAACAACGTTTGCAAGCGTAGGCCGGGCCACATATGCCGAGCCACTGCATCTCTGGGACAAGGCCTCAGGAAATCTCACAGACTTCACTACCCATTTCACTTTTGTCATCAATTCGCGGAACAGGACAGGCTACGGCGATGGAATTGCCTTCTTCCTTGTGCCTTCTGGTTCTAAAATTCCGAACAATGTCACCAAAGGTGGTAGTCTTGGCCTCACCAGTGACTTTGAGCCATTGAACTCCACAGATAATCCATTTGTTGCGGTTGAGTTTGACATATTTCACAACATTGGATGGGATCCAGAACGGAATCATGTAGGTATTGATATCAATTCTATGAAATCTGTTGCCAATGTGACATGGTTGAGTAGTATTCCTGATGGAAAAATGAATGATGCTATGATTAGCTATAGTTCCAGTTCTAAAAATCTGAGTGTTGTTTTCACTGGATTTACAAATATTTCCAGTTTCCAACAAACACTTTCTTTCATAGTTGATCTGAGAAATTACTTGCCAGAATGGGTCACTTTTGGATTTTCATCTGCAACAGGAAATGCATCAGCATTACATACCCTTTATTCATGGAATTTTAGTTCAACTCTGCAAATTGAAAAGAATATAACAGTAACAGTTCCAAACGAAGTGTTGCCAAGCCCCAATCCTGGCAACAGTCCAGGTAAAAACCGGGCGGGACTGGTGGTTGGATTGGCTGTTGGGGGATCTGTTTTGGTGGGCGTTTTGGGGTTGGGTTTACTGGTTTTTTGGAAGAAGAGGAAGAGAGGGGAATATGATGATGATATTGTCATTGACGTGTCCATGGAGGATGAATTTGAAAGAGGTACTGGACCGAAGAAGTTCACCTATGGTGAGTTGGCTAGGGCAACGGGCAAATTTTCCGAGGAAGAGAAGCTAGGAGAGGGAGGGTTTGGTGGGGTTTATAGAGGTTTCTTAAGGGAATCGAATTCCTATATTGCTGTTAAGAGGGTATCGAGGGGTTCCACACAAGGGATAAAGGAATATGCATCAGAAGTGAAGATCATCAGTCAACTGAGGCATAGGAATCTGGTGCAACTCATCGGTTGGTGCCATCAAAAAGGAGAACTTCTACTTGTTTATGAGTTCATGCCAAATGGTAGCTTAGATTTCCATCTTTTCAAAGGAAAAAGCTTGTTGAGTTGGGGGGTAAGGTACAAAATTGCTCAAGGATTGTGTTGGGATTTCACACGATTTGAATCCACTAACAAACACACACAATCGAAGAACAAATCAAGAATATAAAGCAATAAGAAACAAGAAAGAACAAGACACAGATTTTACGTGGTTCGGCAATTTGCCTACGTCCACGAAGCTGCAGGGATTTTACTATTAAGAGAGTTGAATACAGAGAGCGGCTGTACCATACACAATTAACCCTAATCACCAAAACAACAGGGTTTATATGTCCTACGCACTGGGCTGTATAACGGGCCCAAAAAAATTTTCCTCGGGGGCGTTGCCCCCGAACCCCCACGAGGCTTGTCCATGAGCGCTACGGCTTGGGCCTATCGGCCCAAGCCTTCGCTCCATGGACTAAGCCTCAGAAAATTTTCCATTAAAAACCACACAACATTATTTCGGGTCGGGTCATCATCCGGATCACATATACAAAACTAGACTCCATAAAAATAAACCAACAGATTGGCCTCTGCATTGCTCTATCTACACGAGGAATGGGAGCAATGTGTGGTGCATAGGGATATAAAATCGAGCAATGTCATGTTGGATTTAAATTTCAATGCAAAACTCGGGGATTTCGGGTTAGCTAGGCTGGTTGATCATGAAAAGGGGTCGCAAACGACAGTTCTGGCAGGTACTATGGGCTACATGGATCCTGAATGTGTCATAACTGGAAAGGCTAGCAAGGAGTCAGATGTATACAGTTTTGGTATCGTGGCATTGGAAATAGCATGTGGAAGAAAACCAATAGACCCTAGGGCACCAGAAGGTGAAATAAGAATGGTTGAGTGGGTTTGGAACCTTTATGGAATGGGTAAGCTTCTTGAAACAGCTGACCCGAAACTGTCTGCAAATTATGATGAGAAAGAAATCGAATGTTTGATGATTGTTGGGCTTTGGTGTGCTCACCCTGATCCCAATCTCCGACCTTCAATTAGGCAAGCGCTTCATGTCTTTAATTTTGAAGCCCCATTGCCCATTCTTCCTTCCCAAATGCCAGTGCCCACTTATTCGACTCCATCTGCTTTTTCTGCTGCTTCACAATCATTACAATATGGCACCAATGTATCCGAGAGCAGCCAGAACCAGTCTTCGAGCTATAGCTACAACACGGATTCCTCAAAGTTCACAGCATCTTCTCCAGCTTCTTCGTCATCTGCATCACTTCTCTACACACGCTAATCTAAGTTTGCCAGGTATTTAATATTCCACATTTTGTATAAACCTTTGAACTAACTTTATTTTTTCAAGACTTGTTCAGTGTTGGTTTAATTCTCATGTTTATAGATAATTAGCAGAAAAAAATAGTAATATATCAGTTGCTTAGTCATAGAGAATAAAAATTCCACTGTAATGCATCTCTTTTGCACTCGATTCCAATACTAGTTGCAACTTAACCATAATTTAGTGCAAACTGAAGCAGAACTATGGAACAGGACACTTTAATACACACATTGAAACTAGATAATATTTTCAGTTCTCGATATTCTCAATTGCATCCTCATATGGACCATGCTCGAATATGGGAAGGGATTATGAAACAAAGAGAGAGTTTCCAATTTGGATCATACCATTTTTCCCCGAGATGAGTCTCCTTTATCTTCTCTCTTGGATCTGGGACAACTTCTATGGGAAAAAGCTGCAGAGAAAAAGAGACCTTGAGGAGGAAGATATGATCAGAAAAATTATACAGAAACAGAGGAAAAGAGAGCTGAGTTTAGCCAGCAACTTTCGAGAGTTTTTCTTCAACTAATCTAATACATACAGGCTGGTTGTTATTCTACTACTGTACAAGATAAAAGAAGATTCTAGTGTTCATATTTCGAGCCACAAACTGGACAATACAAATAAAGCATAAGATGATATAAAATCAAGTAAAAACAAAATTAAATTTGCTGCAATGTTGTAAAATGTCCAGTTAATGCTGATAATCCAGCCTAGCTATTCGGACTGACTTGGGTTCGGGTCGTTTTGGATTCGGTTCATGGTCGACTCATTTTTTAAACGAGCCGAACTTAAACAATCTTTTAAATTCGTTTAAAATATCGAAACTCGTTTATATGTAAAATAATAGAGCTATTCAGGTTCAGCACATTTTAGGTTCCGCTCGTTTTTTAAACAAATTAAATTTGAATAATTTTTTAGATTCGTTGAAAAAAAAATATTGGCTCGATTATTAACCCTATGTACGGTAAAAAAAAAGGGTGAATCGGGAAGTTAACACTACTACTAATGCCTTGGCATAGTAATTTACTGTGTGAAGAGGATGTCATTTTTTTCAAACTTATTGCCTATCACGAGGAAGGGGAAAAAAAGGCAATAAAACAACACAAATACAAAAAGATAATGTACAATCAATACGATGAAACTTCAGCCCGTTGGTCGGGGCACCTATGCCCAATCAAGCCTAATCCTAAGGATTGACTACAGTGCCTTAATTCAACCCAACTTAACTGATAAAGAAATAGAGAGAGAACAATTGGGGTGACAGACAAAAAAATTTAGACTATGTCTTGATTTATGTGTGACATCCGAGGTCATGTAAAACTTTTTCTTTTTTGCACCGTTCTAATTTCATCAGATGCCGATTGCAATGAAAGACAACTAAATTTGGATCAGATCATGATTTGTATGTGACATCCGTGGTCAGATTAAATATTGTTCCAATTTATAAGATGTTGATTGCGGTGAAAAACAAATAAATTTGGATCATGTCTCGATTTACGAGTGACATCCAAGGTCAGGCTAATTTTTTTTTGTATTGTTCAAATTTTAGAAAATGTCGGCTACGGTAGTGAAAGACAAGCATGGTCTCTTTTTTTTTTTCTTCTTTTTATTTTAATCTATAAAGACAAGCATGGTCAAATTGTAGACAATGTACAAATTTTTAACTTTGTAAATTTTTTTTTCCGATTAAATAGTCATGATTGTCAAAGCTAACTTACGTGTACCTCAACTGATTCCATATTCAATCCAGTCAAAGACAAATAATTCACACCAGAATTAAGATAGTCACAAAGATAAATCGCTCATAACTAAAATTTAAAGAGTTGTCATGATACAAATTCATAACGTCTTAATTTACAGCTTGTCCCTATTATGACTTGCACTAAGCTTCATGCAGCTTTTACTTCGAGGTATACTTTTCCAGGCACATTAAATCGAAGGAGCCAAAGCATCAAATGACGGTAAGCTTATTCAATGTAGTAGGCAACCTGCTCTAGCCATTTTGAGTGACCCTTTAGCTATTTTATACGACTCCCTCCATTTTTTTGGGCATCAAAATTTGAATTTTTTGCCATACATGTTTGATGTGGAACTGCACGTCTCAGGCGGCCTTGGCGTAATATTGAAATTGCTCTATCGAAACTTGGATGTCATTGCTTTAAACTATGAAAATAATCTCTTCATACATAAAATCAACTCAGTAAAGACAGAAGTCTCGTACACTAGACTGTCTTTTTACATATTATTCCGTGAGATTTATCTTTCCTCGACCTTTTCTTGTCTTCTAAAATTTTATCCTCTCCAGGGAAGTCGAGGCTGTATTTTGAATTATCTCGGGGAGGACATGCATCAAAGTTGAGGATGAGCTTTTGGCCTAACCATCAAAGTCGTTTCATTGTAATTAGGCATCAAATGTTCAAGTTCAAATAAGTCTTTCCATGTGAAGATAATGCAGGTAAGACCTCGTGCACGTGACCTTTCTAATCTATACAATACCAAAAACCTCATGCAGTTCGCCACCCTGCTTCCCTCGCATATCATTGTTTATTTTACTTTCATCTAGGCCATCTTATCTTCATTTGTCCACATAAATTCACCCTGTTATTAGCAGGCCTCTCTGGTACGGAGTTGACTACAGTACTGATTTTTTTTCCCGGTATTATACCTCAATTTATCACATTTATGATTATTTTTATCACTGTTATGATATCTAAAAAAATGATAAAAATAAAGACCACAAATGTGGTAATTTTTTTATATAGATGAAAAGTGGTTAAAATAATTCTCACAAATGTGGTAAAAACACTAACAAAAGTTATTTTTTATGATTGTATACTAATTACAATTTTTTAAGAAAAAATTAAATTTTTATTATTTATTTTATTTCAATAAATGATACAACATAACATGAATTTTGGTTGAAAAATTTAAAATATTTTATATTTTATATTTGATTAGAGTATTTTTGTTCAAATATAATATTTTAAACTTAAATGGTCTAAGTATTATATACTCACAAACTTCAGGGGGTCTAAGTATAATTTATTAACGAATATGTTTACAGCAGGGGTCTAAGTGTTATGCACATATAAATCTCAGGAGGTTTCTGTGTAATATTTCAAATGTCAGTGGATCTAAGTGATTAAGTGACAAACCTCATGAAATTTGAGTGTAATTCTCCCTTTTATATTATATACAAGAAAAATTATATTAAGACCTTTTGAAATTTATCACTTAATCATATAAATTCCTAACATTTGAAATATTATATATAAACACATTGAGATTTGTACATATGAAATACTTAGATACCAGTTGTCAATGTCCCGCTAGTATTTCTATTAATAAATTACATTTAGACCCTCTAAAATTTATAGGTGTGTAATACTTATATCCCTCAATTTTAAAATATTTCACCTAGATCTCTTATTAGTTACAAAACTAACAAAATATATTGTATCTATTATAGTTTGACCCTTGTTTGATTTTTTCAGTTTTATTACAATAGTATACTTGAATATAAATGAGTGTTCAATTGAATTATTTAATATATTTATACTGATCACTATATGCAGTTCACACCTTTGAGTCACTTATTGACTTACGCATCGGAGAGTCCTCCGGTCTCCGGCTTCTTTTTCAGATGATTGAAGCCCAATAAAACGTAGAGGTCGTCCAAATTTTGACATAAAAATAATAATTATGATTTTTTTAAAGAAAAAAATTGAATTTTTATTTTTTATTTTATTTCAATAAATAAAAAAATAAAACATGAATTTTGGTTATAAATTTAAAATATATTATATCATCAATTGGAATATTTTTAGTTTAATTATAATATTTTAAACTTGAAGGGTTTAAATATTCCACATTTACAAACTTTAGGAGGTTTAGTTATAATTTACTAATATACTAACGGATATTGATGGAGTGTGCATGTGAGTACAAACCTCAAGAAATTTGTGTTAAATATTTTAAATGTTAGAGAGTCTAAATGATTAAATAACAAATCTTAAAAAGTCTAGATATAATTTATCCTTTGTGCAAAGGCCAGCCCCTTGCAATTTGTTAAAAAATTGTATCACGCATCCCAAACCTTAAAAAGTCTATATATAGTTAAGAGGTTGAATTTTATGTTCAAATATGTTATATTTTATTTTTTAGTATACAATAATCTAATCAAACTATTTAACAAAAAATTTTATTATATAATTAAATGTGCAAATGCTTAAAGGAGTCAGAGATATACTTAAATAAATGACATATTAGGTGCTAAAAGACTTATAATTAAAATAAAGATTAATTATGCGACACTCAATATATTATTTAATTTAATTACAAATATAATTTATAATTTTTATAAAAAATATTATTTAAATTTTTTACGTACGACGCACGTCGTACAATATTATATTATAAAATAACTAATTCCCAGACTCGAACCAATGGCCCATGGGGTATGATGGGCGTGCCTTAGATCATCTCCAATGAAACTCAAACCTTTACCCAAATTTGAGTAAAAAAAAAAAGATAAAAAATTTAATTAGCATAGACCTCTCTAATAGAGAAACCTAAATTTAAAATAGGGTGAAATATGAATCTCCCTTGATTACGAAACACTTGCGCCACCAAGAAGGAAATGGTGCCTATGAACTCTCTCCAGCAAAACTGCATAAAACAAAGGGATTTTTGCACTTTACATCTTAAAAGATGTCTTGATTTTTATTTTACACCTTAAAAGATATTTTTTTTATTTTGCACCCTGAATGTCATAAATTGGTTCCATTGTATTTTCGGACTAACATATAATGCACATGTCACTTAAGAATATAAATGATGAGTTTATATTTTTATCAAAGAGCAATACACGTGGGTGACATGTTTATCAAATTTTAACGGAATTAAAAAAGATGTTAGTCCACGAGTCACATTAGAAACTAATTTATGACGTTTAGGTCGCAATGTATGGAAAATAATCTTTTAAGGTGTAAAGTGGGAATCGAGACATCTTTCGAGATATAAAATGTGAAATTGCCTAAAACAAAAGAGGGCAAATATGATAAGGCAAAAGAGGCCTATTAGGAACCGACAATCATGACATTTGATTGTGAGACAAGATTATGCTATCAAATGAAAAATAATGAACCTAGTGAGGAGGCCGAATATACTTATGGTGATGTTAGAGAGAGACTCTTAAAGGTTTTCAAATATGGGAAATTGAAAAGAATTACATAGATGATATTTTGAAATTTTGAGGAGAAGAAAACAATAAAGTTTTGATTGATTTCAATGAACCATGTATTTTCTTGGTCTACAGCGATATTCAAGCTTGTTAATGCTCTTGTAGTTCTAGAAAATAATGAGACTTTTCTTCTTGTCAAAAAGCAACTGGATGTGTGTGAGCATCACATGGATGGAAATGCTACAGAATCAAAAGATTAGAAGCTTGAGGTTCAACAAAGATCTGAAGCTCTATCTCACCTGTATCACCCTGTATCCAAGTTGTATCCGTCCACAAAATATGCTTGATCACTGTTTAGGACACTTGTGGAAGCGTTGGACACGTGTACAACCGTGTCTAACGCGTATCCATGTCGAACACATGTCGGATATCGCCACGTCGACTTTCAGAGACGTATCCATGCTTTCTAGCTCAGCATACAGTTCCCAGTTTGAAGTGCTTTCCACTGAGCAGACTACTTTTAATTGATTTATTTTCATGTTTGGCTTCTACTCAATATGCTTGGCTAAAGCCAAAGTCTACTCAGTCGAAGCCAAAGTTTGCTCGGCCAAGTTACAGTTTTGTTTAGTTGAGCGTTTATCTGTTAGGTCGGGACTTTACCTGCTCAGTTATAATAAAGTCACTTTAAATAACTTTTTTCAATACATGCCAACTATCATGTGTTTAGATCCACTAATCAAATCATGATAAAAAATTCCGAACCCCATCACTTATTAATACGACATAATTTTTTTTTTTTTTTGGAGTATGCATTGGTAATTGGAATCCAAGAAAAAACATCCTCATAGGATTGCCGATGGTGTTAATTTAAAAAAATTAAAGGGGGTTCTTGTTGTATATGTCGATTGTGCTTTTCCATGCAATGTATTAAGTAGGGGTGATCAAATTTTCGTCTGGCCGCAATTTCCTACCCTATCCGACTCTACTCTATCTTACTGAATGGCTAGCCGCAAAAATTGGGTGGGAATGCAGAAGAGTTTTTTGGTCTTTCGATTAAATCGGATAGGAATACGGAATAATCATCTATTTCCGCATTCCTATCCTATCCTACCCTACCTGCATTAATTAATATATATATATATATAAACTTAAAAACCCTAATTGTCTACTGAGTCCCGAGAGCGCCTCACACCTCACCTCACTCCACTCCTCCTCTCCTCCTTCATCGTTTAGTTCCGATTCCAGGTACTCTTCTCTCTCTTTCTCTCTGCGCAATCTGGTGTGGTCTGGCCTGGTCTGATCGCACATTCCTCTGGAGTGGTCTGGTATGATCTGATTACGATCTGGTGTGGTATGGTCTGGTCGCGATCTGGGGTGCTCTCTCTCTCTCTCTTTCTCTCTGCGCGACCTTTCTTCCTCACGAATCGTCTAGTCTGAATCACGATGGCCTAGTTTGATCGGGTCTAGTCTGAGTCACGATCACTTGGTTGGAAAAAAAAAAAAGCAATCCACCTCTCTATTTGTCAACCTATCAGATGGATTAATAGAAGAACCTGTGGATTCTTTCTTATTAGTTTTACATTGATGATAATATGTGCACTTCTAACTGAATTCTGTTCCCTTTGTGTTGAATTTTTGTTGATCAGTTTGGGAGGGAAAGAGAACTGCTATTGAAAAAAGGTAATCGTACTCTTCTAGTCTCCAACTATGTTTTTCATTTCGATAATAATCTTTGTTTGGTTTCAAACCAAAAACAAAGATTATTATCGAAATGAAAAACATAGTTGGAGACTAGAAGAGTACGATTACCTTTTTTCAATAGCAGTTCTCTTTCCCTCCCAAACTGATCAACAAAAATTCAACACAAAGGGAACAGAATTCAGTTAGAAGTGCACATATTATCATCAATGTAAAACTAATAAGAAAGAATCCACAGGTTCTTCTATTAATCCATCTGATAGGTTGACAAATAGAGAGGTGGATTGCTTTTTTTTTTTTCCAACCAAGTGATCGTGACTCAGACTAGACCCGATCAAACTAGGCCATCGTGATTCAGACTAGACGATTCGTGAGGAAGAAAGGTCGCGCAGAGAGAAAGAGAGAGAGAGAGAGCACCCCAGATCGCGACCAGACCATACCACACCAGATCGTAATCAGATCATACCAGACCACTCCAGAGGAATGTGCGATCAGACCAGGCCAGACCACACCAGATTGCGCAGAGAGAAAGAGAGAGAAGAGTACCTGGAATCGGAACTAAACGATGAAGGAGGAGAGGAGGAGTGGAGTGAGGTGAGGTGTGAGGCGCTCTCGGGACTCAGTAGACAATTAGGGTTTTTAAGTTTATATATATATATATATTAATTAATGCAGGTAGGGTAGGATAGGATAGGAATGCGGAAATAGATGATTATTCCGTATTCCTATCCGATTTAATCGAAAGACCAAAAACTCTTCTGCATTCCCACCCAATTTTTGCGGCTAGCCATTCAGTAAGATAGAGTAGAGTCGGATAGGGTAGGAAATTGCGGCCAGACGAAAATTTGATCACCCCTACTTAATACATTGCATGGAAAGCACAATCGACATATACAACAAGAACCCCCTTTAATTTTTTTAAATTAACACCATCGGCAATCCTATGAGGATGTTTTTTCTTGGATTCCAATTACCAATGCATACTCCAAAAAAAAAAAAAATTATGTCGTATTAATAAGTGATGGGGTTCGGAATTTTTTATCATGATTTGATTAGTGGATCTAAACACATGATAGTTGGCATGTATTGAAAAAAGTTATTTAAAGTGACTTTATTATAACTGAGCAGGTAAAGTCCCGACCTAACAGATAAACGCTCAACTAAACAAAACTGTAACTTGGCCGAGCAAACTTTGGCTTCGACTGAGTAGACTTTGGCTTTAGCCAAGCATATTGAGTAGAAGCCAAACATGAAAATAAATCAATTAAAAGTAGTCTGCTCAGTGGAAAGCACTTCAAACTGGGAACTGTATGCTGAGCTAGAAAGCATGGATACGTCTCTGAAAGTCGACGTGGCGATATCCGACATGTGTTCGACATGGATACGCGTTAGACACGGTTGTACACGTGTCCAACGCTTCCACAAGTGTCCTAACAGTGATCAAGCATATTTTGTGGACGGATACAACTTGGATACAGGGTGATACA